>NC_061159.1:22192142-22204642 GCF_022113875.1 Hydra vulgaris | reverse complement strand
AAATTTTATCATGGTCACTGCTCAAAGGAATCTTTTGTTCTTTTTAACAAAATTTATGTAATTTAAATCACATAACTTGTAAACTCTTTCAGTTAGTTAACTTATCACAACTTTTCAGGGTTTTTTTTGTAACCAAAATTTTTTTATTTATCTTTAACATACATATGTGATTAAGAATTCATTGAATGAAGATATGAAATTCTATTAAGAATACTAAAATAAAACACACCCACTCATGTTCTGAGCCCCTATATTCAAAAATATAGGTCTTGTCAAATATATAATCATAATCATCATCATCATTATCATCTTCATCATTATCAGTCTAGAAGTATATGATATCTAATGTTATTTTATAAAGCACACAAGATAAGAATACTACATGCATAGATGAGTTTTTGACTTTACGAAAATCCCAAACATTTTTTTCTTTAAAAATCCTAGAAAATCTCAGAAAATTATGTTTATAAAATATCCAGAAAATCCCGGAAAAATTCTCTAAAATGAAATATAATATCTCAGTTTTAACATAAACATCATGCAAAAGCGTAATAACTTATTTACTTTTTAAATATATAATGTCAGAAAATGATTGAGAAATCAGTACTTTTTATTTTTATAATTTTCTGTTGTGAAACATTAGTCAGCTTTTCTTTTTCTGCACTTTTTTGCATTACCAATAGTAGATTCTTTAACTATTTTGCATTGTTCATGTGAGGCAATCTTTTTCCTGTTTTTCTATTTTTTCCAATGGAATTCTATTTTTTAAATACAGCGTTTGCTCGCAGTTTGCAAATGACCACAGATATTTTTGTTAATTGGGTCATGCACTATATCTTGTTTTTTAGAGTACCCTAGTGCTGTGGTAGTGTCTGCATTTAATTGATACTTAACTGAAGCAAAATAATTGATACTTAACTGAAGCAAAATAATTAATACTTAACTGAAGCAAAATAATTAATACTTAACTGAAATTAATAATTGATACTTAACTGAAGCAAAATAATTGATACTTAACTGAAGCAAAATAACTGATACTTAACTGAAGCTATAGCAGAGCACGTAGAAGTATCAAGACGGTTTGTCTTTTTGTTAACTATGGTGTTTATCATGCTGGTGATTGCTTCACTTTTTTTTTTTTTGCGATTTCTGCATATATTGCTTATATGCACATTATCAAGAGTGTTGTATGGTAATGCATGTATTTTTAATTTTAAGTTAAGTTTTAAGTACCATATGGCAATGTATGTATCTTTTTTTTTTAAGTTACTAAAAAAATGAGAACAGTATTACTTTATATGACTTTACCATTGCGCAGTTTTGATATTTATAATGTATTTTAGAAATTGAGTGTGGAGTAAAGATTTTTTACCTTCACTTCCATAACAAAAGTCTTTACATATTTTACATCAAACCTAAAACATCAAATCAAATATTATATAATTATGATGAAATTATATATTTCAATGTTCAGTAAGAGAATAAACTTACTGCTCCGGCTTTATCTATATTTCTTACATAGGCTAAATAATAATCTTCATTATAGTCTTTCTCTTGAAGCCGATTCTAGTGAAATTTGTTTTTAATATTTTTGTATATCTCAGAAATGACTGATAAACTTCTCAACTCTTATTTCATATTCTTTTATTTAGAAAAAAGAGTTTAAAAGAAAAAAAAAAAGAAAAAAAAAAATTATTACAACAATTGATCTCGTGAAAATATCAGTTGAAGAAAACATATTTGCTTAAATGCAAATGTTGCCATCTTTAAATTTTACATTATTTTTTACAAAGCAGTAGCAAATAACTATCCAGAAATTTCTGGAAACTTAAAGAAGTTTAAACTTATTTATTAAGTTTAAACTTAAATAAGTGAATTTCCAGAAATCTAGGAATTCCTAGAAAAAAACTTATCTATGTACATAATATGTACTATGCACATAAAACATTCAAGTATATTACATAACATATAAAATATAACTAACCTTTTGTTCAAGTTGTAATATGCTATTTTTGCATTCACTCATAGTATTTAAAATTGATTCCAAATCTTTAGACGCTTCATTTATATCCTATAAAACATTTTTTTGTAATTATTTTCCTATATTTAATTAAACTATATAACAAAAGAAATAAACTACACAATTATAAATAGAGACAGACATGACATAACAAAAGAAATAAACTACACAATTATAAATAGAGACAGACATGATTTATATATAGTAATCATGGAGTCAGTAGTCAATAGTTATAGTTTACCTTTTAAATTAGGTATATATTTATTTATTTTGTTTCAACTGAAACTAAAATAACAGAACATACCTTCATAGATGCTTCAACTGTGTCCTAAATACAAAAAAATTTTATAAAAAAGTTTTATTAAATAAAGATTCAAAATAAATACACATCAGATTTCAGATTTTCCATTTTCTAGAATTTCTTCTTCAAATATACCAATGCATTACAATAAATAAAAATAAATTTTATTCCAGTTCTATTTCAAATTAATTCATTTTAGTCATATTTAGACTTTGGGCAAAAAAAAGTTATATATATAACAGCCTTCTTGGCAAAAAATGTTCTGTTTAAATTCACCTCCCAAAGGCCAAGAAGGCAATTACAGTCGAGGAGGCTACTTAACTGTGGCTACAAGTCTCTCTCAATTCTGTACTACCAGAGTAGCGGTGGGGATCGAACTTAAGACCTCTCGCTTATGAAGTAAGCACTCTAGCACTACACAACTACCGATTATTACAAATTTAAGTGACATCTTAAATAGTATGTAATAATATAAGCATTAAAACATCATATAATGTATTTAAATTCTCAAGATAAATCTATCCAATATACATGCAAATAAGAAAATGCTCAACACCAATTAAATATCTTAAATAATTGTATTTCTACAGATCTTTCCCTTCACAAGTATAGGTTTACCATACACCACAAGAATGCAATTACAAACATACTTATAAAACCATTGAGTTAGCATTTTTAAAGGTTTTTTAGCTAGAGCATACAAATTTTTTCACTACAACATTCAAGGTGAAATCAATTTTCTTATTATTTTAACTGAAAATGTACATTTCTATAAAACAATATTAAAATACTGCTAAAAACTATATTCCCAAAATCCATTTTATTTTCAAAAAATTGATACCAAAAATCTAGTTATTTTACCAAAATTCCGTTTTTCCGGCTCAAAAACCAAGCCTAGTTCTTAAAAGAGAATTTTGTAAAGATGGCGTTAAAACAGTCTTACATTTTGGTAAACCGTAATGAGTCTTACCTGCTTCTGAATAGTCATCTGGGAGTGTACTAGCTTGAATGTACATGTAGTGCATGTTATATTGATTAAACAAGAAAAAAGATTTCTTCACAAATTCAAGAGCATAAAAGAATTTGTGAGGCTATACATATATATATATATATATATATATATATATATATATATATATATATATATATATATATATATATATATATATATATATATATATATATATATAATATATATATATATATATATATATATATATATATATATATATATATATATATATATATATATATATATATATATATATATATATATATATATATATATATATATATATATATATATATATATATATATATATATATATATATATATATATATATATATATATATATATATATATATATATATATATATATGTATATATATTAGGGGTAGTCAATTTCAAGAAATTTTTGATTTTAAAATACGAAACACTCTAGATTTGGGGCAAATATTAACAAAACAACTCCTAAAATATTTGAGCTTAACAGGTCTACTCAATTCTTACCCCTAAGTAAGTACCCTCAAAAACTATCAAAAACTACTGTTTTCACAGGTCCAAAGGAGAAGTTTAACTACAAAAATTTGAAATTTTCTTTTTTCGGGTTGTTTATTTTTACCTATATATTTGAGTAAAAATACATGGTATCATAGTTTATACAAAAATAAAAATGTTTTTTTCAGAAAACATTTTTATTTTTGTATTTTGAGTTAAAAAAATTACAATATATGAAAATATACTTACCGCATTTATGTTTCTAACAAAAGATTTTACTTATTGTCCAGAATATTCACACTTAACTTTTTTGATTAATAATGTAAATCTACAATTAAATTTAGTAATTTCTATGTGGGAATTTGACAAGATTCAATTATATTAGCTCAAAAAACAATTAAATGGTTGTATTTGTATTTGTATTGGTTGTATTGTAGTAAATTGTTTTACAATAATTATTTTAAATTAGATTTTTTTAGATTAGTAAAAATTAAATTAATTTAAATATGTATAAAGAAGAAAAAGAACGTGGTCAGAAAACAGAAAGTGAAAGTACACTAACATCTAAACGAAAACTATTAATTATCGAAGAAGCAAAACCAGCAATAAAAGGTAATAATTAGTTTTATAACGAATCCCTTAAGCTAAAAACTTTAGCTAAACTTTTTATTTCTTTTTTTTTTGTAATTAAGGGTGTCAGCTTCCAACAGGGATGGAGATACTGCAGCACTTAGCTTACAAACAATCATTTTTGCTTAGAACATCAAAAAAAGTTGCTATTCTTGCTTGTCCTCCTCAAAAAAAAAATCAAAGATGTGCAATAAAAAGTAAGTGTGTATGTAATTTGGCAAAGGTAAAAGAGCCATGGATTAAAGCTGGGTTTTCTATACTAAACAATCAAAGTCTAGTGAAAAATCTTTCAAATCTAGACAATGTATATTCAAAACTTAAGAAGCATGAAAAAAGAGGATCTGCAGCAGATTTGGCACACTAACCAGAGTTTAAAGTTTACCTGAATAAAATATTTTGGGCTAGCATTCCTGATCTTACAAATACAATTAAAAATGACAAAAAAAGATCTGATTCAGACAAACTTGAGGAATTGAAGTTTCTGACCAAGAAGGAAAAAGAAAATTTATGCTTGAATCAGAGGATAAAAAGTACAAAAAAAAGTATGTATTTCTTTAAAAGCAAAAAAAAAAAAAAAAAGATTTGCAAGGTTTTCTAAGCAACTTACTTACAATTTGCCATTTTAAATAATTTAAAATAAAAACAACTAAACAAAAATAACAATGTTCACTCACTATTTCAGTTTCTCATATAACTAAATTAAATTATTAATTATTAAATTCTTTTGATACTTTTAGGCAACAGTGAATAGTAGAAGGAGAAAGCATTGTGTGAAACAACAATATAAAGAATTAGAGGGGACAACTAATGTTAAGATTGATACAGATACTAGTGAGGACTTCTCTCACGATTCTGATTTTAATCCTGGAGAGTGGTTTAAAAAAAAGCATTTTCAACAAAAAGTTGAAACTACTAAAATTCCCATTGATGTGTTTGCTGGTAATGTAGCTCTTATGGCTACAATCAGTAACATTTCTCCAAGTGTTTTGCATAAAGTTACAGGTGCAATTCTAACTCAATCAGGAGCTGATCTGACAGATTTTAAATGAAGCCAGTCTACAGCAGCTAGGAAAATGAAATATGCCATTTGTAATATATGCAATATATCAAAAGAAGATGTTCAACAAGCAATGAATGAATCCCCATACCCATACATAGAACATTTTGATTACAAAATATTAAATGAACTAAATAAAGAAAAAAACAATTAAAACCGATAGACTGGCTGTACTTGTAAATATTGAAGGTGAGACACATCTGCTTGGAGTACCTTGATCAGATCAATTGTGTAATGAAAGATCAGTACAATGGTGTAATGAACCTTCTTAAGGAGTACAATTTTGAAGCCTAAGTATGAGGAATATGTTTTGACACTACTGCAAAGTAACACTGAGTTAAAGAAAGGTTCATTTATAAGAATATCCAATAATATAGGCAAATATCTTTTACTTATTGCATGCAGACATCATGTATGTGAATTAAGAATGATTCATCTTTGTAATTCAGTTTCAAATAAACATTCCACAGGACCAGACAATCCTATGTTTGAAAAATTAAAAACTGTTTTTGAATGTCCTTATATTAATTACAATCAAACAGAACTATAAAAGTTTGATTGGAAAGCAGTAAGTGAAACCTTTCTTGAGAAAGCTGCACAAGAGTCTTTTAACTTTTGTCAAGAATACATCACAAAGAGAAAAGAAAATAAAGATTTTATCAGAGAAGATAGAAAGTAGCTTGCAGAACTTTTTGTGAGTTACCTTTGTCCGTCTTTGTCCGAAAACCCGGAGCATTTCATCATGCTAGGTTCCTATCTAAAGTACTTTACTATATAAAGCTACATCTTCTATCTAGCCAAATTGAGTTCGTAAATCAGAACAATAAACTCAAGACATCAGGCTAATAAGTGATTTTACAGTTTGCTTTTATGCCAAATGGCATTTGATATGGCAATGATAATTACATTTTATAAATGGCATATAAATGGCAATGATAATTACATTTTACAGGCTAATGACACTATTAGAGCTCCCTTTCTTGATACAAAAGAAATACACCAAATGCAACAGTACCAAAAACTTTGTGCTAAATCAGATGCTGTCGATGCAGTTTTAAACTGTCTATACAAACATAGTTTGTATAACAGTGATTCCTCTTGCTCTGTTGGATGACATTTGAGGAGAAAGCAAACCTTGCAAAAGTAATTCTAACTTTTAAAATGCCGATTTTAACTTGGTGCAATACTAAAAACAAATTAAAAATAGATAGAAAAGATAAAACAAATTGGAAAATTTTGTTTTATCTTTTCCCTTGCTCTGTTGGTTGATGAATTTTCATATCTTATGTTTGATAGAATTGGATTAGAGGAACAAAGGATAAAAGATTGGCTTTCGCTTCCTCATGAGTATTGGTTTACTCAATCTGTTTTTGAAATCTTTCAGAACTATGCCAAATCTTTAATTGTAATAAATGATTATTCAAAAAGATCTGCTGGAATGATACAGCAATTTATTCACCAATACAACAATGAGGAAGATAAACAGTATACATTAAAGAATACATTGCTAACTGTTAAAAATGTTCGGTGTGCATTCAAAACATCTAGAAGACGCTCAAACAAACTTTCTAAAAGTAAATTTATTGAAAGCTTATCTTCTCTCGACAAGGAAGAAAACGAGCATGAATGTAACTGAGATTATTTGAACTTGAAATTTAATCCAACAACATGAAACTATTATCAAGTATTGTAAATCAAAATACAAAAACAAAAATACTTTTGAAAAAAACTATGATACCATGTATTTTTACTCAAATATATAGGTAAAAATAAACAACCCAGAAAAAAAAAATTCAAATTTTTCTAGTTAAACTTACCCCCTGGACCTGTGAAATCAATAATTTTCATTGATTTTTGAGAATTTTTTTTCTAAAAAAGTGCTTAGGGGGTAAGGATTGAGTGGTCCTGTTGAGCTCAAATTTTTTGGGAGTTTTTTTTAACATTTACCCCAAATCTAGAGTGTATGGTATTTTAGAATCAAAAATTTCCTCAAATTGACTACCCCTAATAACTCAAATATATAGGTAAAAATAAACAACCCGGAAAAAAAAAATTATATATATATATATATATATATATATACATATACATATATATATATATATATATATATATATATATATATATATATATATATATATATATATATATATATATATATATATATATATATATATATATATATATATATATATATATATATATATATATACATATATATATATATATATATATATATATATATATATATATATATATATATATATATATATATATATATATATATATATATATATATATATATATATATATATATATATATATATATATATATATATATATATATATATATAATTCATCTAACAACTTTCATTATGAAAGATATATATATATATATATATCTTTCATAATGAAATATATATATATATATATATATATATATATATATATATATATATATATAATATATATATATATAATTCATCTAACAACTTTCATTATGAAAGATTGGGCCTGTCGCTTTATATCAAAATAAATAATGGCATGGTTCTTGAGCAAGGGAATTATTGTATTGGAGTGGTCCAGCAAAAGCCCAGATCTCAACTTAATATAAAACATTTGAAAGGAAATAAAATCAAAGATTTGTCAAGTATATAATGTACTTTAATTTCAGAAATGATGACAAAAAACAAAAAGAGTTTTCATTTAAGACATGTCTCTGCAATACTTTCAAAAACTTTCTGAAAGCATACCAAAATTTGTTGAAGCATGCCAATACGTGTTAAATAAGAAGAATGGGCAAATGACATTAGTAAATATATATATAATACTACAAACTACAAAAACCTTATTACATTCACTGAAAAAATTTTATGACTACTCAGTCTCATCCCAGAAAATTTTATTTTAATGTAGATTTTTTCAGAAAACATTTGTCCAGATTTGACAAGAGCCACTTATTTATTTTTAACTGCACACTCTTTTTAAAATTTTCATAAATTGCAAATTATTTGTGTTTAAATTTTATTTCAAGATAATTGAAAGAATTTGATATTTTTCAATAATAATTTTTCTTACTTAGTAAAAAATTTTTACTATGATAAATGAGTTTTTCTAAGCAAGTGGGACGAGGATGACTATAGTCTCTTAACCTAACTAGTCTGAAAATATAAGGTATTAAAGAATACTTAGAAAACTTATTGTTTTCAAAACTCACCTTTTTTTTATTACTTCCAACATCGAATAGTTCATGAATAAGATGAAGCCTCTGTAAATATGAACTCAGAGCACTAAATAGTTAAATGCACACAAAAAATATTGCTATGAAAAATTAAAAAAATGATATTAAATTGAGATCATATTAGACACAATTTAAAACTAGAAGTATCAAAAATATTTTTAAATATTAAAAATTAACCATTGAAGATCAGCTCCTGCTTTCACTATAAGTTGCTGCAGAAATGTAGGCTTTAAAGAACCTGATGCAAACCTTGTAAAATCTCGATTTACACCTTTATTTACATAGTCATTCAGCATTTCATAGAAAGATTCATCTGATCTTAACAACAACAATTTAAATAATAAATTACTTATTTGAAAAATAAACAATCAGAATAAAAAATACAGAAATAAAAAATTAAATTTTTAATTAACTTAGTGGTAGAGGTAGTGAGTGGGGCCCAAGCATATAAGATAGATTTTACAAACCCAGCTTCAGCCCCGAAAAAAATATAAGATTTAACAGAGGTTGATTGCCAGGGTTAGAAAAAAAATTTATAATACATTATAAGCCTTTCCATGTATTTATTATTTATTAAACACTTGCATATAGCATGAATATATATGTTTGTTATTCATTTATATACTAGCATACAATATCCTTACGTATTTAAAAACACTTTAGTAGGGGAGAGTTACTGAACACCTCAGAATAAATACTTCTTAACTGAAGATAATTTAACTATGAAACACTTATGATTTGATTAATACAAGATGGTTAAGCTATGAAACACTTATGAATTGATTAATATAATTTAATTAAGATAATTATTATAATTAAGATAATTAATATAATTTAACTATGAAACACTTATGATTTGATTATTACAAGATGGTTTACCTATGAAACACTTATAATTTGATTACAAACAGACAACCCTACTTTAACCATAATTCGACTTAATTGATTGCACTGTTAATAGAAATAAATTTAGTTTTGTTAAGGTACCATTTTGCTCTAATCAAGGAATGCTTGAAATTGGAACGCTTAGATTACTTAATCTGAACTTTCTTTTTTTTTTTAAATACAGAAAAAAAAATCAACAGAAATTGGTTTTAAACTATTTTCATCTTTACAGTGACAACTAAGTTTTCTTATTAATAACAAATAAGTTTTGTTATTAACAAGAATGAAATTTCTTGGGCAAAATGAAAATAATAAACTGTATAAAAGCGAGGTTGATGGTTTTAAGTATTTATTTTTAAACTGCAACTGATCTATTTCTTCAATCTTTTGATTTTATCACTGATTAGGTATGGAAAACTTAATAGTTCCAATCAAAGAAACTTTGGAATATTTTATTTTGCAGTAATTTATAAGATAAGTTTATGCTATTATTTGCATTTAAAATCCCGTGCCATTAAAGATGAAAAATTGTATAACTCACAGAAGTAAATCAATATAGTGAGAACACCAAATAACATCAACAAAATCAAGTATTGTAAAAAAGGTTACTTTTTACTAAAAAAAATGCAAATAATAGTAATAAGATATTTAATTTCAAAAAAAAATACGATCGTTTCAATTAAGAGGCTGTTTCAATTTTGGAAAAACTCTTTTATTTATATGGTGTAGTATTTGTCAAGAGAAAAGATGATCATGTATGATTGGTGTGACTTTAACTAGACAAGACAAGTTATCATGAAATTAAACAGAGAATAGAAATAGTGAGTGTATCAAACAAAGTTTTTAGGAGAAGATTAAGGAGGTATGGGTATGTTAAGCAATGAGGATACAGATAATTTGGGTATCAGCATTTGGAATGAACAGGCTTCAGATGATGATGATGATGATGATGATGATGATGATGATGATGATGATGATGATGATGATGATGATGATAATGATGATGATGATGATGATGATGATGATAATGATGATGATGATGATGTTTATAAAATTTATATATAAATATCAGGCCTTGTTATGAGATATGTTGCCTAACGGAAAAGCATAACATGAGTAAATGTATCTTTACTCAATAAAGATATTTACATAGTTAAAAGTTTAATTACATCAATTGCGCATTTTAAAGTACCGCATTATAACTAAATTCAATTTGAAAATACATTAAAAATCATTGTAATTCTTTATCTTTATAAAATATCTTTAAATTGAATAATATTGTTATAAATAAAATTATAAATAAATTTTTAAATGTTGAAAAAGAACTAAGTACTATTGCAGAAAGATAGAACATATCACATAGCAAGATTCTTGTCCATGACATTGAAACCAATATGATAAAAGGTGTACTTGATGCAGAATGTGATTCTGTCAAGTTTTTTGCTTCATCCACTCAACTGTCTGTCGATGTATCACTAAATTCTCAAACAGAAATAACAGAGACGTTAGCTGCAAGACAAAATATCACCAATTTCTTCCACTAACCACCCTATCCACTTCTTCCACTAACCATCCCTAACCATCCCTAACTTCCACTAACCATCCCTAACCACTATAGTATAGCACAAGAAAAACTAAGATGCATTTGCTAAGAAATTAAACTGCCAGACCACCAATTAAAACAAGACACAAGTACACACTGGAATTAAACATTTTATTTATTGGAGGGATTATTAGAGCAAAAGTGAGCTGTCTTGTTATATATAAACAATCATAATTTTTTAAACAATTTAACAAGGCCTGTCATATACATACACACACATATATATATATATATATATATATATATATATATATATATATATATATATATATATATATATATATATATATATATATATAAACATAACATGAATTTAGGATAAAAATAATATATTTTCAAGATGTATCAATCTTTATGCAGTCCAGTCATAAACTCGGCCCCAACTATCTTTTACCAAACCCAGCAACAGCTCAATAATAGCAACGGCTTATTAATAGAGTGCTTACTTTGTAAGCAAGAAGTATTGAGATTTAAAGCCACCAATACCCTGGGAGTACAAAACCCAAATTGTTCATTGGGGCTTATTTTTCAGAGGTATAAAAATTTCATCAGGCTTTGTTTTTTGTTGGTACAAAGATCCAGGTTCTACAATCTTTTTTTATACAATAGATGTTTTGACCCCGATGTTTTGATTGCTATTCCAAACTCCAAACTTGATTTGGGGCTCTTGCAAGACTCTATAGAAACATTGTAATTATTTTAACAAAGTCAATTTTGCATTCAAGCCCTTGTAAATATATTTATGTAAATGTATATGCACATTCCCCAAACCCAGGGGACCGTAATAATGGAGAAAGCTACTTCTTTTTTTTTTTCATATGCAATAAATTATGATAAATCAAAAATAGAAATAAAAAAAAAAATTAATAACAACAACCATTAAATAATAACTGTTAACTATAAATATTAATAGTAAATGGAACCAGTGCTGTAAAACAAATGGAATCCATGTTATACAACAAATGGAACCAGTAACCTGCTTTAAACAACACAACAACTGGAACTGCTGTTCTAAAACAAATGGAACCAGTAACCTGCTTTAAACAACACAACAAATGGAACCAGTAACCTGCTTTAAACAACTAAAATTGTAAATATTTTAAATTTAGAGATGCAAAAACTTTTACCTTGATTTATTAATAACTTCAAATTGTTGCTTAAAAAATAATTTCAGAGGTTCTTCATCGTTTCTATCATCTTCCTCATCTGAATAGTCTAAAGCAATTTATAAAAAACTAAATACATTAAAATCTAAATACATTAA
>NC_061159.1:22074642-22187142 GCF_022113875.1 Hydra vulgaris | reverse complement strand
TCTTGTGTTTTTGACCTCTGCCAGACACACTAGCAACAGTTCCAATCAGATTATGCTTCTTAACAATTGAGGAAATATTTTCGTATATTAATATTTTCGTATCTTGTATTCTTGAACGACTGCCAAGGTCTTAGGATTTAGCCAATCAAAGTTTAAAAAAATTAGAGAATCTCTGGAGATTAACAAAGCGAAAGTTCGATGTGAGATAGGTATTGGGGAAGGTGTTCTAAATCGAGATGACGGGGATAAGGTTAAAACAAGAACTTGGGGACCCATTTTGACAAAAATTTAACTGACGTCATTATTATATTTAATTGGTTTTTATATTTGACGCTTTTTAATGTCTTCTTTTTAAACGGTTTGTTTTTATGTTATTTTGTAACGTTTTTTATTATTACCTGATGACGCTGACCACAATAGGTCAGCGAAATATCGTTGATATATTTTTACATCAAAATATATTTAAAAATAGTTATACGCTGCCTTTTTATTAAAATCAACTTACATATTAAATATATATATATATATATATATATATATATCGTATAACAAGAAATGACTTTTAAAGATTTTATCACTGCTCTTTACGGCAAAGAGATTTACAATGAAACAAAAAAATTGCAAACTTTGAAGATACGAAATGCAATTGCGAAAAATCAACTTGTTTTTCTTCAAAAATGCATATCAAACAATATAATTCCAAAATCGTTTAAAATAAAAAGTCCACTACGTACCAAAAAAGCTGAAAATATAATGAAAGAATGCAGAAAAAAATTATTAGTTCATGCTCGAAATGAAGCAAAAGAAAGATTATATTCAAGTAAGAAGTTAATTGATGAATTAAATTTATATCTTCAATCTCAAATAAGATCTAATGACTATGAGATAATTAATAATGTAACGAACAAATCTAAGAACTACCATTATTCTTTAAAAAAAACTAAAATGAAAGAAAAATTCTATAAATTAAAAAATGACATCAGTTATAAAATCAATTTTGAAAAAAATCGTCCTAACCGAATTTTAAAACCAGCTTTACTAAATTTAACAAATATTAATCTTGATAAAGCAACTACTGAACTACTTAATCTTGGTCCAAAATTTGTCCCAATACAAAAGAACATCCCTTATATGGACATAATCACTAATATTGAAACTTGCGCCTTGGAACTTGAACAACAAAATAAACAAACACAAGCAGAGATTCTTCGACAAAACTGTTCCAAAATTCTAACCAGTTCTTTAAAGTTAAAAATAAAAGATAATTTAACAAAACAACAACGCCTTTCTTTACAAAACCTGAAAAAACATTCACATCTAAAGATATATCCCTTTGACAAAGGAACAGGTTTTGCTTTATTATGCAAAAATGAAGCAAAAGCGAAATTAGAATAACAAATAAAAAATAGTAAAATTATTGATTACGACCCAACACCCACATTCACTACTAAATTTCAAAAACTATTATGTAAATTAAGAAAACAAGGTAAGTTAGACAATGCTACTTATTTTAAAATGTATCCATCAGATTGCGTTCCACCTAGAATCTATGGAATGGTTAAAGCACACAAACCGGAAAAAAACTACCCAATGCGTCCTGTTGTTTCCACTATTAACACACCTCCTTATGGAACATCTGAGTATCTGGTTAAAATTATCCAACCAACATTAAACAAAAACATAACTCGACTAATTAATTCAAGAAACTTTGTCAACGATGCTAAAGAATGGAAGATAGACCCTAATGAAATTCAGGTTTCTTTCGATGTAATTAATTTATATCCATCCGTACCGATCAATGAAGCAATTCCTGTTATTATTAACATATTGAACGATGATCTTGAAGATTTAAAAACTAGGACTAAATTAACTCTCATAGATATACACCAATTAATTGAACTATCGTTAAGCATATGTTACTTTTTATACGAAGATAAAATCCGAATTTTACCTAATTCAGGTCCAATTGGTTTATCATTGATGGTAGTCATAGCTGAAGCATTTTTGCAAAATATAGAAAAAATAGCACTTGATATAGCCTTTGTTAATTCATTCCAACCAATAACTTATAAAAGATATGTGGATGATAGCCATGCTGGCTTCGATTCAAAAGAAAAGCAAGAATTATTTCTTAAAGCTTTAAATGAACAAAACCCCTCCATAAAATATACCGTTGAACTTGAAAACAAAAGAAAACAACTTAATTTTTTAGATATTTGTATTACAAATACAATGAATGGATTTTATGAGTTTCAAATACACCGTAAGGATGCGATAACAAATGTTCAAATAAAACCAAACTCCAACATCAACCCGAGCATAACCATTGGCGTCTTTAAAGGTTTTTTATGTCGAGCAAAACAAATCTGCTCTCAAAAATATCTCTCACAAGAAATTGATTTCCTCATAAATACATTTTTTGAAAACGGCTATAATAAAAATAATCTTATTAAAATAACCAAAAACTATTTAGACGGCATTTCAAAAAATACTACATCTAATCAGTTAGATCAAAAGTTTGTTAAACTACTTTGGATACCTATTATTGGCCCAAAACTCCGAAGAGAATTTAAAAAACAAAACATCAGAGTTATATTTACTTCAGCTCCTAGTTTAAGTAATATATTATGCAACAACAAAACTAAACTACCTCCGAACTCAAATCCGGGGGTTTACCAACTTAAATGCTCATGCGGAAATATATATATTGGTGAGACCAAAAAGAAAATCATTTCAAGAAGTGCAGAACACCAAAGAGCTTGCAAAAATCAAAAATGGTCGAGTTCAGGAGCCATGGAACATTCCAAAACATGCCGTGGTAACTTTGATTGGCTAAATCCTAAGACCTTGGCAGTCGTTCAAGAATACAAGATACGAAAAATTAGAAAATCTCTTGAGATTAACAAAGCGAAAGTTCGATGTGAGATAGGTATTGGGGAAGGTGTTCTAAATCGAGATGACGGGGATAAGGTTAAAACAAGAACTTGGGGACCCATTTTGACAAAAATTTAACTGACGTCATTATTATATTTAATTGGTTTTTATATTTGACGCTTTTTAATGTCTTCTTTTTAAACGGTTTGTTTTTATGTTATTTTGTAACGTTTTTTATTATTACCTGATGACACTGACCACAATAGGTCAGCGAAATATCGTTGATATATTTTTACATCAAAATATATTTAAAAATAGTTATACGCTGCCTTTTTATTAAAATCAACTTACATATGTATATACATATATATATATATATATATATATATATATATATATATATATATATATATATATATATATATATATATATATATATATATATATATATATATATATATATATATATCAGGGTATAACCTAGCCCTGTGGGGCCCGTCAAACGCAGTATTCCCAAATGCTCATAAAATTAAAATTCCTAATTTAAAAGTGAAAAAAATCCCATTCTCCTAATAAAGTTTGCCTATTTAAAGTTTAATAACAATTCTACAAATTATTAAAAATTAATTACTATTAAAAACTAATTAAAAAAATAACATAAAAAATCATAATTTACTGTTTAAAACTTGAATTAAAGTTTCCTTTATTGGTATAACTGTGCTCTTGCATAACTGCAAAGAAAACTTTTTGAGAATTGGGGTTTTTCGAAAATCCCTAATATCACTCAAAGTAATTTTTTGCAATGTGTTCCAATAACAGCAAATATTATTTTAAAAAGTTAGCAAAAAAAAAAAAAAACAATTTAAAAAGTTACAAATTTGTTTGGTTTAACACCCATAAATGCTACTTCTTTATCATAAATGCTCGCCCTTTTTGGCTGAAAAGTTATATAAATTGAATTAATTTTTTGATTATAACAAACAGGTTCTAGAAATTTATTTAATGAAAATAGTTTTCTTTACTTTACTGGTTGATTGTATTTTAAACATAAATTAAATACGTATATTAAAATGTAAATTAAATACCTTTAACAACAAGAATATATATATTTTTTTTATTACAAAAAACTGGCACTAGAAATTTAAAAAATAAGAAAATTCACTGCTTGCTTGAATTTAAAACATAAAATCAAATTTAAATGTTTGAATGAAAAATAGTCATAAAAACATTTTATGACTATGCATGAAAAAATAATTATTGGTATTTTTCGTTGCCACGATAATGTTCAATTGCTTGTGATCTTTTGTAATTAAACAACATTTGTTGTTGTTTTTGCTGAGACTTTGTAATTGTAACTTTATTTCGCTATGTGATTTATGTATAAAGAAAGTTAATATTAATTATAAAATTGAACTCGCAATAAATGTGAAATATAAAATTTATGAGCTTGTGTTTACTGTGAAAAAAAAATATCTTCAAAAAAATACTCTTAACATAAAACGGCAACGATATATAAGGATAAAATTCTCAATAATAATTAATACACACTGATTATTTTTTAGAATAAAAAAATATATAATTCTGAATATATCGTTGGAAATCGGAGCTAAATTTGCTTTGACGTTATGAAACCAGGTCTAATTTTGTGTTAATCTCATATTAATCTTTAATAACTGTTACAGGCGGTATTTTATTTATTTTAATGCTGCCCAATCAATGTATGCAGCACTTAAGTGGAGTAGAAGAAGAAAGAATATAAAAGGATCCCATACAATTCTGGTACATATTTTAAACTCAGGGGAGGGGAGGTATATTTGGGAAATTTATTCTTAGTTTACTAGGAATAAATTTGATTTTAAATTAGGAACTTAACAAAACACCTAGTATATATATATATATATATATATATATATATATATATATATATATATATATATATATATATATATATATATATATATATATATATATATATGTCTGGTATATATATCCATAATATATATTATCCATAATATATATTATCCATAATATATATTTTCTGTTTTTAAACCTTTATGAAGGTCTTGATTCATTTTCTTTACCAGCAGTGTATTAGCACTTGAATTCAAATGATTACTTCCTCCAGTGTCTGTATCAGGGTTATTTAATTGGTTATATAGATATTGACAAGGTGTATGTAAAGAATGTTTGAAATTATGTGTGTTATACTGTGATGACTTGAACAACAATTGCTATTTGTTTATCAGCACTACTTGTTTATTTCTAATTACGTGATAGCTTTTAACTTGGTCCCAATCGACTTTCAGGTTGAGTGGTTTATTTAATTCTCTACATTTATCCCTGAGTTGTTTATCCAAGTTTCTCTGAGCATCAGTTAAATCAGGATTTATATAATTATCATTAAAATTACGGTATGATTTTTTTATAAAGTCATTTCTCGTGTCCTTATTTCTTAACTCGACAATTACTGGTGCAATACCATTTTTAGATTTTAATCTAAAAATACGAACCATATGAAATTTATCTATTGATACTTGATCCAATAAATCTAATACTTTGTTTTTGTCATCTTTCTTTATATCTGCGCCATCAATTTTATTGGATTCTTCTAAACCGAAAATTATTACGTTCTTCACTCTTCGTTCAATTTCTTTATTTTCATTTGAAACTGTATTAATAATATCAATCTGAGATTGAGTTTTATTTAATTTTCTACCTGTTACAATATTCCAAGCTTCATTCGGAGCAGGAACAATAACATTTACAACTTTGTTGTTTAAATCTTCATTCTTTTTAGTTAAATCAGCAACTGTTAATACTAATGATTGTATTGTTTTTTTCAAATCTGCTACAGCATTACTAATCTTTGATTCATATTCAATTCTTAGTTTACTCTCCAGTGCATCCAGAGCATCTTTGAATTCTTTTGCATTAACCATAATATATTAGTTATAATATAGTTAACCTTATTAACACAAATAGAACTGTTTGTTTATTGTGTTTTTTCCGCAAGATAGCAAATTTTACTAATGTAAGTTCATAAGCTTCAGTGCTGGCCGAAGCCTCAGCTTTAAGAGTGACTTCAGCCAAAGCTTGGGTTTCAGCAAAAACTTAACTTTGGTACATGTATAAATATATATATATATATATATATATATATATATATATATATATATATATATATATATATATATATACATATATATATATATATATATATATATATATATATATATATATATATATATATATATATATATTATATTATATTACATATATTTACATGATCAGAATTAAAATGGTAACTTTCTGATAAGTCTAACTTATTGTTTCTATATATAATGAGTAGTTATCATAATAGTACAAGATGACAAATAAACATTCCATTACAGTTACCTAGATTTATAGGTAACTTAATTTCTAATTTAATTTTTTTATTAAAAATATATGTTAAATTTTATTGCAACTATAGTTCACCAAAAAAAATTTATTTTTATACAAATTTATTATTTAGGGTTTAACATTAAAAGTTAAATTGCTTGAATTAATAATTATGAAATTTAAAAGATAGTATTATGGTTATTAAACAGCTAGTAAAAAATAAATAATATGTATTTACAACTATTTATATTTTATATTTATTTATAGTATGTTGTCTTAATTAAGTTGGTTAATCTAAAAAACTTTTATAAACTCTTTTTTGCCTTATTTTTTTTTTGCCTTTTTAGTATTTTATTGTTATTTTTTGATATTTATTTTATTAAAACAAAAATATTATTATTGATTATAACTAATTATTTATTAGTATCACATGAGTACAATGCTTACATCAATATAAAACCCAGATTCATTTTTCTTGATTTTGTAATGATGAACATTGCTATTGCAACTAAAAATATAAAAAGAAAGCTTAAAAATGCTTTTTATATAAAAAAAAAATTTTAAGAAAAAAGTTTATTAACAACTTTTTAAAATATAACATAAAAAACTTACTTAATTGATAAAACCTTATCATCGCTAGATTCACTATCTCTGACTAAATAAGATCCATTGGGTTTGTCTTTTAATAACCTTTCACAGTCTGATCGACTAAAAAAAGGGTGATACCACATAATGAGATCAAGATCCATTTTAAATTTCCTATAAAAAATATTACATTTATTATACAAATTTAAATTGTTTTATGAACTAAACTAAATGCTAAAATGATTTTTTTTTTACAATTTTTTCTGAAAAAGCAACATAAATTAATCAATTAGTATATCTCACACATAAAAAAGTACTGTTTATAGTATAAAAAGAAAAATTATAATATTCTTTTTGTGAAAGAATAATGTAAATAGTGTTAAACTTAATTGTATCAAATATCTTGTAAAAAAAATAACAGTCAAACAACAAAAACTAAGAGGAAAAACGTACAAAATTATATATATATATATATATATATATATATATATATATATATATATATATATATATATATATATATATATATATATATATATATATATATATATATATATATATATGCTTTTACAAACAAACACACACACACACACACACACACGTGTACAGACTGTACACACTCCTGTAAAAATTTAAGGGCTTTTAAAAACACAGGTATGAATACTGTGCATACAAGTATACAAATCATACTCTGAATCAATGAGAAAAGTTCTTGTATATAAATATTTTGGATAAGATGCAAAACTGAAATTTTGGCTCATGGCTACAGTATGTCCAGTAAAGGTTCAAAAGCATAAGCAACCTCTTATAAATTTTAGAAATAATAAAGTTTGAATAAAAATTGGTAACTTTACTGCCGGCAAACTGAAATAACTTATTTTATTCAAAGAGAATATCAATTAAGTATTTAAGTACTTTACATTGAATGTAACCTTGACAGAATGTAACATTCAGTTAAACAAGGTATTATATCAATGTTAGGAACCTTTTAAATAGACTTGAATCTTTTAGAAACTAATAAAAAAGAAACTGATAAAATAAGTTAAGAGCGCTCTATATGACAATTTCAACTTGTCAACAAGGTCAACTTGTCATATAAAATTGTCAAACAAGAAGTCTTCCGAAAAAAAATGAAGTGTTATAACTGAAACGAATGTTTTTACGCTTTAATTAACGGGCTGTTAAATAAAAATTGTTTTGATTGCCTTAAAACTCACAGCGGTCAATTTTGCAGGTATTGGAGTTTGAAATATGGGTCAATATCAAAAACAATAAAAAACGAATAACAAATAACAAATAAAAAATGAAGTATTATAACTGAAACGAATGTTTTTACGCTTTAATTAACGGGCTGTTAAATAAAAATTGTTTTGATTGCCTTAAAACTCACAGCGGTCAATTTTGCAGGTATTGGAGTTTGAAATATGGGTCAATATGTAAAACAATAAAAAACATATGTAAAACAACAAAAACCATCTGCCGTAATCATTACGGCAACAAATATTATATCTGTTTAATGAAATTTATAGATAGAAAATAAGAAGAGCATTTCGGTAATGCTCTTCTTTATTTCTATCTATAATTTTCATTAAACAGATATAATATTTGTTACATTATATTTTCTCCTTACCACCCAGGAAATAAAATTACAGGTATAATAAACCATATTAAAAAAGTTACTATATAAATTTTCTTCAATTTTTTTTTTTTTTTTTTTTTTTTTTTTTTTGTACAGCATTTCAATAAGTACTGTACAAGAGTTCTTTCCGAAAAATTCATAATAACAAATTGCAAAAAACAACTGACGAAGATGAAGTAAGCAATGACTAATCCGAATTTGACACCTAGTAATAATTTACTTATTGAAAGACGTTTCTCCACATTTGATTGTTACGGTTTTAAAACCAGTTAAATTGGCATTAGAAGCCCTTTTTTGGCAGGATGCAACGTTTTTTACTGCTGAGAGAATTTTCGAGTTTCTTGAAAATTCTCTCAGCAGAGAAAACAACAAGATTAAACTCTTTGCAATGCAATGAAGAGTGTTGTTTTAAGGCGTTTTTAAGAGAAAAGGCAAAGCAATGTTTTAAGCTTGTACATCGGCACAAGATCATGTATATGATACCTCTCCAATCCAAAATGTTTATCATTAAAGAATAATAAGTTTCCGAAATGCCTTTAAAGTTTTTTACTATAAAAGACTTCCATTACTTCGCTGTCTAGGCTTTTTCCAACAAATCCAGATGGCTTAGAACTCATTTAAGAAGTGTGTGGATTAGCAAATCTTGACAAAAATCTATTTTTACCTAAAGATGAACTTTATGGTGCAATTTAGCAATTTGGCAAAAAACATTGCCACAAAAAATCAAAGCTAAAAAAATTTGGGTTTATGAAGTCGCTGGAAAGAGAACTGCCAATATTGAAATTGTCAGTTATCAATAAAAATGTTAGATCTGAATAAAAATATTTTAAAAATTATTTTGAAATAAAAAATTTGTTTCTATATAGAAACGGTTAGTTATCTTTTGGATGATCCAAAAGTAGGTTTGCAATTTGAAGAAAACACAGACCTAGGACGTCTTCGCGAACTATTGCGCATGCGAAGATTTTATTAAAACGCAAAACCTACTTTTGAATCATCCAAAAAAAATGTAACTTCGTGCTCGAGGTTGACTGATATACCAATTCAATTTTCACATTAAAAATTGAATTGGTATATTAGTCTCTTGAACTACTTTTGGTAATAAAATGAATGAAGAGTTTTTCCATCGATTTTATTAAACAAGGAAAATAGAAATATTGCATACTTCTATTTTCCTTGTTTTGAACTTTTTAACATTTTTTATGTGTCTAGTAGTTACAAATTTAAATCAAAAAGTAATTTTATGTAGATTCAATAATAAAAATCTGAAAGACTGTTCTTAAAAATAAAGATGTTCTATGCAAAAAGAGTCTCATTTATTTGTTTATTTTATAGCACTCTTTAACAAAAAAAATATAATAGATTGAGGACACAAACTGTCAATTAAATATAAAAATGCATAAAATCATATAATGGTATCGCCAAAAGTAGCATAAAGTTTGTATTTAAACACAGTGTACTTAATCAAATGTCTTTAAAAAAAGTTAATTAACTATATACGTATGCATGTATATATTTATATAGCTTTTATTACTTAAATGATAGCTATCCACAGTTTTTTTTTTAAATAATCACTTAATAGGTGTAACTAAAAGTTTATATATTTATAAAATATTAAAGATGATTTTGTCCTGTAAAAAGAATATAAACACCAATAAAATGTTTAACCATATGACAATAAATAAATGATTATAAACATTTTTCAATTTTAGATAAAACGCGCCAAATAATAAACTTGGCTAAATTTTATTAATTTGACCACTAAGACCACTTTAACTCAAAAAGCAATTTAAATATAATTTATTTAAACCTAATTTTTAACGGTGGCCTATAACTGGACCTAAATTTGAAATTTTTAAAATGATAGAATATGGCAATTTTGATTTTCAACCTACGACTTTTTGGGGCATCTAAAAAAATTAACATAAACAAAAAATGAATCCCCTCCTTGGAGTAGCTCTAGCTGTTGAAGCCTATTTGGCTTCCCGCGAATAATCTATTGGTTATAACTATTTCCCGCAGTGCATTGCGTCTTAGCCATGCTCTCTTATGCTAGTTGTATATTAACCTTATTAACTTACAACTCTTCTTACTATTTAAAATATTATTGAAACTCACATAGTTATTTCTTAGTGTTCAAATTATATAAAGTAAACCGTTGAGTAGATTTAAGTACTCAATACTAGCCCTTGCACAGTAATGGAGAAACATTACCCATTTGTGTCACTTTAAATATTTTATTATAACCAATATGGTTTTTGATCAAATTACTCTACGGAACATGCACTTATGAAACTTGTTGAAGTTATCAGTGGAGCATCTGCTCATAACAAACTCACCTTAGGTATATTTCTTGACTTGTCAAAAGCATTTGAAACCGTTAACCATCAGATTTTATTAGAAAAACTAAAATTTTATGGAATAAGCCACGAAAACCATAAATGGTCTACCAGTTACTTAACTGATCGAAAGCAGTTTATTTCTCTAAATGATGGCTTTCAGACAAACAAACTTAAAATATCATGTTGGGTTCCACAAGGCTCAATCTTAGGTCCGTTGCTGTTCTTAATCTATGTCAACGATCTATTTAAAGCATCAAATACTATCTCTACTATTATGTTTGCAGACGACGCCATTTTATTCTATTTTCGTAGTAATATTATCTCTTTCGTAGTAATATTATCTATTTCAAGTAGCAAATAATGAACTAGAACAAGTACCAAACTGGCTTATTGCTAACAGTCTATCTTTAAAAATTGATAAAACTAAGTTTTCCTTATTCGATTCTAAACGAAAGTTTTAATAAATTCAAAAATCCTTACCAATGCTGTTTATAAATAACACCAAAATTGAACGCTCATTCACAAATAAATTACTTGGTATTTTGATAGACGAAAACTCATCCTGGAGAGATCATTTTTAAAATATTAGCAATAAAATCTCAAGAAGTATTGACATTTTATATAAAATCAGACAAATCTTAGACTAATCTACACTAACTCAACTATACTTTGCATTCATAAATAGTTATTTATCTTATGGCAATATTGTTTGGGGTAGTACAAATAAATCTAAACTCGACTGTCTCCTTAAACAACAGAATCATGCAGCACGCATTATTCATTTTTAAAATCGCTTCACAAATGCTTTAACCTCTTCTAAAAAGCATGAGGGCACTTGATATTTATGAACTAAATATTTTCAAAATTACACAATTTATGTTTCAACATCAGTTAAAAAAATCGCCGAAGGTTTTCAAAAATATTTTCCCTAACACTAAACCGATACAATACTCGATCTACCGGAAGATTTAAAAAATCTTTCCGTACATCAAAACTTACGAGCTTTGTCATTTCCTATCGTGGCCCAATGCTATGGAACCATTTTATAAGCCTGAGTGGTAAACTTAAAGAAGCCAATACCTTTAAAAAATTTAAAAAGAACATAATCAAACTTATTGCCAATCAAGATTCTTTACATGATTTTTTCTAACAATACACTTTTATTTCCAATTTTTATTACCAAAGGTTACTGATGATAAGATTTTATCTTCTTCAGGTTCTCCGGTCTCGTAACTGTTATAAATAATGAAATGTATTTGTATTTAATATTTTTAAATATTTAATCGGAAATTACTTTTAATTGTAAATAGTTGCTTGACAAAAATAAATAAATAATTAAATAAATATAAAAAAACAATCAATAACAAGGTTAACTAAATTATCAAAAGTTTCATTTAATCTTCCTTAGCTCAAATAACTTATTAAAAACCCCTCAAATTTTTTTTTTATCAAAAAAATTATTTTTACAAAAAACCAAGTATATCTTGAGAAATAACTATTTAACAGAATTTTAAATAATGCAAAATAAATTTATTAGTTGCCATGGTTACCGAGTAAAATGGCAGATATCCAAAAATCTTTAGGCCAGCCCGGCCGCATTTTTTGAAACCCTATACAGGCTCAGAATAGGCAGAGATATGCGCAATCTGATTCGCCAATTTTTGAAAGAGAGGCTTTTGCGCTTGAGTTTAAATCAAAACAAATGTCAAAAAACGTATTGAATAATAAAAGAAAATTAGAGTAATTGCCAAATAATAATGACAAAAAAAAAAAAGATTTTTCTATCCAATTTTGTACAGTATAATACATTTATTTTCTTAAAAATAACGATATAAAAAAATTAGTTTGTTTTCCTTATGGTTTTTATAACTCTAAAATATAAAAATAACAACGATTGTAACAAACTATAAACAAGATGGTAAAACTTTACTATGCTGTGATTCTTCTACGATTTCTTAAAACAGTTTTAAAATTTTACCAAGTAATAAAATATTATTAAAATAAAAAATACTTAAATTTTTTTTTCAGAATTTTTACACTTATTACTCCCATTTATATATTGTATACATCACTAAAACATTTTAAGTTTGAGAATATTGGCTTTGGTAATGTATAGTAATAAAAGATTACAAAGCATTGTAGCATAATAAGCTATAAGAAAAAATTTATAACCTGATGTCCACAAGTGTGTTTTGATATAGTAAACTGGTTACAAAAATAAACAACTCTTAACTTACCACACTTTTATGCAGAGCTAAGTGTAAAAAGGTAAAAACAAGAAAAATTGCACAAATACAAGTTCATGTTGTTGTTTATAACAATTTCAAAAGAAAATACATATAAAGCACATGTTTGTTGATATATAGCTTTTAACCTGAACATAATATTGGTTATTGTATTCTATAATTGTTAAAAATCGTTAACTTTTTAAAGCAACTGATGGTAAATAAAATTAAATAAAGCAACAAAGTTTGATAAATATTTTTTATTATGCTATTAATTTATTTTACATTGCATACTCCTGAAGAAAAAAAATGTCTTCTCTGAAAAATTAAAAAAAAACAACATATTTTTCATTTTTCTAGGCAGAAATATTTATCTTTCATATTTCCAAATTTTATTAATAGTTTTATTATGTAATATTTGGAATAACCAATAAAATCAAGTGTACTTTTTTTGAATTTCTGTGAATACCTCTTGTATAATAATTTAAAAATAGAGATGTGTTATGTTTTATCTTGAAGTTAATTTATAATTAACTGAAAACTTGCTTCTTCAAATTTAAAAACTTGTTTTGATCAAGTTCTTTTTATTACAATAATTGCCATAATTCACCTTAATTTGGTTAAATTGTTTAACTTCAATTCTCTTTGTTAGCTTGTATTATCAACGCTTAAATGTAACTGAACAAAAGAACTGTTCAGAAGAAAAATAAATAAATATCACTTTTTTTTGTTAAATTTTCCAATAGATTATTAATATAAAATTTTCATCCTATTTATATATATAAGTTAAAATACCCTGCCAAACTTTTTTTAATTTTTCAGAAAGTGTTTGAAGGTTTAAGGATGATGTTTATTAAAGTTAAGTAAAGAAAAATAATGATGTACGTCTTGTCAGCCTTCTCAATATTTAGGTTAAACAGTAACTTCTTTAGAGTTCGTAGATTTATATGGAATATGTAAGCTAGTTTGGTAAAATATCTGTAATTTTTTAATTTTTTTTAAATTTAAATGTTTAACTATTTCTAATTAACAAGACGGTGTAAGATGCAGTAACAAGCTTAGAACAACCTCTGCCTCAGTTGAAATCTGAAAATTTATACTTTGCATACTTTAAGTATGTTACCATTAGTTTGGTGAAACTGTATATAAATTTTGTATTGACCATGCTTTATAGAACATAGACATTACATTTGACAAAAAACACTTAGAAATCTTGCAAAAATGCACACATGCAAATTCAAGTTAAATATCTCAAGAGTTTATATATACAAAACATATTTTATAATAACACAAATAATCATAGCATGACAACTGATTTTGTTCTTTTTTTTATTTGGTTAACATATTTGACTTCAATACTTTTTCTTGCTTTTAATTTCATTGTTTATATGTAACTGCACAAAAAATTACTGTTGAGTAGACAAACATATAAATTTCACTTCTGTTGTTAAATTTTCAAATAATATTCTATACATACAGGTAATATAGCCTGCCAAAATTTCTCTAAATTTTGAAAAAGTGTTTAATGGTTTAAGATGATGTTTTATTAGAGTTATGCAATAAAAAATAAATCAGTCTCCTCCAAACAATAGTTGAAACAAAACATGAAAACAAATCCTCCTTAAAGCTCATATATTGACATGGTACATGTAAACTAGTTTTGCAATCAGCACAAATTTTCTTTATTTAAAAACTCTAATGTTCAACTCTTTATAATTAACGTATAAATCAATTTATAAATAAAGTTCTTCATCAGTAGTCTGTACTTCACAAGTAGTCTTGTACAAGTATTTACACAATTACTTGTACAAGTATTACTTGTTATTACAAGTATTACAAGTATTACAAGTATTACTTGTATTAATTACTTGTACAAGTATTACACAAGTACTTCACAAGTAGTCTTGTACAACTGTATATAAACTTTGTATTTAAGTATTCTTTAAGGTCAAAAACATATTTTACCAGAAATAAATTTATAGATTTGTAGTGTAGTAAATTAAATGGTCTATAATTAATTTTCAACCAACATAGAAGGCTTTATTCTTCATATAATATGTAAACTAAAATATACAAACAGCTTAGTTTTAGTATACACATAATTAAATTCAACAAGGATAATTATAACTACTAGCAAAAGGCAACCCGTAATACGGGTTTTGGTCGGTCTGTTACATAATTAATTTATAGTAGCTGTTTTCCACAATTTAATCTTGCAAAACCTTAACTAATACCCTTTTAGAAAATTGCCTTCAGCTTGAAAAAATTAATCCATCTGTAAAATTAACATAAAAATTATGAGGTAAAATAATTTACCAACTACTATTTAACATTATTAAGTAATTTACAAATGGCACAGGTCATAACAGTGTAAGGCAGAACCATTTTCATCGACCTTCCTAAGTTTAACACAATACGTTTTTAGTTACTGACGCAAAATAATAACACTTGGTTATACTTTAAATTGACGAAAGTGTCAACTAAATCCTTAAAATAATTTTTATAACACGAACCATTAAGATTAAAATGAAGTTAACTTATATTATACAGGAGTTATCAATTTTTTGTTATCCCCTTGATTAATTGTTCTTTAGAAAAGAAAATTGTTAACTTAAAAATATTAAATGCACACGTTTAAATAAATTTATAAAAAATAACAAAGTTTATTATACTACGCAACTGAGTACAAATACCTTTTAAACAAAAGAAAATTTAATTTACGATCAAACATTGGTATAACAAATTTTTTAATACATTAATGCATCATAGAACCAACTAAAATAAAAATTATAAGAGATAAGTAGACATAAAAATTTGTAAACCAAGCTGACCCGACCCGGGTCTTGTTAAGTCTGTTCAACACAGACCATTTGTATATTATTTATTTGGCCTCTTTATTTCATAAAATTTTTAGTAAACGGTAATTTGCCACCATTTACTAAAAATTCCTTTTGTAACTCGAAATTTAATTTTTCTAAATATTTTGGCTCTAATAAAGAGGTTCCTTCCCTCTTTTTGCTTTAATGGTGTCCTGGTGAATAAAATAAAATATTAAAATGTAAAACAATGATCTACTTATATAAAAATGTTTTCTTTCTTTCCTCAAAAGTGTTGCAAATACAGACTAAGCTAACTAATTAGTTAAACACATAAATAAAACTTAAGTAACTCGATATTAATGCGCAAAACTACAATATTCTCCATATTTTTAAAGGTTTTTAGTTACGACCGCCCATTCAACCCATACGACCCCCCAATCAATTCTCTCTCTACAATTCTCAATACTAATTCTTATTTAAGTCTCATCTAATAGAGAGGAAGTGTTTTAAAAACACCATGTTAGAAAAAGTAAAAAAGTCATGCAATAAATAACAGTAACTGGTTTTATTATGCTACCAATAAACAAAATTATTTTTACCTTAACTAAAAGTTAATTTCCAGCATTTCTTAATTTATTTCCAGCTTCTAACTGTTGACAAATGATTAATATTGTAAATTTCACATCATATTAAATTTACAAAATTAAAACCATGTTTCAACAGTAAGCAAAATAATCAAGTGATGACAAAGACAACTAAAAAAAAAATGAACAATTATATTATGATTACAAAAGTAAAAAAAAAAAAAAAAAAAAAAAAAAAAAAAAAAAAAAAAAAAAATCATTTAAAACTGAAATTTTTATTATTTGTTACTATAAATAGTAAAATTCATACTTTGCTTTATTTTAAAGTGTCTAATGTAAAGTCAAATAATAGACATCAACAGCGCTTGACACTGAATTCTGCCAAGTAAGTTTTTGGTTCATCAAGCAAAATTTCTTATATTTCAATGACAATTAATTTTATCATGCCTAGATCTATTTCTTTCATATGACAACAATTTCAAGTCACCTATAACCATTTACACTAATAACTTCTTCGAGCCTAATATTATAAATCTGT
The DNA here is from genome assembly GCF_022113875.1 of Hydra vulgaris. NCBI lineage: Eukaryota > Metazoa > Cnidaria > Hydrozoa > Anthoathecata > Hydridae > Hydra > Hydra vulgaris. The sequence continues at coordinate 22,170,155 of NC_061159.1, read as the reverse complement.
TATCATTAAATATATATTACCAGTGGTTATGCTACTGTTACAACTGAATAAATGAACGTTTTATATTTTTACAACTGAAAAATATAAAACAAAATTTATTTACATTATTTTAATTTAGCAAAGAATTTAGAACATAGTGCAAAGTTATTTGCATTGTGTTCTAAATTCTTTGCTAAATTAAGAAAGCCTTCAGGCACAATCTTAATGCACAAAAATAATAAATGCAGAATCTTGTATAAAAAATGAAGCAATGTCAGTCTAAAGTAATATATATGTACTAGGTTGGTTGAAAAGTTCGCGGAGCGGCACCTATGTTGCAGTAGTAGAAACAAATTTATAACTGAATTAAACGTATTCATTCTTCGTATGAACGCATAAAAAATTTCAAGTCGATATGTCATTTCAGTCTTTGTTTACAAGCTATTGAAATTAGACGTGTCATAGTATTTTTTAAAATGGAAAATATTGAACATCGTGCTGTAATAAAATTCTTTGTGAAAAAAGGTTTAAAGCCCATGGAAATTCATAATGAAATGGTAAATGTGTTGGGTGATGATGCTCCTTCAAAAACAACAGTATGCAAATGGGCTGCGGAGTTTCAACGTGGGCGTTCAAGCCTTGAAGACGACCCTCGCTCTGGACGTCCAAAAAGTGCTACTACTGAAGAAACGATTAATGCTGTGCATGACATGGTTATGGATGATAGACGATTGACCAAACGTGAAATTGCTGAGGCTGTGGGCATCTCAGATGAACGGGTATTACACATCTTGCACGATGAATTACGTCTGAGAAAGCTGTTGGCAAGATGGGTGCCGCATTCGCTAACTCTGGATCAGAAACGCACTCGAGTAAAACTTTCTCAAGAACATTTGGCCCGTTTTCAAAAGAATAAAACAGATTTTGTGCGTCGATTCGTAACCATGGATGAGACTTGGGTTTACCACTATGATCCGAAGCTGCGACAACAAACTGCAGAGTGGACAGAACCCGGTTGTTCAGCTCCGAAGCAAGTGAAGGCGTCAAAATCGTCAAAGAAGGTTATGGCATCAGTTTTTTGGGATGCGAAAGGAATTTTATTAATAGATTACCTTCAAACCGGTAAAACGATAACAGGTGAATATTATAAAAATCTTTTGGACCAGTTGGATAAAAAAATTTGTGAGAAAAGACCTGGTTTGCTGCATAAAAAAATCATTTATCACCAGGACAACGCCTTCCTTTTGAAGGCCTTCCGGAATCGCACTTCAGAGATGGGATACATGAATTGGAGAATCGTTGGAAAAAGTGTATTGCTCTTAAGGGAGAATATACTGAAGAATAAAGTCATTTTTTGAATCATAAAATTGTTTTTTCATTTCCGCTCCGTGAACTTTTCAACCAACCTAGTATGTATATATATTCAAATTTTTTCTATTCTTAATTTTTTCTGAGATAATATTCATATAGATTCAGAGAAATATAAAATATTCCGATATATAGGCACATTTAAGTATATAAACTTACCTGTCAAAAATTACAGTCAGTTTTTCATGTTAAATACATAAAATATATATCTAATATAAAATTAAACAAAAAATTAAACTTACTCAAATCAGTAACAGTTCGACTGTCTAAATATTTTTATTATTAACCCTTCTATTTAAAAAATAAAAACAAATGATTTGAAGTAACTAAAAAGCACTTTAGCTCTTTCCAATTGCACTAAAAAATAAAATAAATCTTGCTTGCTAAGTTGATTAATTCTTAAGAATCTGATAACAAATAAGTAAAAAACCAAGAACAAACAAACATTTATTTACTAAAACTACTCTATTTAAACAAATTAAAGTATACAGAGAACAACATTGATACTCCTTGAAAGCTGAAAAACTTTTTATCTCAAATTTGCTTGTAGACCTTGCTTATGAAACCACTTGAATAAGAAAAGCATCAAAAAAGCCTAGAAGCTGGTATATGCTACATTGAATTTTAAATGTTGATTGGTGTAGATATTTTTAAAAAATTCAAAATGATTTGTTCTTCTATAGCAAATAAATACACCATAAATCTGAAGTTAAAAATGTAATGAATAAGTAAATACAAAGAAAAACATCATATGTGAATTAAAAATCAATGTACCTGATAGAGATAAGCTGCGGTGATACCTGAGTAGTATCACCACATACACGTATTTATCAAAAAAATTTTAACTTTGATCATAATATAAATGCAAACATATATGCAAACTTTTAACAACTATAAAAGAACATTTATTAGCATCAATTATTTTTAATGTAACAAAGAATGCAGACTACAATGCACGACATTGTTAATAAAAATGAAGTTATGTCAGTCAGTATATATTTATCTAAAGTAGTGAAAAAGAATAAACCATTTAAAAACAAAATTAAAAATTTTTAATGAATATATATTTAGATACCTTAAAATGAAGCATAACACAACACTCTTTTGACAAATTCCAGAGCAAATTTTTAAAATTTTTCTATTCCTTATTATTTTATTCCTTATATCGATAAAATACATATTAAATGCCACATTCAACTAATGTAATTAATACCTTTATTAGATCTCTCTTGATTAACTAAAGAATTTAAATTTTAAATAAACTCTAACTAAATTTTAACAAACAAACAACCAAAATAAATCTTCATATTAATAGTACGTTATTAAGTTGATTAATAAATCAAACAATTTAATCTACTCTAATAATCTACTACCTTATTAATAAACTTTAATTTTTTTTCTACGACTCAGTGTAACTATAATATAGATATTTTTAAAGTAAAAAAGAATTTAATATTATAATATATATGATTTTAAAAACCTGAAATTTTAAATCTACCTCGAAGAAAACAGATATATATTGAAAAGTATTTTTATTTCTTTTTAAAAATTTAAAAATGCTTTATAACTTACTTGTTTCGATATTATCACCAACGTCTAAATAGAAAAACAAACAAACATTCAAGTCGACTCATTTGTAAATCTTATAATATATATGATTTAAAAAACCTGAAATTTTAAATCTACCTCGAAGAAAACAGATATATAATAAAAAGTATTTTTATTTCTTTTTAAAAATTTTAAAATGCTTTATAACTTACCTGTTTCATATTATTACCAACGTCTAAATAGAAAAACAAAGATATATGAGTTATATATAGGATTTTAAAATATATATGATTTTAAAAAACTGAAACTTTAAATCTACCTCAAAGAAAACAAAGAAAAAATTTCTTTTTAAAAATTTAAAAATGCTTTTTAAATTTTTAAAAACTTACTTGCTTCAATATTGTCATCATCTAAATAGAAAAACAAACAAACATTTAAGTCGACTTATTCTTAAATCTAGTTTAATTTCTTCAATAATAAAGAAAATTTAATCTTTGAGGATTAAATTCATTTACAAAAATCCGTTTAAACCATTTTAACATTGTAAAGTTAATTTAAAGTTTTAAAAAACTGAAACTTTAATTCTACCTCAAAGAAAACAAATATATATTGAAAAGTATTTTTATTTCTTTTTAAAATTTTAAAAAGACTTCTAAACTTACTCCCTCCAATATAATTATATAATATATATAGTATATATGATAAATAAACCTCCACAATTTCCTTGGTTTAACAACTCGATTATGATTTATAACAACTCTGTAAACATGAATTTTCTAATAACCTAAATAAATTACAGATAGACAAACATAAACTAACACAATTAAATCCTAAACCAAAATTCATTCATGCAAGACAAATAATTTTATATTTATTGAAGAGCCAGAAACATATTTTTTTTCAAAGAGCTAAAGTATTAACAATATTAAAAACAAATTTTATTTATAACAAAATTTTCAATAAAAATTAAATTAAGATAAATTTATAACAAAATGTTGTCATGGCTTTTATCCCAATAACCAAAACTAAGTGAAAGCATGAAACTACCCATAAATATATTTTAACGCTAGACACAAATTAAGAATTAAAGTAATCTATAACACGAAGCTTTAAATTTAAAATTACAATTTAAATAAGATTACAATAAATTAATTACTTTTAAATTTAAAAAAAAATTTAGATTACCTATAATTTTAAGCTACTAAACATTATCTACTTAATGTCAACTTAGATATTTTGAACTCGTACCATGAAAGGTTGAAGGGAAATCTGTAAGTTAGACGCGGTAAAGAAAAGTCTAGAAACTACTTAAAAAGTGTATTTTACAGATACAGAACCGTACCGTAACTATAAAACTTAAATAACGGTGCTATTTAATAAAAATATAGAATAACAATAAACAAAACTAACAATGAGCACTTTTTAAAAATGATTTAAGTACCAAAAATGCACTATATACTGCTTAAAATAACGATCTCGAATTTTAAATAAACTTTTTTAGGGTAAAACCACCAAATCATGGCCGCTTAATTTTAAACTGCTTCATGTTACCGCGAATGGCTTAGATTCTTAAAAATATTTCTAAACTCTTAAAAAACCTCTTGAGATTTATGACAAGTTTGGAAGTTTTTGTTAATAAGTTAACAAGTTTTAGCACAAATATTACAAGGCGTGAAAAACATCAAATCTTGGCCAGAGATCCAAAACATGGCCATTGCGAATTTATTCCTGGCCATTGAGTTTTACGAAGTAAAAATATTGATAATACTTTTAAATTTAAATTAAAAACAAAAGATTTATTGTAAAGAGTTTAAAAAAAGAAGTTCTGCATAAATTTTTAATCGTATAAATTTAGTTCTTTTTTTAACGGGTAAACAAACAATAGATTTTAAAGCGCTTCACAACATTTAATGTTTTCAAATTAGCAAATATTTTCAAATAAATAAAAAACGGCTTCGAGCGTTTAAGTGCTTCGAGCGGGAACGAACCCGCAACCTTTGGTTGCTCTAACCACTGCACCACGGCTGCTAAAATCTAATAATAATCATTTCATTTATATCGTATCTACACTCTAAACCCGAATGGTTCTTCAAAGAACCTTTAAGGGTTCTTCGTGTTGACGCTGGTAGAGAACTCGTAGAGGTTCTTTAAAGAACCCTTTGCAAAGGTTCTTCGGAAGAACCCTAAAATAAGGTTCTTTAAAGAACCCGTTATAGTTTTTTAACGAACCGTTCAATATTTTTGTATTAATATTTCGTTGCACGGATACTTTTTTGACCTCTTGAACATTTTTTATTATCTGATATTTATATAATATATAACTTTTTAATAAATTTTTAATATTTAATTATAATTATTTAAGATATTTAAGCTAGTTACTTAAGACCAAAATAAAAATGCAAACAACGACTTTCCTAAATATTTTACATATATTTCAATATATGGCAATAAAGAACAAAAAAATTTTTTAAACAATTGATATAAATATTTTCAAAGAATTAACAAAAATAAATTTTATTTTACAATCCAATATATCTATGTTTATAAAAATATGTCATCAATTATAAAAAAAGTTTTCTAGTGTTAAATCCACTGTCCAATATATAAATGTTTTTGCTTGAAATTAGCTGTACGAATAAACGTGAAGAATAAACGTGAGATTTCTGAAGTCGCATTCGTTTGAAGAATTATCTAAAATTCAATAATGGAATGAATATATATATATATATATATATATATATATATATATATATATATATATATATATATATATATATATATATATAGAGAGAGAGAGAGAGAGAGAGAGAGAGAGAGAGAGAAATCACAATAGATGATATTGTACAATTCATTATTTGTAATGCAAATCAATTTAGAATAAAGAATTATATTGCTTAAATAATCAATTTTTTAAAACTTTTTCATCACCTGAAACTCAAATACAATTTATAAATGCATTTCTTTTTTTCAAATTTCAAAGTATAAATATGAAGACAATCTTCAATGTAGGTATGAGAACTTATGATTGTGCTCTCATCAAGTTAGTAGACAGAAAGGAGCCTGTTCGTTTAAACATCTCACATTTCATTTTGAGTCAAATGACTTGCTGTCAGACAACCAATACAGTTTTCGATTCTCTCGCTCCACGATTTGCTAACTGGCTAACTACTGTGACTGAAAGATTGTGCATTAGATAAAGGCTGAGAGGCAAGTGCTATTGCTCTTGACTTATCTAAGGCTTTCAACAAAGTTTGGCATGTTAGTCTTCTCCATAAGCTTGATTCATATGATGTATCTGGAAGAGTTTTTGAGATTATCAAATCGTTTCTTTGTAATGGTTTATAAAGCTCATCATCAAAAGCCAACACTCTTATTCATTTCTAGTAACTTCTGGGGTACCTCAAGGTTCTATTCTTGGTCTTGTTTTGTTTTTTATCTACATTATTAATTTTTCCAGCAACATTACATATAAGGTAACTCTTTTTGCTGATGACTCAACTTTATACTCCTGTCTTGACAAAAAGTCTTCTGTTTTAGATTGCTTAGAACAGGCAGCCGATCTTGAATCTGATCTCACTTCTTCGTGCTCATCATTTCATCTCTCCTGATTCCATTCTTCACCTCTACTAATCTCTTATTTGCACCTGTATGGAAAACTGTTGTCATATTTGGGCTGGTTCTTCTTATGATGCTCTTTCTTTTCTAGACAAGGTCCAAAAATGCATTGTAAATATAGTTGGACTTGGTCTATCTTCTAAGCTCAAGTCTCTTTCCCATCATCTTAAAGTTAGATCTTTCTCTTTTCTACAAATACTATCATGGAGCGAGAGAATCGAAAACTGTATTGGTTGTCTGACAGCAAGTCATTTGACTCAAAATGAAATGTGAGATGTTTAAACAAACAGGCTCCTTTCTGCTCTAAGAAGCTTTTATCTCTAGTTCCATGTACTAAAACTCATTCTCGCTTGACTCTTCATTTAACAAAGTCTCATTCATTTTACTGTATTTGTCCCTGCATGCTCCAAAAACTTATATTCGTCTAGTTTTTTTCCACACACTTTAGAGCTCTTTCAACCCTTAAAACTATCTATCTTTTTTCAAACCTTTGGAGCTCTCTCTCATCTTAATGTTTTATATATATATATATATATATATATATATATATATATATATATATATATATATATATATATATATATAAATATATTGTTTAAGTGAAATCGTTAATAATATATTTTATATTCAATTGATTAAAAACATCATGTTTGGTTATATATTATCTTTATTATTATATGGTGATATCTTGGCTTATATAGTATAAACCATTATCAAACTGAAAAAACTGTTATACAAAATTCATAAAAACTAAAATCAAAAATAATGTCATTGCAATGTTGCAGATTTAGACTTAAGTTTAACAAAAAGTGGTCTCCAATGGCGTGTCATCACTAAGTTACCATTGTCGTGATTTGTTGATAATAACCATAACGGACTAACCAATCAGACAAGAATTTTTTAAGATACGTATTTTGTCCCATAAAAAATAACATTTATTTACACAAAGTTCAATAAGCTTGTGAATATCTACTAATGACAATTTAGTTCACATCTTAAGATTATCTTTATCTTTGCTTAGAATACCAATTATAGTAATTGTTGCTTTATCTAGTGGAATCAATGGATATAAATTAATAATATCAAACGAAACTTGAATTTCATTTTTATCTATAAACCATTCTTTAGCCTCAGATATGAATGAAAATTTTTTTGTAGTAAATGTAGGTTGTATTATTTCAAAAAGATGTTGCAAAAGTTTATGAGCTGGTTTACCAATAGTTGAAACTATAGTTCGCATAGGGTAACCTTTATCACTTTTATGTGCTTTAATGCATCCATATAATCTAGGTGGAACAGCGTCAGAAGGATATATTTTATCATAAGTTTTTTTATCAATTTTTTTTTCCTTTTTTAATTTACTGAGAGTTTATTGAATTAAATAAAGAAAATTTTGTGTAGGATCGACAGCAGAAACAGTGTAGTTACCAAGTTGATCTTTGATTTTTTTATTGCTGATTCTATCTAAAATAGCAAATCCACATCCTTTATCAAAAGGGTATATCTTTATTTAGTTGGAGTTTTTTAGTTAATTTAAAGCTAGATATTGATTTTTAGAAAAATTACTAGCTATTTTTACATTTAAAAACATGTTTAATGTTTTGCTTACATTTTGTCGCAAAAACTCAGCTTTTTCAATATTAACATTTTCCTACAATTTTAAAGCACATTTTTCAGTTGATACTATAATGTACATAAACGAAATTTGATTTTTTGATGGTACAAATTGTGGGCCAAGATTTAATAAATTTTCCTGGTTGCTAGATTATAACTTAGCAATTGAAATACAACGCTTACAGTGCTCTTATTCACAAGAGTATATCTTAAATTGCGACAATGGTAACTTAGTGATGACACGCCAATGGAGACTACTTTTTGTTAAAGTTAAGTCTAAATCTGCAACGTTGCAATGACATCATTTTTGTTTTTAGTTTTTATAAATTTTGTATGACGGTTTTCTCAGTTTGATAATGCTTTATACTATATAAGCCGAAATATCACCATTTAATAATAAAAATAATATATAATCGAACATGATGTTTTTAATCAATTATATATATATATATATATATATATATATATATATATATATATACATATATATATATATATATATATATATATATATATATATATATATATATATATATATATATATATATATATGTATATATATATATATATATATATATATATGTATATATATATATATATATATATATATATATATATATATATATATATATATATATATATATATATATATATATATATATACAAGGTGTTCGGGATAAATTTGACATTTGTAATTGATTATATTTTTTTGTAAATTAGAGGTATTAACACACTAAAGGTCATTTAAAAGTTTGGACCCTTTTTCATTCATATACAAGATGTCAGAAAGGATGGATGACTAGAACCCACCTGAATCACGGAAGAGAATACTTGCATCATGAGGATTCGTGCCGACCATCAAAATAAGGATATTATGACTGCTGCCCAATGCTCCCTGAACACAGTAAAAATAATCAGGCATGAACTAGAGACTTGCAATGGTGACTATGAGGATGTAGTAAAAAGAAAGATCCCTAGCAAACAATCTGATTGCATTCATACAGCAGAATTCCTCGCAAGTCTGCAGGAACAGGTGTTGAAGAACCCTGGCATTGGAATTTGGGTTTTGTCACGTGAAATGAATGTTGCAGCTTCTACTATAAAGCTTGCACTCAATGAAGACCTTCGCTACTACTCATACAAGCGCCGCAAAGGTCAGCTACTCACAGAAAAGGCCTGTGAAAAATGTTTGATAAACGCGAAGAAACTTCTAGACAAAGTGAAACATCCTGTAGAACCACAAACAATCTGGTTCTTTTCCGATGAGCTTTGCCAGGATCAAAAACACAACACGCAGAATAACAGATAGCTTGCATGCAGTACAAAGGACATAAGGACATTCCTTGTGTAATACAGACTAAATTTCCCCAAACTGTGATGGTTTTTGGATGTGTATCCTCTAAAGGCGATGTGATGTCTCCGCATTTTTTCCAAGCGGACCTCAAGTTGACTTCAGATGGCTACGTGGAGTTGCTGAACACTGTAGTCAAGCCCTGGATAACAAGGGTAGCCAATGGTAGGCCATATGTGTGGCATCAGGATTTGGCCCCTTGCCATACCTCTGGGAAAAGTCAAAAATGGTTGTCTGAAAATTTCTACAACTTCACTAGTCCAAATGTTCGGCCTCCAAACTCCCCAGACCTTAACCCCATGGATTATTTTGTATGGGGCGCAGTTGAAAAAGACACCAATCGCACTTCCAGTAATACAAAAGCCCAGTTAGTGGATAAAATTAAAACAGTTTTTGAGGCCCTTCTCAGAGAGACTGTAGCATTAGCTTGTTCGAAATTCCGAAGCAGGATTGAAGCAGTGATCGATGCTAATGGTTGTTATTTTGAGTGAATTTTGTTCATAGTATTGTAATTTACTATGCCTGTAATTTTTTTGTCAACTCATTAAATTTAACAGATACAAAGAAGATTTTCCTTTTTCTTTTGAAACTGTCAAACTTATCCTGAACACCCTGTATATATATATATATATATATATATATATATATATATATATATATATATATATATATATATATATATATATATATATATACCATGTGCATGGTATATATATATATATATATATATATATATATATATATATATATATATATATATATATATATATATATATATACCATGTGCATGGTATATATATATATATATATATATATATATATATATATATATATATATATATATATATATATATATATATATATATATATATATATATATATATTACCGTTCTCCTAAATGAGCAATAAGTGTCAACTTAAATTACAAAGAAACCACAATATGCCTGTGAAAGCTTATGACTCCTGGATTCCAAAAATATAAAAAATCAAATCATCCTATTACGTCCGAGAAAGAAAATCACTTTTGAAAATTTTTATTTTGCACATATTCGTGAAATGACAGCATTCTCAAAATTTTACATTTTTACAGCATATCTTAACATTCAAAAAGCTTTTGAAAATAATAAAACCATAAAAGACATAATAAAGAAACAAAAAATATGAAAATGTGAAAGATTTTATGTTATAAAATTGGTAGTAATCCAAATAGGTAAAAGATCACTTGGGTAAAATATTGCTTTTCTGAAAGTTTTTTTCAAATAAGTTAACTCTAGAATAATTTCAATAATAGTTTTTTTTAATTTGCACTTTTTGAATAATATTGGTAATTTTAAATTATTTTTAAGAATTTACCAAAAAATTCCGGGAAAAGACAATTAACTACAAATCAAAGCTTTTGAAGGTCGATTTTTTAACCTTTTCTCCTGAAATAAATTGAAAATGCCTAATCATGCAAGAAGTCATGATGAGAACAGAAAAGTTGTTTGTATCATGTGTCTTAGAAAAGGAAATCGTGAATTGACACCATTTTTGGTCAGCAAAATTCAAAACAACTACAAAAAGCAGTTCAACTTTGATGATCCAAGAGTTCCTCAAGGTCTTTGTGATCCGTGTAGACTGGCCCTTGGAAAGTGTGATCAAGGGCAGAAGGTTGTTTTGCCCAAGCTGTTTCAATTTGAAACCATTGATATAAAAGTTCACACATGTGGTCAAGCTTGTGAATGCTTGATTTGTGACATAGGGCGACTTAAACTGACAGAGAAACACCCTCTTGAAAGAACAAAAACTGGAGAGAAAACATCAGAAGATGCTCTACATGTCTCTCTCTTATTGGTCGAGGTTTACCCCATCATTGCTCTTCATCACAGTTCCTTGAAAACTTAAGGGAGCTTGCAAAATCTGATGGAATTGTGGCAGAAAAAATTGCCAGCTCAACAATTGTCAGCAAAGAATCTTCTCCTTGTGGAACCATTAGACTTGTGCAGCCAAAAGGAAAAGGACTGCTCCCAATAACACAAGGTTTGTATATAATTCTTCATTAAGGTTGACCATCACATTTAAGTAACTGAAATATTATATTTTACTCTTTAACAGGTCCTTCTTGGTCTAAGCAGTTGTTCAAAGATCCAGCTGTAGTCACTGCAAAGGATCTTGCTCAAGTTCAACTAAATACAGGATTGTCAAACAGTGGAATAAAAAAACTGACTTCCACTATTAGGCATGTTTCGTCTGCCAAAGTTCTGGAACCAAATATATTGCACAATTTCCAGGATCTCGGAAAAAGTCTAGAAGAACACTTTACACAAACCCCAACAACATTAATTAGTTCAGATCAAAAGAAGTCTCAAAGTGTTGTTGTCCATTGCAAAAATCTCCAAGCACTCACTGAAGAAGTTCTACTTTCAAGGAAGGTTTTCTCATTAAACTTGGAATAGATGGTGGTGGAGGTTTTCTTAAAGTCTGCCTTGGAGTTCTACAAAATGAAGCAGATAATGAAGCTGTGTCTCCGCCAAACAAAAGATTTCTGACATCTTCAACGTCCAAGGATTCTGGAGTAAAACAGCAACTTCTGGTTGCAGTTGCTGAAGGAGTTCAAGAGAATTACTCCAATGTAAAGCTCATTCTCTCTCTCATTTCAATCAGTGAAATCAACTTTGTTGTCTCGTGTGATATGAAGTTGGCAAATATAATTTGTGGATTGCAATCACATGCTTCAGCTCATCCATGCACATGGTACACTGTGGAAAGCTCTAACCTTGCAAACCGGGGTACTCTGAGGACTTTTAGATCTTTGAAGCAAGCACACAAAACATACACAGCAGCTGGATCTGACATCAAGAAAGCAAAATTGTTTGGAAACGTGATTCATGACCCTATTCTCTCACTTGATAATCATGCACTTGTGCTTGATCTCATTCCACCAATGGAGCTTCACCTACTGCTTACGGTTGTTAACCATCTGTTCAAGATTTTAACAGACCTTTGGCCCAAATCAGCTGAATGACTCCAAGCTTTGCACATTCAGCCCCAACCTTTTCATGGTGGTCAATTTGCTGGGAATGATTGCCACAAGGTCCTCAAAAATCTCGAGCTTCTCCAAACACTGGCTGAAAATGAAAGTGCCTTTCAAGTTTTCAGCATCATTGACAGCTTTCAAAAGTTTGGTCTCATTGTTTCTGCATGTTTTAGCAACAAGTTGGATTGCACTTATGCAGAAAAAATTGATTCATTCAGAGATTCATATTTGGCATTGCCAAGAGGAAGCATCACTCCAAAAGTAGATGCAGTGTTTTTCCATGTTAAGGACTTCATCCAAAAAACAAGGCCTCCTCTTGGAGTCTACAGTGAGCAAGCAACAGAATCTATTCACCATCGTTTTCAGAACCATTGGCAACGATACAAACGACCTATCAGCCATCCATATTATGGAAAAATGCTAGAAATGTGCCTAGTTGAATTTAACAGCAAAAGTCTGTGAACAGTTTGGAATTAGTAAAGAATTTTTTTTGTCAAGAATGTTGTTGCTTTAAATGTGGAATTTATTTTAATATTTCTTTTGTATTTACCCACATGATCTTTTACCTATTTTGATTACTACCAAATTATTATTGAAATTATTCTAGAGTTAACTTATTAGAAAAAAACTTTCAGAAAAGCAATATTTTACCCAAGTGATCTTTAACCTATTTGGATTACTACCAATTTTATAACATAAAATCTTTCACATTTTCATATTTTTTGTTTCTTTATTATGTTAAGTAGGTTTTATTATTTTCAAAGAACTTTTTGAATGTTAAGATATGCTGTAAAAATGTAAAACTTCGAGAATGCTGTCATTTCATGAATATGTACAATAGTGAATGCTGTCATTTCATGAATATGTGCATAAAAACTTTTAAAAGTGATTTTCTTTCTCGGACGTAATAGGATGATTTGATTTTTTATATTTTTGGAATCCAGGAGTCATAAGCTATCAAAGGCATATTGTGGTTTCTTTGAAATTTGAATTGACACTAATTGTTAATTTAGGAGAACGTTGATATATATATATATATATATATATATATATATATATATATATATATATATATATATATATATATATATATCAATAATAAAAGTAATTTCTCGGTAGACAGTGCTCAATACAAAAGTAGAGCAAATATGTATTAAATTAATAATAAAATAAATACAATTAGATTTGAAACATAACTCAGAGTTTCACGCTTTATGCGATCATCAGACGTTACAAACAACCGTAACAACAACAAAAATTATATACAAAAATACAATACAGTGTTAGCTTAGATGACGTTAAAGTTGCAAATAACAAATTTGTTTTCGTGGCGACATTTTGATATTAGTTCATTTCGTTTATTCAGTAGTTTCAAAGATGACGTAATGATATGGTATTTTTCGTTTAAGCAAAGGTTACATAACTTTCCTCCAGGTTTAAATGGTTTCCTCCAAGTTTAAATTGAAACTACTGAATAAACGAAATGAACTAATATCAAAATGTCGTTTGTAACGTCTGATGATCCCATAAAGCGTGAAACTCTGAGTTATGTTTGAAATCTAATTGTATTTATTTTATTATTAATTTAATATATATATATATATATATATATATATATATATATATATATATATATATATATATATATATATATATATATATATATATATATATATATATATATATATATATATATATATATATATAGGCTTTGAATGACTAATGAACTTTAACTCAGATAAGACTTAATAGTTTTTAGCTAATTGTTATCACAATAATCGAGATCTTCCTATTTTTATGAACTGTAATATACTTGATGAATCATCTACACTTTGGCTCCTAGAATTAACTCTTACCTCTGATCATTCTCAAAAACCATATATCAAATCCATTTCAAAATAAAATAGCATGCATCTCCTTATCAGGCTTGCCACATTCTTACTATTGATTCTGTCATACTTTTATGGAATAGTTGCCATATCTGGGGTGGATCTTCCAATGATGCTCTTTCTCTTTTTGATAAGGTGCATAATCGTAAACATAGTTGGACCTGTTCTTGCAGCCAACCTCCAAACATTGTCACATCTTAATGTTGCTTCTCTTTCTCTTTTCTATAAATACTATGATGGACGCTAGTGTCTCTTGTGCTATCTACTAAAATTCATTCTCATGAACTTATGCATCAATGAAGTCTCATCCCTTTACTGTGACTGTTCTTAAGTTTATTAAGTTACCCCAAACTTACTAAAGAGAAAGGGGTTGATCGCAAATTGAACTTTATTGATATAATTATGAACTCTGTAAATTATAAGTTTAATACTTCAAAATTTTACAAAAAAAAAAACACAGTTTTACAAACTAATTTTAAAAGCTTCACTAATATTAATTATGAACTTGGATTCATTAAAACTCTGATCAATAGTGCCTTCAAAAAACAGCAAGTTTTCATCTAGAAATTGTAAAAATTAAATAAACTCTCCAAAAAACTCTTTTGCCTTCAACTTTATTGACAAAACCTTCAAAAATTGACTAAACAATTTTATCTCTCCTAAAGAAAACATGTCATCACCAAAACCATCTGATATACATTACTTTAAATTCCCTTATATTGGAAATTTTTCAAATACATTTCAACATCAATTAATTAAATACATTTAAAATATCGTAAAGATAATATTAAAGCAAGACTAGTTTTTACAACTTTTAAAATAAGTAGTATGATTTCATCAAAAACCCCTAACCCCCAAATTTAAAATCCTTTGTTGTCTATAAATTTGTTTGCTCCAGCTGTAATGCTGGATATATTGGTGAAAACACCAGACACTACACAACAACGGTTTCAGAACATTTAAATTCAGATAAGGCATCATATATTTACAAACATCTTACTTCAACACAAAAATGCAAAAACTCAACTGACTCTTTTTCTATTATTGTCAGAGTTTCTTCATGGTAATTACTTATCTTACAAAATGTAATTATGGTAACAATTGTAAAAATATTAAATTTTTGATGCAGCCAAATAAAATGTTTATATATAAAAATTGTAATTTTTTTTTTTTTACCTGATGATATCAATTAATGTTGATAAAAGATATCAATTAATGTTAAAATTTTTTTTTTTAAATTGTTATTCATTTGAAAATTATATAAATATATGAATATATATATATATATATATATATATATATATAATATATATATATATATATATATATATACATAATTCTTTCATATACATAACTCTTAATAATATAATAACTATTGTTATTATATTATTAAGAATTATGTATATGAAAGAAACACTAACCTTTAAGAACTATTACATCCATGAATTAATAAAATAACCCACTGTAAAATCAATAAAGTTAACAAAATAAAGACCACGTAATAAAGCAATTTTAAGTAACAAACAATAATATATCTGTCGAACAAGGCACGTGTGTTGTTGTTATTAATATTGCTACGTAAATTATTTTAAATGTTGTTCGGCAAAATACGCAAGTAAAAATTAATCGTTCCGAATGGGATATGATCTAAACATAACCATTTCAAAATATGTTTAAATTTTAAATATATTTTAAAATAAAGCGCACTTGCCTCTCTTTCAAAATTTGCGAATCAGATTGCTCATATTTCTGACTAATCTGAGCCTGTATAGGCTTTCAAAATATGCAGCCCGGCCATTCTTTCTCAGTAACCAAAAACATATGAGATAAGATTTTTAGGCATATGATTAACAACATAGTAATCTACAAAGTATACTAAAATTGTTCTAAAAAACAAAGTATTTATAAGAGTTTTAAATACTTTATATTATATTGTACAGAACTTTTGAAAATGGCGTATTTTAAAAAAATGCACTTTAGTGAACAAAATCTTTTATAAATTAGCAGTATTGTAAAACTTTTAGTGCCAATTGTACAACTAGATGCAATAAACATATGGTGAAAATTTTATGCAAATTGTCAGAGACAGAATTATTTACTATGTTCCAGTTATTTTTAGTCATAGGGTACATTAGAAGTATGCATTTTTCTAATCCTAAAAACCTTGACCACATGCACGCATTGAATAAACTATTCTATTATTTACATCAAAAGTTTTTTTCCCAGAACATGTCTATGAAGCATAAAATTGAATCTTTTTATTACAGTTAGTGCACATTGACCTGAATCCTTTTTTTTTTTTTTGGAGAAAACATTCTGAAAAATTTATTTTTGATTGTGAACATTTTTTTAAAACATAGTTGTATAATTACATTTCAGTATCAAGAATTCGATAACCAACAGTTTTGTTTTTATTAAGCTGAGTTGTCTCAATTATCTCAATTTTTTTTGAAGATATAGAAAAATTTAAAGAAGTGTTACAATAAATATGGTCATTTTCATAACTAATTTTTTTGGATGTTTTACTTTGAGTACCTAGTTTGATTCTATATGATTTATCTATTGTTAAAAAAGTTAATGAAGCAACAAAAAAATAACAAAACAGCTTGCAATTCTTATTAAAAACCTGTTACTATGCGTGATGTTAGACAGATTAAATTAACCCAGTCGAAAGAATTGATTTATTCTCAAGAGCTAAATCTTACTTTAAGAAATGGCAAACTCGAGTTCAGAGATAATTTTTGTTATGATTTTTCTTACACATTAAAGCTCCTTAAATAAAACAAACATACTTGGGGTTACAGAGACGTCATTTAATGATTTTCCAAATACCAACGCAACTGATTATAATTTTTAAAAATTATAATCAGTTGCGTTGGTATATAGACAACGTTTATATATAGACAATGTCTATATATAGACAATGAAACAAATTTGTATTTACTAGGGCTGAACCGGATTTAATTTTTTCAAATCCGGCAGGAGCCGGATTTGCCGGATTTCTACTGACAGATCCGGCCGGAATCGGAGCCGGAGCTGATTTCAAAAGAAAACTACAGGAGCCAAAATCCTGTACATCCCTACTTGGTGTTGAGCATGGTCAACAATGTGGACTATTCAGAATACCAAGTGACTGCTTTTTTCTGTTAAACTTCATTTTTGTTATTTAAAATGTTTTATAGCAATTTCTATATATAAATTAATAGAAATTCTATAGGCCATATGTTTTAAAAGTTTATAGTAATTCTATTGAACTTTTTTTTCGGGATTTTGTCACTCCGCCACTGTAGTTGATTATTGTGTCTATTTATTTCTGGTTCTTTCGGATATTTCCTTAGCTGAGTTTCAATGCCTTTTAGTAATTGTTGTTTATGTGCCCTGCCACCAGCGGACGTAGACTGAATAATTTTATCAATAAATTGCCAGATTAATGATGATGATGATGTAGAAAAATTATTAAGCCCAGCTTATTTTGATGGATTTTCTTCACTTTTGTCAATCTTCTGTTCATCATGCTCAGATTGACTTCAATCTTGTTTTTTCAGCTGTCAGTGTTGCCTCTAATGAGGAGAATTTAGTTTTAAATTGTGAGTCAACCAGCCTCGTCAGTATATAAAGAGGTTTCTATTTTCAATGCTTTTAAAACGCTCATCCAATCACTTGATTAGGGTTGACATCATAGTTTTTATACCTGCATCATTGTAGAATATCGTGTGTCTTCGCTTCAGAATTTTTTGTTGCGTTGTTGTTTAAATTAGACTAAGCTTATTAAATTATAAAGAAATATAAATACAAATACTAAAACAAATATGAGGTTCATAAAATATATAATTACAAAAAAAATTGATTTTTATAAATAAAGTATTAGGTATACATGTAAACACGGGCAAAAAAAATGTAATAAATATTTGACAAAATTCAAAACTCCGGCTAAAATTATGCCGGATTTGCTAAATTTTTGCCGGAGCCGGATTTGGGCCGGATTTGTAAAAACGGCCGGATTTGGGCCGGAGCAGGAGCCGGAGCCGAAATCCGGTACAGCCTTAGTATTTACTTGAAGATATTTGTTTTACTTAACGTAAGGTTGATCAAGTTAAGACAATTGTATGATATAATAAATATGTATGATCCAAATATTTAGTTATATATATATATATATATATATATTATATATATATATATATATATATATATATATATATATATATATATATATATATAGGCTATATATATGTATATATATAGGCTAGATTATATGGTAGATAGATCAGCGTAATGTGTTTAAAGTTACTAAGGCTTATATCGGAACATTTGGCATTAAGGAATAATGAGAGACTTTAATGTCCTAAATATTAAATAGTTTAATGGCTAATTTTATCAAGTAGTAATAGCATTGAGTTCCTATTTCAAGAAACAATTTTTGATACAACATGTGGTTATACCAACATTTCAATAAAACAAAAATAACTCATATAGTTTTATTAGATTTTATTTTAACATTGCATTTTGATAACAATATTGAGCTTGAATCAAAATTCATTTTAGGCAACGTATTCAAAGGTCATTTGTTAATTTTAAATTTATCATTTTTAAAAATGTGCAACCGTACTTAATTTTAAATTTATCATTTTTGAAAATGTGCAACCAATTTAGAAACATGGATTATAAAAGAGGTAACTTCGTTAATGGTTAGGAATTTATTTGAACAAGAGTTAGTTAAAAATTTTAAAAAAAATCCAAAGTTATTATATAAGTATGTGACTTCGCAAAATCCAGTTAGACTAACTATTAAAGCAATCAGAAACTCAGTGTTATTAACAAACAATCAAACTAAAATTGTGAAAATTATGTACAACCAAATTAGTTCCGTGTTTGTTAATTCAAAAATGAATTTTAACCTAAATTATATACTATTCCTTGTTTGCATTTAGCAATTGATTCGTACAATTTTCACACAAGGACATGTTAAATTCAATATTAAGTTCACACTAAAAGTAAGAACGTGAATATTGAATTGAAAATTACCACAAAATAATTTGAAAGATATATATTGTCAGATTTTCTTATTCAGTAATTTTCTAGTTTTAACAATTTTTGAAAAACAAATTTTTGAAAAACAAAATTTTGAAAAACATTTTAAAACAATAATATAATAATGATAATAACAGGATGGCCACATCCTGTTATTATCATTATTAAACCTGATTTTTAAGGTTTTTAAGGAGATTTGCGGGGAAATATGAAAAATAGTATATAAATTTTAGGAGATTTTAACTTTTAAAATTTAGCTTTATCTTTAACTAACATTTTCTATTCTGAAAATACAAAATTATTTTAAGTCAACTTAATCAAATCAAAATTTTAATAAAAACAATTTTTATGCTCAAAACTTACACAGAAATAAGAAAAAAAAGCTTAAATTTTATCAAAATAAATTTTTCAAGTTATTAAAATAATACAAAAATATTGAAAAAATTTGAGTTACTTATTTTCTCTCAATATACAACAGTATTAAGGGGTTGTCCATAAAATACGTACGCTTTTTTTTCGCTAACCCCCCTCCCCCCTTCGCAATTTCCCGTACGCTTTTTTGAGTACTCTTTACCTCCCTAAAAGTACCTACGCTTTTACTTAATAACCCAACATTTTATGATATTTTTTTAAATTTAGTGTCACCATACTTTTATAATTGACCTACTGCCCCCTTATCTCAGAAACGCCATTTGCAGACCTCCTCTTCCTCTCCGAGCGTACGTACTTTATGGACGATCCCTAACTTTAAGTCTTAATTTTATTGTTTGGCTTATAATAGTTTATGCATTATAATCAAGACAAATAAATTGGGATAATTTAGGAGTATTTGAGAAAATCATCTATACATTAGGAGAAACTAGGTCTTTTTAGGATTTTTTTTCAAAACTAAGATATTTTAGGATTTTTTAGGTGGAGTGGTCACCCTGAATAAGTTACTTACTATATGTATATATATATATATATATATATATATATATATATATATATATATATATATATATATATATATATATATATATATATATATATATATATATATATATATATATATATATATATATATATATATATATATATATATATATATATATATATATATATATATATATATATATATATATATATATATATATATATATATATATATATATATATATATATATATATATATATATATATATATATATATATATATATATATGTTTGATGCATTTATGGTGAGTGATATTTATTGGTGATTAATAAACAAAACAAAAAAACTTGTGTTGTTTTGTTATTGCATGCATCTAGGTTAAATAAAAATGGCAGTTAATAGTAGAAATAATACATAAAAAGAATAAAATAAAAGGTCAGTAGCTTTCATAGGTTGATATAACACAGGCTTCTTGTTGATTAAATTCTTGAAACAAAAACTTGCCTATTCTTGATTTATTGTCAATGATTTTTATAGAAAAATCCTTAAAAGTGCAAGAGAAAAACGATAAAAACACAGACTAGTAGGTTGAAATGAATTTTCCCTATATTCGGTCGAAAATCAAATTATGGCAAATCGGTTGAAATTAAAAGTCTGTGAAATAGGTTGAGAAAAAAATCGGTCGAAATAGAAAACGTCATAAATCGGTCGAATTAAAAAAGGCCTATAATCGGTTGAAAACATTTTAGGCCTCAGTAGAACATATAAAAATTATTTTCACTTTTTAGTAGATGTTTTATTTTGTAGATCAAGTTTGTAGATGCAGGATTTTGTAGGTTGAACTATGTAACACGTTTTTAACTAAAGCAGGCAATATTTAAATCATAGTCATAAAAAGTATTTTTATTTATTTTTTATTTTCAAGTTATTCTTATGACTATGGTCATAAAAAGTATTTATTCTAATGACTATGTTTAAATCAGCAAAGCAAACCGCTATTTTATTACTTGTAAAATATTAAAGGTCACGTGATTATTTTAAAATGTAAACAAAAATTTACGCTTAAAACTAGAAAAATTATTGTAAACCAGCTAAGTTTGAAGACATATTGCATAACATAGCTAAAGGTTTTCATATGTATAAGGTATTGCAATTTTAATAACTTGAATTTGATAGTGGTATAATTAAAAATAGAAATCCATTAAAAACTAACTTTTCTTAAAAAAATTAGCAAAGACATCAAAATAAGATAGAACAGACATTCATTGATAAGTGTTCCATATTTAGCTGTGATATGACATCTTAGTTGTTCCAAGACAGGTTTTCTGTAAATATCACTAAAAAAAAAAAACAATATCACAAATCATTGGCAGTGTTTTAATGTTATTTATTTTTATTCCGTTTAATGTAATTATTTATTTAACAATGAAAGATAGATCTTTTAAATTTTTGTTATTTAAAGATGAAGGCTTTTATAGAACAGGCGCGGATTTAGAGGGGGGCACAGCCGGCTCGTGCTCCCCCCTAAAATTTGATTAATTTTTTATTTATAATTATGTCGATCCATTCTCAGGTCAGATATTCAGATATTATATTGGAAACTGTCCATTTTGGGTTGTCATTTCATTAAAAATCATTGGCATTTCATTAAAAATCATAGACCCCAGAAGGGGAGGGGGATACCCCTCCCCTTAAACCCCACCCCATTTGTGCCCCCCTATCTTTACAGCCTGTATCCGCCCCTGTAGAAAATAATATTTTTAATTTAAAGTCAAATCATTGCCTGTGTAACTCACAATTACTAAAATAATCCTATAATCCAGGAATACCTTGATTGACTGTCATATTCTACTTTTGACATTTTCATTGCCATTTAAGGGATATTTTTTTAAAAGCACCCAATAATAATCTGATACCATCGAGACTGATCCATAAATATTATTAAAGCAAATTGTCTAGACAATACACTTAAATTACAAGCTTATTTATTGCATATGAACTCTTTATTCAAAATTTGGTTTAAATTTTTTTATAGAGAGTGTTGTTTTAGTTTATATATTGCTTAAATATTTTTATGCTGATGAGTATTTTATATAAATCAGAATCTTATAATAAATTATTTATTTTATAATAAATTATTTATTATATTTATCATAATAAATTTATTATATATTATAATATTATTATATATATATATTATTATAATATTATAATATATTTATTATAATAAATTATTTAACAGGTGCATATATCATAAGGTTTTAAGCTCCCCTTATATATTTATTAATGTTAGTTTTTTGTAAATAAAAATAACAATAAACATCAAAAACAGTAATAAAAATAACACATGTATATCATATGTATTTATAACAACTGTATTATTAGATATTATAAGAAATAAATATCATATTTTTTCAAACCTGATTCAGTTGGATATAGGTGATCAT
Organism: Hydra vulgaris; assembly: GCF_022113875.1. Taxonomy (NCBI): domain Eukaryota; kingdom Metazoa; phylum Cnidaria; class Hydrozoa; order Anthoathecata; family Hydridae; genus Hydra; species Hydra vulgaris. Next base: position 22,147,381 of record NC_061159.1, on the reverse strand, counting down.
TATTTATCTGCCATTTTAATTTTACTTGTATGAATTAGATGCTTTATAAATTTACTCTTATTTTTTTATTCTAAAGTTGTCACTGAATATTAAATTATTTTAAATAGAACCAATAAATTTCAAAAGTAGGCTAAGAACTAAACTTTTTTTTTTTTTTAATTCTTATTCACTCCTAACAAAGTTGCAGCCAACCACTATTAAGTTAAGAGAAATATTAAAAAAACAATAGAGTTAAAGAGAAATGGTTTACAGAAAGCTTGAGAAGTTGTAGGTTGTATGAGTCAGGAAAACAGGGAGATAGTTCCAAGTTCCATGGGTTGAAGTGCAGATAAACTAGATAAATAAAAATTTAACTAACTAATATTTATTATTTATCTAAATACTCATTTACAGGGTTATTCATTCTTATATGCGCGTCTATTCATTTTTATATGCGTGTTTATTCATTCTTATATGCGGGTTTATATGCGGGTCAACCACTCATATAATCTCTTATATAATTTAATAAAAACAATAAATTTTTATATAGATATATTAAAAGTATAAATTAGATTGTTTTCATTGTTATTTATTAAAGCAACTAGATAAATAAAATTTTTTAGAGCATGCAGGGACAAATGCAGTAAAGGAATGAGATTTTGCTGAATGGTAAGTCAAGCAAGTATGAGTTTTAGGTAATGCAATTAAATATAATAGCAAGATATGATATTCAAGCAGCAACCATAATAGTATTTGTAGAAAAGAGAAATAGATGCAACTTTATGACGATGGGCAAGAGGCTTGAGTTAGGCAGAGTGGATCCAGCTATGTTTACAATGCATTTTTTAATCTTTTCTAGAACATAAAGAACATCATTAGAAGAACCACCCTAAATATGATGACAGTGTTCTATACAGGGATGAGTAAGAGATTTGTAATGGTATAGAATGGAAGCAAGAGTAAGATAATGGAATCAGGAATAAGATAATGGCAAGCTCAATAAAGAGAAGTAACCTTAACAAATGTTAATGTAGCAATTAATTTTATATATGGTTTTCATGATAAAGTTTAAATCATATTTTCTAATAATAATAAAAATAATAGTAATGATATAGTTTTTTGAATAAGATTTTATATTATAATTCAAGATTAATACAACCCTTTGTATTAGTATTAGTATTCGGCACTACTGACTTAACTGCTGACCTGAAAGTGTTATTGGTTGGCAAAAAAATTGCCAACCTCTTTTCTATGTTTTAGGGTCAGACCTTTGTATCAAATACTTTTTTTTTTGTATCAAATACTTTTTTCCAACCTGATGCTGACCTCTAAAACATTGAGGTTGGCAAATTTTTCCTAATTTTGAGGGCTGTCAGTATAAATACTTTTTATTGAATAACAGCTATTGAGTTTATAGTTTTAAAAAGCTTAAAGTTTAAAGACCAGAAGCATTTCTAGATATCGCAATTCCTGATCACTTAAATCGAGTCCTGTATTTAGGAACGGTATCAGTAAAAATATAAGACTTGATTGAATAACAAGTAACACAAGAAAGGGTTATGGTAGGTGGCACCAGAAATGCTAGCTCTTTAAAGCAGTCCCCATTATAGTATTTATAGTAGAGAAGCAATATGACTATGGTTGGAGGTTTCCTGCAAGAGCAGATCCAATGGGTCATTGCACCTTAATTATAATTAAAATATTATATAGACGATAACTAATCAAATACAAAACATAAGCAATTAATAAATGCCATTCAGTGTGATGAGCATTAGGGTCACCAATAAAAATAATATTGGCAGAATGGTAAAGAGAAGGCATTATCAATTTGATCAGAAATTACATCTAAAGAGTGCAGTTTTGAGAAAAAGGAGAATAATGAACTGAGGGAAAAGTGATGAAGTGAAAAGGTGCTAAGTGGAAGCACAAAAATGGTCAAGAGATTCAAACCAAATATCTCGACAAACAGATGAATTGATGCGTAAGTATAGACTCTAATTGTCAAAAGCCAAGCATTTGACAATTAGAGTCTTTGCAAATTAAAAGATAGTACTCATCAACACTAAGATTTGAAGAAAGAAAAGCTGAATTTGAAATAGTCTCACAAAGAGCAAGCAAGTTTAGTGAATTTTGAAATAGGAAACGTTCAACTGATGAAAGGTTACTTCACAGACTAAAAATATTTGTTAACCAAATACAAATATTGATTACAATACCCACAATTTAATACAAATATTTGTTACAATACCCACAAAACTAATATAATGCATCAAGTTATTGTTTTTGGCATTATGTGCATCCGGAAATGAATCAAGTTTAACAAGAAGTCGTTTAAGCTGAAAACGTTTTGTAATAAAACGTAGAGTGAGCGATTGGAAAGCAAGGTTATTACAAGAAGTCCAGATATCAGTAATAAAGGCACAACCGTCAAGGTCAATCTTCTCACTGTCAATAATTTTGTTAACATGATCACTGATGAATTTATATAGTTATATTAAGGAATTCTGTCCTGAGAAAGTGATTTTGATGAAACAGGGTTATACTTTCCCTTCGTTGCTTGCTTCATTATTCCATGAAAATATTTACTATCCACTATATATATCCACTATATAATATCCACTATTTAAAAAAATTTCTTCCCTTGATCAATTTAAAAAAAAAAAAAAAGTAAACTCTTGATAATTGACAATGAACTTGACTTCTTTTGAAACTTTTAAATAGGAGTAATCACTTGTTTTTTACTTGATATTTAATTTATTTTTAACATATTAATTTTTGATTTTAATTTAAATCTTTACCTTCTTAAATTATCATGTTTTATATCATTTTTATTTACTATTAAAATTTGAAATCCTAATAAAAAAAAAAAAAAAACTAAAAAAAAATATTATATTTTAATGAAAAATATTTAGATATTTGTATTTATATATGTACCTTACGCATATATTATATTGTGATAACGGATTCTTTTTGGTTTTTTGGTTTTTTGTTTTGTTTGTTACTTGTATTCTTGTTTGAAGGGGCTCGGCGATAAGACTGAATTTGTCTTCTTCTTGCCCCAGCCGTGTATATACAGTTTTTAAAGTCTAATTTTGTAAATATTTTCTTTATGGCGAAATATATATTTTATATTATATATTATTATATATACTATCCTAAAAGGTAATTGTTCGTGGACAATCCACATAGTCAATGATGTAACTATATTTACATTTTCAAAATGGGCCATGGATTAACTACATGGGAAGTTTTAGAGACTTAGGCATTTTTCGACTTACCAGATGATGTTAAAAATTGAGAGTACAACTCAGGAGAGGCAAAAAGACGAGATTATTTGGGTGTACTGATGAAATTGGTTTCTGAAGAGTCGTCATCATCAATAACGCGAGACTTTTTTCCAATCTGTTGAGCATAATTGAGTTTCTCATATGCCGAAAACACATGGCAGTGCTGCCTTTTTAGATGATTAATAAGACCTGAAGTAGGCTTTAGCAGCAAGTTCCTTTTCGCACGCATTATACTTTGCATGAGTAGTGTCAGTCATTTCAAAGAAATCCCAAATACAAGACTTTCTCGGCATTTTATGAAGAAATGCAACTTGCACCTGAAAAAAAATATTCAAATGTTTCATCTAAATTAAATTTGAATTGAAATGAAATTCTTTTAGAATATCATTAGTATAAACAGAAATTAGTTAGGATAGAAATACCTCTGCCGAATATCAGCACGGGTAATAGCTAATATTTAACAAAATTTATTATATTATTTCATTTCACAATATAATAAAGTTTTTTAAAATATTAGCTATTACCCGTGCTGATTTTTGGAAAAGATATTTCTATAAAGTATATCTATAAAATTCATATATATAATAAGTAAAGTAATAAATTATATAAATTAGGGTTTCACATTTCCCGTAAGTTTTGCACCCCGGATTCCCCGTGTGAAACTTTGTTATTCCGGGATTTCCCGGAATAAAAATAATATTATAACAAACAAGCGGTTTCTGGGGAAATTTTATATTAGCATTGATACAATGGCTTAATATTATTACATTGCTACAAAATATCTACAAATCTATAGCTGGTTGATAGCTACATACCAAAATTTTTTTAATAGCGATTTTATTACGATATCACGGTAGCTACAACAGCCTGTGAGTCTTTAGTCTATTAAGCTAGCTGTCCTCGTAGCCAAATCGCTGTCTTTATCTTTACAAATATCAATAGCTTTTCGTCAAATCGCTGTCTTTATCGTAACGATTATAGCTAGCTATTCGCTAGCCGATTTCCCATCGGGAAGAAACCACAGAACTTTTTCTTGTGTTTACGTAAAAACTTGCATTAATAAATGGATTAGGTAGAAAAAAAATTTAAATGTTAAACCCAAACAATTTGATTGCCATTGTCGCGATGAGAATAAAGTAATAAACAAATAATATAATAATACAAAAATACTCATTTTATTATACATAAAGCACAACAACAACAACAGTATTATAACAAACAGCGACAATAAACATAATATAAAAAGGAAAGTACGTGCAGAATAACTTACAGAAAGAGCATAAAAGTATATCAACGTTAAAAATAAATTCTCATTTGTGTAGTAAAATACCAGATTCTCTTCAGGAAATGGATATAGTATTGACATTTACAAGGATTCAATACTCTGGTATGTGACGTTTCAAATGTTTTACTGCTCATTTCTAGAAACCTTCGTTGGAGTATCATCGCTTATCTGGTACGCATTCTACTTAGTAAAAAGACAAACAAATATTAGCAAATAACACGTATTCTGGAATATTTCAAATACGCATTTAATACCAAGAAAACATCGTTTTATATAATATCTGTAATTATTTTAAAGAGTTTTAAATGCGGGTTTGATATTCTGTAGGCATCGTATTGCTTACTTGTTTCTAAACGCATCTGAGGCGTGTTACTAACGCGTGTTTAATACAATGGCTAACATATATACCATAACGATACGTATTTAAACAAGTTTCTAATGCGCATTTAAAACTTATTGTGCCAACTGGGAAAAAACACTTTTAAAATTTTTCATTATTTAGCGCAAGCTCCAATAGAAATAATGATATCATTATTTAGCACAAGCTCCAATAGAATTGATGATATCATTATTTAGCGCAAGCTCCAAATAGAAATAGTAATATCATTATTTCTATTGGAGCTTGAGACAAATAATGATAAGCTCTCAAAGTGTTCTTTAGTTGTGGGCTGTTGTATTTTTCCATTTCTAATTTTATAGGTAGATTTCCGTGTGTCTGATGTAAGGTAGTCTTTTTCTTATCATTTGTTAAGATAACTTTATATTTAATTTAAAATAAATATAAAGTTATCTTTTTTGATTTATCGCTATTGTAATATAAATTTTTTTATTATATATGTATTTAAAATTTTTAAAATAAATTTAATGTTATCTTAGCAAAGGACAAGAAAGAGACTACTTCACACCAGGCACAAAGAAATCTACCTATTAAATTAGAAATGAAAAAATACCAAAAAACAAAAATGCAGTTAAAACTGACACTTTGGAATGGTGGAAGTAAGATGCAACTTTTTGTGATCTTCAGGTGTTGCAAAATCACAAAAAATTGGCAATTCCACCAACCTCTGCATCATCTGAAAGAGTGCAAGAGTTGCCATCACTGACCATAGATACAATGAATTAGCAGCCGTAGCGCAGTAGCTAGAGCACTTGCTTTAAAAGCAAGAGTTCCAGGGGTCAAAGCGAGCTTAAAAAATAAGGAAGGAGGCGTGAACTTCCTAATTAAATGCTCTTCCGCGGTGTTCCGTAGGTGTTCTTAGGGCACCTAAAGCAAAAATAAAAAAACAAAAATAAATCTTGAAGGTGACAATGCAGATAAACTTGTCTCTATATTGCACAACTATTCTGCTCTTGAGAACTATGCAAAAAATTGGTCCATGGAATCAGAAAGTGAAAGTGACATAGGAGATGAAGCAGAGTTACCTTTTTTAATATTGTTTAAAAAAAATCCTCAAATCTTCTGTTTCCGGTATAGATATTTTTAATCGTTCTTTGATTCCAAAACCAAGTCGTGTTAAGCAATAGCTTTTCTTGCAAAATACCACAGTTTGGAACGAGCAAAGATATTTTTTAGTTTTTAACTGCAGATAATTTTTACCTCGATCCATGTTTACAGATTTGTTTTCTATTCTTCTTCATTTTCTCAAATTATCAACACATAATCATCCAGACCTTTTGAATACATTTCGATGAAGTAGTTAGCTTCTTTCTAATTAAAAACAGTTCAGGTTTTTACCTTTATTTCTTTGAATCACAAAAATTGAAGAAAATGGTCCTTTGGGCAGCGCCAACACTTTTTTGTCATAAATTATTCAGTAACTATTTCCGCTTGATCCAATCCTCAATTTCGTCTTCGTATTCCACTTTAGCATATTATGGTATCCCGTTCTAAGCAACTTCGATAAACAGTCGATAAGATACATTTCCATCTCTCCATTTTCAATTGACTCTTCATTTTTCAAAGCATTATATCAACTCCAAACAGTTGAAAATCTACCAAAATAATTTCATTTCGTATTTCGATGTCATCAAACTTGGCAGTTGCAGTCGCGGATCAAATACATTAATGAATCTTTACTTAAAAAATTATCGTATTTTTCGTGTTTAAACTTTTATTGTCTTTAAAGATTCCATGTCCACCATTGCTTTTACTACAGTGCTATTAACTTTTAAACAATTAATAGTTAATGCACTAATTCCAGTGTTGTTCAGAAGCGAGGTCACGCAAATTCCTAGCTCCTGTACTCGTTTTCCTACATCTTTATCTCAAAGCCATATTCCTTGTCACCACCTTTGGAGACAAGCTTTCTGTAAATAAACAGTTCTTTACAATGTAATGTAACCCTCTCCAGTTGCAACACACTAAAGAAAAGTCTATAGCGTGATGTTGAGACACCGCTAACAGAATAGCTGTCATTTATTTTCACGCTGTTTAAAGCAGCTGTTACTTTGGGTAACAAGAAATTGATTGGGTCTGCTTAAAATATCGATAATAAAATTCCGGGTAATCTAACGAAGAACGTCTAAAGCACTAACTTTTCTAACAAGTTAGCAAAAAAAGCAATACAGCAAAAAAACACATCAGCTCTCTCTCCGTCGTATAATTTTTGCTTCATGAAAATCCCATATGCACTGTTAGCATCCTCAGAAAACGCTGATAACAGCGCTCAACTTTATTTGCATTTTGCTTATCTTCGACGGTTAAAGCGTTTTAAACCGAATAAGCAGTTTTTCAAAAAAGAATAGGATATTGTAGATCTATATTTTTGATTCGCAATTTCAGCAATCGCTTTTGTTATTTGTATCCACACAACAGATTCTGAAGTTTCATCATACATTTCGAACATATCGAATAACTTCATACTTGATTCCATGCCCGGTTTGATTGTAGTTTTTTCGCATAGACACAATACTAAAATTAAGATGTTTTTCTTTCTTAACTTAATGAGAATTGGTCTCTTACAAATTCTAATGACAATTTATATTAATTTACAAACTTCATAAATTAATAATAAAGCCTACATAAACATATTAACATTTAAATCTTAATAGTATATTATCTGTTAATATATGTTACAAACCCACATAAACTAAAAACTCTTTGACATCAAATAATATTCCAGCATTTCACGCAAACTAATCACATTTTCTACAAACAGTTTTAAGCTTCAATAAGAAATACTCATGGTCTAAAATATCGAACTGCGTTCATAAAGTTTTAGCTCTAAATTGTGATTGAATTAACTTTGGCAGTTTTGGCGAAAATGCAAGCTTTCCCAAACGTCAGTAAAGATCGTTTGGATCATGGAAAGAAAAATATCAAGAACTGACAACTTAATTGATATTTAAGATTCGTGCGAAGATAAAATAAAGCTCAGCAATAACTGTGGAGTTTACTTTTAATTAAAATAATTCGAAATTATTATTATTAAATAAAAACAGTGCATTTTCTTAAATGTTTTTCCAAGTTTTACTAAATTCATTATTCGGGCAAAACTTCTTTTGTAATTGAAAAAAGTTTAACTTTAATTTTTATTTTTCAATCGAATAATTTTGTTTCATTATGTTAAAAAATATATTAAAAAATAAAATTAGAGCGTGGATTATAGACATGTTTTATGCCGCTAAAAAAAAAACGAAATTTTTATCTTTTTTTCAGTTTTCATAAACAAGTTTTTTATGACACACTAAAAAAAAGGTAGAAATTTCTACCTTAAGGTAAAAAATTTTACCTTTAACGTTGAAATTTGTATGGCAAATCATTTTTTTAAATATAATTTTCTACTTTAAAATGTAGAAAATTATACCTAACTAAGGGTATATCACATATCTTACCCTAAAGTAGAAATATCTACCTTTTTTTTTAGTGTGTGTTAAAAAAAAAAAAAAAAACATTCTAAAATTTAAATAGTTGTTTCTAAGTAAGTCTGGGCAATTGGATTAAAAGAAGGAGGGGGTGGGGGGTGGGGTGAAGTTTGGCCATAGGTAATCAGATTTTTACGGAAACATATTGAATTTAATAAAAGTTGCATTCAAGTACGCTATTATTTCTTAGTCTAAAAAGTTCCTAAAAAGTTCTAAAAAGTTAAAATCTTTCTCCACTTACGGAAAGATATGTAATTTTATAAAATAAAAGTTGATATATTATATATATATATATATATATATATATATATATATATATATATATATATATATATATATATATATATATATATATATATATATATATATATATATATATATATATATAAACAGAATACAGTTAAATAAAATAAAAAACCTATTTCCTTAAAACTTTTATTTAAATTCGTTAAAAAATTGCAATTAAAAGGTATACAACTATATAATATATAAGTAAAAGATATATAATTATATATGGAATACTTTCCAATAGACACTAACACTGCAAATAATCAAATAAACTTCCATCCATAGGACCTAAACCTCTATTCGACCAAACCCAAAAAAACTAGTTTATAAATATTATATCCAGAGCTTTTTTGATCATTTCCAGTACTGTGTAAAACACACACGACAATTTACGCCTTTAATAGAACTCGTACATCTCTACATCAATCGCTCTACACCAATCGCTCTACACCAATCACCAATCGCACCAATTACTAATCAATGTTTATTTGATATTAAAGATTAAAAACTAATTGAAAGTTTACTTAATTAATATTGACAAAAAGAACGATAAAAATACATTTAAAGATTTATTCAAATTGATTGGAGGGTTATTCTAAAGAATGCTTAAAAGGTTGGTTGTAAGTTTAGCTCGTAGGATGTTAAACAGTAAGTTAGAGTTGGTTGAAAGATTAGGGAAAAGATTAGTAGGGTGTTTAGTTTGAAGTTTGTTAGAAGATTGGTTAGAAGGTTGACTATAAGACTATTTATGAGCTAAATAAAAGTGTTAGTTGCAAACTTGATTAAAAAGTTGTATAAAAGAATACCTAAATTGTTGTATAGTTATTTTTAATTTATTAGTTTGTAATCAGATGCTTAAATGGAGCATCTATAAAAAAATTCGTTCAAATTTATAAAGAATTTTTCAAATACAAGTCATTTAAATAACATAACGATCATTTTCTAATCTAGCAAGATTTTCGATGTGAAATCTTTTTACTACAGCTTCCACAGCTTCCTTCTTCATTATACTTGACCACTGTTTTAAGTCTACTTTCTCAATAGAAGGAAAAATCATTTTTATGTGAGGCATAATACGATAAGTTATATACTTCCAAAAAGAGAGTTCTTCACATGCCATGCCTTTAATGTCCCAACAGAAATAGTCATCTCCAACTGTCTTATAATTTGCATATTTGACATACTTACCGTTAGTAGCTTCATTTTTAAATGATGCAGATGATTTGATTGTCTCATTGCAAATATCTAAAACAAATTGGTTTGATTTTGTCCAAATAAAGTTGCCAAAACCTTCCGGCCTATGGCTTTTACTGGAGTGAAGGGTCTGGCTGATGTGCGCATTATCGCACGGTGCGCTGCAAAATGGACACGTTACTTTACAACCAAATAAATAATTCTTTATTTCATTAACAGCCTGGTGCTTTAAAAAATTTACAGTCGCATTCATTCTTTCAAATTTAAAATTATATGAACATATGACAAGTGATAATTTTTTTAAAATATCATTTTCTTCTTTTTCTCTCTTATCTTCACTTGGCATCTGAATGCTGCAAAAGTCTGATTTTCCAATACCTAATCCTATGAAATGGGGTTGTTTGCACAGTTGTGATATCAAATCAGTTTCTTTTTTTGCTACTATGTTTTTAATACACAGCTCTGTGTTATTCATTTGGAGTTTTAACTCCCATTTTAAAATCTTTTTTACGTTGATATTCGGACAAGCATTCAGAATGTCGCGTATTTTATTTTCAAATACGTCAAAGGGATTGCGGAAATAATCTTTCAAATAAATTATATTTAAATCTGTTAGAGAATTATTTTGGACAGCATCTATAATATCAAGAAGAACTAAACCGTGGATGTGTTCCTTAAGAGAAACTCGTTTAAGAAAAAGTTCTTTTATAGTTCCCGGAATATTTTTAATGACATTAGAAAAAATAGCATTCAACAAAACTGTAAAAATTTGATTAGCTGTTATTGCAAGATTTCCTTCCTGTTTTAGAACCATTAAAAATAGTGTCTTTGTATCTTTTTTTCCTTCTACAATTTTGCGCTTGACATCAACATATTCGAAGAAATAATCTTGCGCTTTCTCTAAAAGTGGTTTTAAAACTTGACAAATATAGAAGGAATAAATAGCTTTAAATTCTTCTGATAAATCAAACGGATCAATTAAAGAAGAATTTATTTTACTCAGCAAAGAGCTCGTTTTAGTCAAACAATCTTTGATTATAATAGCACATTGAAAATCTTCGCTTTTTTGAATCTTAAATTTTTTTAAACCATCAACAATTTCAAAATCAAAATCTTCTAACAAAGCAGATTTTGTCTGATTAACTAATGTTTCTACATCTTGCCTACGCTTTTTAAATTGTTGACGATTGGTCTTTTTTAAGTTACATAATAAAGTCTCTTGTGGATCCTTGTTGCTAAAATGCGTCATATGCTTATTAAAATTTGGAGTATTTCCATAGATTTCTAAAATTTCCTTTTTAAACTGCTCCTCAATATCCACCTTTTGAAAGTTAAAATATTTTTTACTTGTTAACTTTTTCTCAATGCATTCCCAAAAACGATCAAACTCAACATCGCATTCTTCATTCGAATATTTAAAAGAACCGTTGCTCAACAATTCTTTTTCTTTCAGCAAATTGTTTGCTACTTCTCGAGCTTTAGCATCTACCTCTGTTTTTGCTTTTAATAGTTCTAACTTCCATTTATGACTAGAGTTATGATGGTTATACCATTTTAACATTCGATTTTCACAGCTCATTTTAAAATCATCAAATGCAATTTTCATAGAGTTAATTCCTCGTTTTTCCCAAGTTTTGTAGATGGTTTTGTTTGAAGTTTTTTTATTAATATAACATTCAAACGCTTTTATTTTTTCTTCGTAAATAAGATTCGCTTCGCTTCTTAGCTGTTCTTTTTTTTCTTTGAAAAAATTCCTTGCAGTATTATCATCAAATTCAAGTTTCTCATTTTTATTTTGTTTATTTTTAAAAAATGCGGATATTTCATTGCAATAAATTTCCGTACACGAATTTAAATGTTTTTCCATATTTGACTTCCAATCACTTAATTCACTGTCAACCTCGTGTTTAATTTGGACTTCAGCACTATTTAAAAGACTCAAAACAAAATTTTCTTCTATAACTCCGCTCCATATAAGTTGCAACTTTTTGGAGAAATCATCAAACGTTTGAGTTACTTTGTTTTTAAGAAGAAACTTTTCGATTATAAATTCTTTAAGATTTTTACATGCTGAAACGTATTCAGAGCTCATGGTAGCCATTGCAGACGAACTATCAAGAAACTGAGGGAAGTAAAAAAAATTTTCAAAACTAACATTTACAATGTTTTGAAAACATTTATAACGGTCTTTGGAGTTATTCAACTTTGCTTGATTAATAACTGCTTCATCCATCATTTGTAAAAAAGCAACTCGGCTGTCACAGTTTTTATCTTTTGAAGATGATCCGCAGTTCTGATGAACAAAAATGCAACTTGGATGTATGTCTACCATATTCATTCTCATCAATGCACAAGTGCTTATTTGTAAAAAGTTTTCTACATTAGTAGGTAATTCTCCCATCACATTAATAATTGTTAAATTAGATATACCTAAAACAAATGTTGCAATTTCGTTATCGTGCATGTTAGAACCATAATACTCAGGAGCACCTAGCCCTTCAGTATCAATCACAAACAATGCATCTATGCTGCAATTTTTAATTGTAAGAGGAACAAGTTGCAAAAATACTCCTTTTGTACATCTTCCAGACCCTACAGGGTATTCTAAACCAAACATGGTGTTTAGTAGAGTTGATTTACCAGTGCTTTGTGTTCCAAGTACTGTTAAAACAAATATATTAGGCTCGTGATTTATTTCAAAATAACTTTTAAAGCGTTTTTGTAGAGCATTAAACACACTACAGAGCCAGTTTACTGGAACGTTTAAGCCATCACCATCCATTATTTCTATTGCAAACCCTTTTAGCAATAATAATGCTGCAAGTTCTGGTAACTTTTTTGAACTAGTTAATAGTTCTATGGGTAAGTCTTTTTCTTTTTCGTACCTAGACACTGTCTCAAATATAAGTCCAACTTCACGAAACAAGTTTTCAATACCGATCGAAACGTTTAATATTTTTTTTTTTTGACTTTCGTATAAACTTTTGATATGTTCTGTTTCTGATAGATGAATATCTCGGTTGTCTATATACTCTTGCTTATTTATGTTTTCTTTTAAATAATTAAGTTTTTTATTAAACTTAGTTAGGATATTTGTCATAGCTGAAATATTTTCTTTACACCAAATATCTAGTTTATCTTGAACAAGATAAACATAGTTTAATTTAGAAAGATCATCACAATCAATTAAGTTAGTAATAAACTTCTGTGTTACATTAGATAAACCATTGCAAATTAATCTATACTGCGAAGACTTGATATCCGATAGCTCACTTTGTATTAAGTATTTTTTTTTCAGATCTATAGATCTTGTTTCCTCGCGTTGCTTTTGAGCATAAAGTTTAACAATAGATTGATGCGGAAATAAACTTTCTCTAATTTTATAACCCAAAGTGTCATCAGAATCCTGAATTTTGCTCATTTTTTTTAAAAGCAATTCTGATATTTCTAAAGCTCTAAAATTATTCTCACTTAATGATTCCTTTTTTAAAGATTTAAAACGTTTGTTAAGGCTACTTGGTTTTTGTATTTCATCTAAAGATTTATTTATTTCACTTTGTAATAACTTCAGAAGCTTAAAAGGTTCTTTATATATTTCTATCCAGCATATTTTTTCACTTAGAGATTCAAACGTTTCGCGATTTTCTTTTACTTTAGAGTATGCTTTTTTAGTCATCAAAACAATAACTTTCAACTTCCTCGAAGATTCTTTTATCTGCCGAGCCATATTAGCAAGTAGTTCTTTGTACCTATTATCTTCAAACATTTCAGCATCACATAAAAATAAAACAACGTCTGAAGCATTGACTAGAATGCTCGCATTCTCAAAATAATGCAATGCATCTCCTCTAAGGTTAAGCATGCAGAAAGAAGTTGAAAATTTTTCTTCATATGTCGTTTTTTGAAACCACAGTGCTTCTACAATTCCACTTGACGCCTTTCGCAAATAATTGCTTGACAAAGATTCTCTTGTAAAGTAGCCGCAACCACCTAGTCCACTTTCAAACTTAATTTTCAATAAATCGTTTCCAAGTTTCGATTTAGAAATACTACTTTTACCTTGTTTTCCAATACGTAGCAAAGAAACTACTGGCAAATTAGCATGAGATGCGTTTATCTCAACAGTTTGATCAGAGTTTTTTATCCACATTAATTCTATTTTACTTAGTGAAAAATCCATATATAATGTTTTCTTTTTATGTAATAAAACAGGTACCGAGATTTTGCATGCAAAAAGTTTTCTATAAAGTTTTCTTCTTATTGAATTATCAGAATTTTTAATTAAGTAGTATAATAGATCCATGGGGTGATAAACACCTTTGTGCTTTCCTGTTTCATCAATCCACTGAATTTTTTTATTTAAACATTGATAATCTCCCATTTCAATAGATTTCATCCATCTTAAAATTCCAATTTGTTTACAACTTGCAATATGTAATGAGTCAGTTTCAAAAATTGTTTCTTTTCGTTGGAGTGCAATTTTTATGTCTTCTTTATTTATTTGATCTTCAATGTTAAAATATTTTTCGTCATCTTCATCGTCATCTGGAAAGTTATCCTTAAAATCACACAGTAAAGATAAGAATGCGAAAAAAATTTAAAAAACTGTTTAACTAACCATATACAAAAAACAAAAAACAAAAACAAAACACTTGTGTCAATTGCGTAACAAGTTTTATGGCAACTATTACAAACTTTGCAATTTGTAATATGACCATACGAGTTGGTAAGCTTAGATCCCAAGTGTTTTTGTATGGCAATTGCCATTAGCGCACAGTGGTTTTATAGTGCCATTTTACATCTTTCCCAAACGTTAGTAACAGAGATATCTGTTAGTAACAGAGATCTCTGTTAGTAAAAGAGATCTCTGTTAGTAACAGAGATCTCTGTTAATAACAGAGACTTAGTAACATCTCTGTTAGTAACACTGTTAGACGTCTCTGTTAGTAATAGAGACGTGGTGTTCTGACGAATCACGCAAAAAAAATTCAAGTTTAGATTTTCATAATAACAAATTATTATCATATGAAAGAAAAACTAACAAGCACGAACTAACTAAGAGGAGGTAAAATTATAATGCATATTTGGAATCATTAAGTCACCAAAATAAGATATGATCTTAGATTTCAATAGTGAGGTTTTTACACCTGAAACAACTAGTTACAAATCAAAAAACATACTCGTCTCCAATTTTTACCGACCACCTGAAAGTGATTTATTAAAATTATCCAACAATTTCAGACAAAATTTTAATAAAAATCTTCAATAAGCAAAACAAAATCTTTGTGTTGGGGACATGAACATAGATTGTGTACAATATTACAA
Source organism: Hydra vulgaris (assembly GCF_022113875.1). Lineage (NCBI taxonomy): Eukaryota > Metazoa > Cnidaria > Hydrozoa > Anthoathecata > Hydridae > Hydra > Hydra vulgaris. The sequence goes on along the minus strand of NC_061159.1, from coordinate 22,132,159 downwards.
ACATATCAATGCAAAACTTTTTTTTAAAAAGTATTTCAACATTTCATCTGCTCAATTATAATCAAACCAACCCTAGTAACTCATTGTTGGGATAAGATATACCAAGAATGCAACTTGGACTGACTCTAATTATAATAACTTTGTAAAATTTTTTTTAAAAACTATGATATGAACTTCCCAATTAAATTAAAACTAGTAATAGAAAGTATTTAAAATGGATCACCAAAGGCATAAAAAAATTCTCAAAAAAAAACAACAACAAAACTTTACGTCAAATATATTAAAAAATAGATGAACCTAAATGTTTACAAAACAGTACAAAAATTTGTTTGAAAAATTAAAAGAAAATTAAAAAAAAAAATACTCAAATGACAATATTTAAAAAACTTCGGATTTTCTGAAATAAATAATTGCGATTAAAAATTGCAAACTAAATATTTTGCCTGCTTAAAATCTCAAAAATATACAAAAGCGTTTGACACAATTAAGCATAATATCTTACAAAAAAAAAAAGAAAAAAGAAAAGTACGGGATAAAAAAAAAATACTCTAGACTGGTTTAAAAGTAATCTGTAATAATAAATATTCAATTATTTATTATTATTTGATATACATATTTGAATATTTATATCAAATGATAATAAATATTTAAATTTACAAGAAATAAAATGCGGAGTTCCCCAAGGTTCCATTCTTGTGCTTATATATTTTTAGTTCAAACTTTCTGTGAACAACAACCTCAAGAACCTAATTATCTGATTTATAGTAAATAAGTTATCATTAAATCTGATTTATAGTAAATAAGTTATCATTAAATACATTTTGCTTCACATTGATCATCAGAAAAATAATATTCCAAGTATGCTAGCATTACTAAAAATTTACAACAGTAGCATTAAAAGAACTAAAATCGTTAAACTTTTTGGAATAATTATTGACGAAAAGGTTTCTTGGAAAGCCCATATAAAAACAATAAATACAAAAATATCAAAAAGTATCGGCATACTCAACATAGTCTAACCTATACTTTCTAATCTAAAAATTTTCTGCTTTTCTTTTATAAAAGTTATCTAACATTTTTTGATATTTCATGAAGAAGTACAAATAAATCTTAGCTAAATTATCTATATATACACAAGAAACACGATATTTATCACTCTGATAGAATTGAACAACTTCTGTAACTACCTCTTTGCTTAGTTTTCTACCCAATTTTGAAGTTTTCAATAATATTCTACATTGTTTTCTTAGGCTTCTATTACAGATCTTTGTAAATTTTAAAAAATACTGCTTTTTTCAACTGTCTGGAGTGAGTAGAAGAAGTGTGATTTTTTCGGATTTTAACAATGTTTTGTCAAAATCTGACTTTACTCAAGTATGACTCAAATAATCATAATTTTGTCAAAATCTTTGTTTTCTTATTTCAAAAATTTGGTTGAAGCCATTTCAATATCACCATATGCAGTTACTTCTACATTTAGTACATTGATAACTGCCGTTTATATAACAGTTCTCATTTTATAAACTTTAGGTTTTCCATATGCAACTCTATCTTTTTTTGAAACAAGCTTGACAGGTGAGCATTCAAAACATACAAGACTTTATTTAAATCTTTTTTTAATGTAAGGCTGCCAACATAAATTTCTTTTTTTTCCAGGGGTTTATTTTTTTTTGTATCATGATATTTGCAATGCCGTGTTTTTTTGCAACTAGTTCTGATATTTTGACTAAGAATATGAATAAAACTTTGGCATATGAGTTATATACTAATACCTCTTATACTTCAACAAATAAACTTTTTTTTGTGATAACTACAAATAACTTCTATAGTTTCACAAGCAAAGTAAATGAAAACAATAAAAGTTTATTTTGGTTCTTTTATTAGAACCAAAACAAACTGTTATTGTTTTTTCGAGAATACTACTTATTAATAATGACAAATATTGCTGAGTTCTCTCCATGTTGTATTGGTTAAGCGTTAAACGAACATAACTATCTTATTAAATTTAGTAAATCTAAAAAAGTAAATGTTTCAAAGAAGATTTAATTTGCTATGAGAAGTAAGGTATAGCCCTATAAAAAATAAAAACTTTTTAAAAAACTTTTATAAAGCTTCAATAAAAACAAAACCATAAAAACTCCAAAAAAAAACTACTTTTTTTGAAAAAAACTACTTGTTCATTGAATTTTAAAATACTGAAAATCAATTTAAAAAGTACTAATATTAGTACCTTTTAAATTGATATATCAGTATTTTAAAATTCATTAAACAAATAAATTTTTTTTAAAAAAAGTAAAGTTTTTATGGAAAACTTTGCCTGACTTTTAGAGACTGTCTTTTAGGATAATAAATAAGTATCTGGTAATTTTTTTGTTTTATTAATAAACACTCTTTGATTGATGCATAAAAAAATATTTAAGAAAACAAATGGTGTCATCTTAAGTTGCAGATTCTTTGCATTTGGGATCAATTAAAAAAAAATTTGATCGGCCTTGAAATGATGAAAAAAGCTCTCTAATCCGCTTAATTTTTGAAAATTTTTATCCACCATGTGTAGATCAACTGGGAATTTCAATTGCATTAATTTTTAATCTTTTTTTATTTAGAGTTGTTAACAAGGCCAAAAGTTTGCTACTTTTGGCTATGGCCAAGGTCAAAAGTTACAAGGCCAAGGCCAAGGCTAAGCGTTTCAAGATCAAGGCCTACGCAAATATTTTCAAGACCAAAAAATCAAAAATGCCAGATTTTAAATTGTTTTCTAAAGAACTATATTAGGTATTGATTTGAAAATTTTAAAACATGCATATATATATATATATATATATATATATATATATATATATATATATATATATATATATATATATATATATATATATATATATATATATATGTATATATATGTATATATATATATATATACATATACATATACATATATATATATATATATATATATATATATATATATATATATATATATATATATATATATATATATATATATATATATATATATATATATATATATATATATATATATATATATAAAGAGCACCTATTTGCACTATGGTGAAGAGGATAACAAAGCAATATATTAGCAATGTTTAACAGTATTTAACAGTATTTGGATATTGTGGGCGAGTCTAAGAGAGTTCCCCCAAAAGAATCTTTTTTTACTAAGTAGATTTAAAATAGATTTTAATGTAAATTTTATGCAATAATCACATAGATCTTTAATTTACAAATAAATAATTCAATGATGGGTATTTTAAATACCATGTAATAAACAATTTAATAGTTTAATTAAACATCATTAAAAATACTGAGTTTAATTTTCATGATTTCGAACTCAACTATTTTAATACATGTTACTATTTACAAAAAAGGAAATTTTGTGTTATTTTTAATTCTCTGGGAAGTAATTCTAGGCAAGATAATAATTTTCCCTAATAATGGGGGGGGGGGGGGATGGGGGTCCATAATCATCTTTTTTTAGATTTTTACTAGTTAAACCAATATTTCTTAGGTTTTTTATGCTGATTCTGAAAATCATAATCATTTTTTTTTCATTTTGATTGTTTAGCCTTCTACTTTGAATTTAATAAATGTGAATATTTTGACAAAAAAAGGCTTTGTTAAAAAAAGATAAATTATTATTGTCATTAAATATAAGAAAAGTTGAAAAGTAGAAATATTTTTCTGTTTAATTGATCAATAATATACATTGTAATTACAGATATTTATAAGTAACAAAAAAAAATTAAGAATTATATATGAGAATAATTCATCTAGTTTGCTGTTTTTACTATTGAAAATGGAAAATAACAATAAAAGTCATCATATGTGATAAAGGATTGCTGCGGCAACTTTCCATGTAGAACATTTAGGTTATGAGCGTGTTCTTTGGTAGACATAAGATGGAGTTTTGTATTTTTTTTATCAATAATCGTGTATTTAAACAGAGTAGACCTCCGTTACAATGACCTACTTGTATCCCTAAAATAAAGTACCTCATTCTTCGATCTTTTTTTTCATTTTAACATATCTTTATCTAACTCAATAAAGTCTAGTTCATAGTTAAATGGGTCGCCTTGTAACTTTATAATCAAACTAAAATAGAACTCCTCTTGCACACCTGATGCAAAGTTTGCTGCTCTTCCGTTGTTATCCATTTGTTTTTGTAACTGGTTTAAACTATATTTCATAGTTTCAACTTTTTGGACAAATAATCGGACAATAGTTTTCCAAAATACATTTAAACTACGCGAACCTTCATTTCTTATATGGTTTAAATAATTAAGTTTACATCCACTGTTGAAATTAAATGGGTTTTTTCCAAAGCCTGTTGCAATGTGTGGTACACTGACACTAAAGTTTAATGTCAATTGTAACTACTTTATCAACTTTAACAACTTAATTAGTAACTTAATACTCATCATATTATATACCAAACACATAACGCTTTCCTCTTTTTTGAAGAACTGAGGCTAACTTTTGCCAAAATACTCTAGCAAGAATGATACAATCATTCAATATCTTTGAGGTATACTTAGTAACTGGTTCTGGAATTTTATTTAATTAGCTATTATTGACTTCTTAAAACGTTTTGTTTAGAAAGAAACTTCAGATGAAACTTTTTTTGAAGCAATCTGTCGTTTTGATTACACTGGTCAACAACAATTTTTCATCAGACTCAATTTTGGGTGACCCAGATACAGTTTTTTGTGCAGATTTCAAATCTGTGCTCAGTTTTTTTGTAGCACGTCTAGTTTTTGAGATGACATGCCTTATGTTTTGAGATTAGTGGCAATTACTGATGATATTATTCCTCATTTCAGGTTTGATTTAATCTTTATAAAATAATTTATCAAGATGCCAAGAAAATGCAAGAATTAGCCTGACACCTTTTGTTATGTATGCGGCTTATTTACAGTGTCTGGTCAGCGGCGTAAAATTACAGCGAACTTGTCAAAAACCTACAAGATGTACTTTGGATGTCTGTTAGGTGATCAAGATAAAACATGGGCTCCACATATTATTTGCACAAGCTGTTCTAGTGGATTGCGTGACTTGCTTCACAAACGGAAAACTGCATTTTCATTTGCCATACCCATGGTATGGAGGGAGCCAAAGGATCATGTAACTGATTGTTACTTTATTTTATTCACAAAATCGTTTATCCAGATTTGGATTCGGCAATGAGGCCAGTTTCACATGACCCCTCATTACCATTACCAATACCTCCAATAGTTGGATTAGATTCTGTCGAAGATGAGATGGAAGTGGACTCTTGTGATGAACATCAAGATACTGCCGATCTTGACTATTCACCTGATGTCCAGAAGTATTCACTTAAGAAGAACTAAATGATTTGGTCCGAGACTTAACCTTATCAAAGGAAAAAGCAGAACTTTTGAAGTTACAACTTAAACAAAAAAATTTGCTTGAAACAAACGTTAAAGTGTGCCACTATCGAAAGCGTAATCTTCAATTAGCTACATTTCACAGCCGCATGAACTTTCTGAATGGCGTTTGTTCATTGATTCGTCAAAGCGAAGCTTGAAAGCTGTGTTGTTGCATAAGGGAAATCAAAAGCTTTGCATACCAATTGCTCATTCTGTTCATCTGAGTGAGACGCATGAAAACATGAAAATTCTCCTTGAGGCAATCAACTACAAAACTCATCAATGGAATATCTGTGGTGATCTAAAAGTCATTGGCATGCTAATGGGCATGCAAATGGGTTTCACAAAATTCTGCTGTTTCTTGTGTTTGTGGGACAGCCGCGCTGTAACAGAACATTACGTAAAACGAGATTAGGACCAAAGGAATGAGTATGAGCCAGGAAGAAATAGTGTTGAAAATGTTCCTTTGGTCGATCCACAAAAGATTTTTTTACCTCCTCTACATATCAAACTTGGCTTGATGAAGAACTTTGTAAAAGCAATGGGGAAATCCAATTCAGCTGGATTTCAATACTTTGTGGAAAAATTTCCAAAAATGAGTGCAGCAAAGTTGAAAGAAGGAATTTTTGTCGGACCTCAAATTAGAGAGGTTTTACGAGATATTAATTTCAAAAATTCTCTCACAGATGAAGAAAAGGAAGCTTGACAAGCCTTTACTTGGGTTTGCGCTAACTTTTTTGGTAACCACAAGTCACCTGAATATGATGCAGGCATTCAAGAGCTGCTCGATTTATATCAAAAAAAGGGATGTCGCATGTCTTTGAAGTTGCACTTTTTACATTTCCATCTGAAATTTTTTCCTGAAAATCTGGGTGCAGTGAGTGATGAACCAGGTGAAAAATTTCATCAAGATATTCAACTGATGGAAAATCGCTATCAAGGATTTTGGAATGAAAGCATGATGGGTGATTGCTGCTGGATGCTTTATCGTGACAACCCAGACAAAGTCTTTAAAAGAAAGTCATATTCACAGCGATTATGAGCAAATGTTTTGATAATTGTAGTGAATAAAACATTGTATATGTTAATACTGACTTTAATTGTTGACATTTGTACGGATCTAAGATAATAATAGAGTAGGAGATGCAAATTCATACAACACAACTTAAGGCAAATGTCTTAATTTCCCTGAGATTTGCAAAATAAGAGGGGCCCTTATCTTAAAATGTGTACGTGATAGAGAAAAACTAAATAGATATTTGGGATCAGAGTGAAATGTTTATCCAGAAAAAAATATTTTTATTCATTATGAGAACAAAAAGTTCCATTTTTTTGACCAGTGTTACTTAAAACGTTTTGTTTAGAAAGAGACATCAGATAAAATTTTTCTAAAATGCGACGATCAAAAATCAAATTCATCCAATCAAAACTTGAATAGCATAAATTTGACAGAAAAGTTGCGTAACTTTATACGCAATGAAACTTTAGTAAAGACTTTAATTTATTATATCTTGAAATTTTTTAAATAGAAGTAGAAGGTCAACCATAAAAAATTAGCAAAAACTGAATCGTTTTTTGAATTTTTCTCGAAAAATTAATTAAGAATAACTGGTTAAACAAGAAATATAGAATTTTGGAACCCCCCTCCCCCTGTTAATAACTTGTGATATGTGTATTATGTAATTTATGTAGTAGTATTTTTTCATTCAAAGATTAGTAAAACACTAATATTTGATAATATTTGAATAAAAATATACTACTATATAAATTCAATAAGTAACAAAATAATTTTGTAACTTGTTGGAAAAAACTGTAAATTAAAAAATATAGAATTTGAATTGTTTTCATTTATGTACTTCTTTACACATTAAAGGGGGAGGGGGTGCTTTCAGTAATAATATTTCTTCGACTTTTTTTTTGAATTGGAATTGTTGAATTTTGAATTGTTTTTTTTGAATTGGAATTGTTGAATTTTGAATTGGAATTGTTGAATTTTCTGCCGAGGAATTGGTTGCCTTTAAAGCTGACGTAGGGATACCCTAGAATAAATTAAAAACAATGACTAGGTAAAACATTTTTTTAAGTAATTAAAAGAATTTCAAATATTAAAAAAGTAAATGTTTACAAATAAATGTTATGTTAAGATGTGTTAAAGTAAAATATTTAATTATGTATTATTGATATTTATATAATCAGGAATGACCTGTTTTGTTTTTATTTAGCCCTAAAAATAGGGGTCGGTTTTATAACTTATCTTGTAAAAAATGTATCCCCAAATAAACCAGGTTCATCACTGATAATGTAAAATATTACTATGTGGAGAATATTATTATGTAGAAAATAGTTAATTACTAAATATTGTAGATGGTTAAATTTAAGAAACGTCCCGACTGCTTCTAACAGTAAATAAAGAGTTGTTGCAAAGACCTGGGCAAGAAATGATCTTATTGTGTTAGATGAAAATTTTACATTTCAAAATGAAAATATTAAGTGTAGTCTTGAAATCAAATATGCTCCTTGGGCATATATAGATAATCTACCTAAAAATATTGAAAACATGCTAAATATTCTTGAAAGGTATAATTTAATACACAATTTTTAAGTTAAATGTACAAAGATGTTTAAACTGTTGAAATTATTATTTTTATGTTAATGTTTTTTATTTTAAGTTTCAAGTTAATAAAACGTAATAGAATAATAAATGATGAAATCCACATCAAAATTGGCAGAGACCATGGGGGTGGTTCATTTAAAATGAGTTATCAAATAGTTAACCAAGACCAATCCAACTCGAAATCTAACTTTATTGTGTTTAGCACATTTGAAGCCAAAGACTATCGAACTAATCTTATAGTAGGGCTATCTCGTTATACACTTCAAGTTGATGAGATACAAAACATTAAATGGCAGTAAGTTACGATGTCTAAAGTTAAGAGCAATAGTATTTTATGTAAAACTATCTTTTTATTTATTTTTATGATTATTTTTTTATACTTACAATTCAATTATATTTAGAAATCACAATGTTCGTGTCTTTATGTTTGGTGATTATAACTTCCTTTGCAGCGTATATGGAGTTACAGGAGCTAGTTGTAAGTTTGCTCTACTTTTATTAGACTCACAAAAAAGCATTTTTTAAAAAGTAAGTAAAAAGCCTTGACAAGAAAACTTGAGAACTTTGAAAACTTAGTTAATTAACACATTGCTGTCTTTTTTGTGACATTTTTTTTTTTTTTAAACATCTTTGCTTTCAACAAGGCTGCAAGCAACCACTAATTAGTGTTGGAAGTTACTGGAAGAGAAAAGATGAAGATTTTAGAGCAAGATAACGATTGACAGACGACTTAAAAGATTGCAAATTATATGAACCAGGAAAGCAAGATGAAGGAAGCGAGTTCCAAAGAACTGATGTTCGAGGAAAAAAATTAGACGAATAAGAGTTTTTGGAGCACTTAGGAACAGTAACAGAAAAAGGATGAGACTTAATTGAATGACGAGTAACACGAGAATGAATTTTAGTAGATAGCACAAGAGACGCTAGCTCTTTAGAGCAGTGCCCATTATAGTATTTGTAGAAAAGAGAAAGAAAAGCAACATTACGACGATGTGACAGAGGTTGAAGGTTGGCTGCAAAAGCAGGTCCAACTATATTTACAATGCGTTTTTGCACCTTGTCTGAAAGAAAAGGGCATCATTAGAAGATCCGCTCCAGATATGGCAACAGTATTCCATACAAGGCCGGATTTGAGATTTATAGAGATAGAGAATAGAATCCAGAGTAAGAAAGTGTCAAGTTCGATAAAGAGAAGCAACTTTAGCAGATGCTAATTTTGCAACGGATTTGATATAAGGTTTCCAAGATAGATCAAAAGTAACAGTTAACCCTAGAAGATGAAGGGTAGGAGACTCATCGAGTACATTACCGTTCACAAATATAGGAAGGTCTAAATTATTGCAATAACAATTGGCTGAAAAAAATTGAGTTTTATCTGAATTAAAGTTCACCAGCTACTGTGTACATCACCAAAAAAATATCCAACTGGCTCTAATATGTAGAGAACATGTTTCACAAAGATCTCTAAATTCCTTATACAATGACTTTCATCGTTTTAAAAGTAATGAAAGAAATTTGAAAAATGCTAAACTTTTTAACAATATGATTAATGAACTGCTGTTTAATATTCCTCTAGACCAGGTAATATAATTTAGCACTTTTATTTTTTAATCTTTTCAATACTGGTGGTGGTTCCAGTACTGGCGATGATTCAATATTGTGGTTAATATTAGTAGTCTAATAAACATTAGAAATTGTTAGTCTAATAATCCTAACATTTTTTTTTAGATTGCTCTACCTGCTTTACATATATCTTTGGGTACCTATTTATACTTTTTTAACATGTTTAAAGACAAATGCCATTTAATAGATATAAAACTTGTTGGAGAACTTGCTTTTAAAGATAATATGATTGGTAAAGCTGATTTTGACAAATATGTTAACATGCATATCGAATCCAATCTTGTAAAAAGTATTATTGAAGACTGTGACAATAAAATTGCACTTTTACAAGATACAATATCTGTAAAAGTTTTATGTGAGCCAGATAAAACGGGAGAAATAAGGAACTTATACACACCAAGAATAATATACTATGATTTAATAAAAAACGATAAGGTATTGATTGTTATGTAACTGCAAAAATGTAATTTTGAATTATGTATAATATTGAATTAAATTTAAAATGAAATTTTTGGTAAATAAAAATATTTAAAAAATTTATAATTAATATAATAATATATATGCTTAAATTTTAAAAAACATATTTTTTATAATAACAGAATTAATTTCTATTTTTATTATTTCAGATAATAACAGAATTAATTTCCTTAAATGAAGCAAACGTTCTTGATAAAACTTCAGATCCTTGCATTCAACAACTTGAAAAGGTGTTGAAGACTATTAAAGTAGAAAGACAAGCTTATCATGGAAAATGCTTTGTTGGAAACCATGGAAACCATTTTCACACAATGCTTAAGGTTTTTGTTTTATAGTATATTTTTTAAATTTAAAAAAAAAAAGATATTCATATATTTAGAACATTCATTCTGAAAAACAGCATTTAAAAAATAAACTGTCATGGGTAGACTGGGAAAATGGTTACTTAGAAAAATCCTGATGTGGCTTTCTAATTATTGATATAAGAATGTCTTTCATCTTACTCCATTTTTTTGCTTTGAACAACCAGATATTAGCAAATTAAGTTAATTTACTATGACACCCTCCCCCATTTTAAGATTTTAATTTAATTGGAGTACCAAACCCCACAATTTATTATTAGTTAATGTGAGCCAGAAATATAAGCAGTTATTTCTTTATTATTCAAAATGTCACAATTCCATGAACAGCTCGCAATCTTTTCAAGATAGTAATATTCGGGAACTAGGTAAGTTTTCTTTTTAAGCAATCTGGTGGTTCAGTTTAACACGTTTTTGAGCTAATTGAAAAGGAAATATTGCAAACGAGCTTACTAGCCTTGATTGCTTTTAGTTAGATATTTGATTAGTTTAAATATTTTTTATACTCAAATTATTTAATTTTAGAATTTGAAATCCGCACGCTTATGGAGTATTATTGGTTGACTTGACCAAGTGCATCTGTAATTCCGAAGATGCATTTGCTTGAAAACCATGTCATTCAATTTATTGAGAAATGGGGACTAGGTATTGGAGTTTATGGGGTCAATTAATCAATTGATCAATTACAATCTTGATCGTTTATTTTGGCACATGAAAGGCTGCAGCCGTTTAAAAAGCACGTTAAAACAACATTTTCTGAGAAACCATCCGAAAGCTGAAGCTATGAAACTAGAAATAAAAAAAAATAAAAAAAATTGCATAGATCTTAAAAACTATTGTATACAAAAATGTATTGAAAATCCAATTTTTTTCACTAAGGTTTACTAAGCAGTATATACTTCAGAAATCTATCATTCTTTATTAATAATATTAATGGCTCTCAATTGCACCATTACCGAATTAAGTTGTTAGAGTATATATTGAAAATACTACTGATGAAAATTTCTTAAATCTATAATCCAATAGTTTATAAGGTTGCATTTTGCATAAAAAATTTATCACTAATAGAAACTACTTATATTTGTGTTTAAGGTTATCGGGGGGACAGATTTTTTTTAGTTTTTTAATTATAAGTTACAATAAAAAATGTTGGCTAAAGTTTGGGTTTTTTTAAATAAATATTTTCTACGCATTACAACATTTAGTCTTGCGTAATAAGAGTTTAGCATTTACATTATTAAAAACAAATTTTCAATATCTTGAATACCATAAATCTTGTTTCTCAATAAAATATGCAAATATCGATGTCAGCAATTAAAAGCGCAAACGTTAGAAATTCTATAAGTGGGAAATCTTATTTTTAATAGTGCTTAGTTTTAATAGTGTCCTTGGAGCGTATTAGACACGAAACCCTTCGCAGCCATTGCAACCGAGGTAGTGGCGAGTGAGAGTTGCAGCACTTTGTTTGTTAAGAAAACGTGAACGAACGTGTATGCAAATTTCTAACGCGTGTAAACTTTAAATTAAGTAATGTTAAAAGATACTGAAACATTTGTCAAGTTTTACAGTTTGATTTTCACTTAAAAATTGCGTCAAGTTCTCCTTAACTTTGATGTACAGCATATCTTTCCGTGAAAAACAACATTACATAGTTTTAGAAATTTCGTTTAACAACGTGCCAGCGTGGCTGAGTGGATAGCGCGCTTTGCTTCTGAACAAGAAAGCCCTGGTTCGAGTCCTACCATTAAAAACTTTTTTTTTATAATTTTTTCGACTTTAAATTAAAATACGAAATACTTTTGAAGTTTTATAGAGTGTTTATAAAAACATATGTAACGATATTATACACTTAAACGAACGGAAAGATTTAAAAAAAAATAATATTTTTAAAAACATCAAAATACCGGGAGAAAAAAATTGTTGCGTATGTGTCATGATTGAGATACTTATGATAATAACGTAATTAGCCCTGATAAGCTGCGAATGGTCTGAAAAAAAAGTTTTCTAAAACTTAAAAAAAACAAAAACTTTTTAAAACAGTTCTGCTACTCCAGAAAGTGCTGCAAAAAAAAAAAAAAGCCTGTAGTTAGAAAATAAATAGTTTTTTGTGCTACATTTATTTTTTTACAATAAATATGTGCTGCAGTAGGGTTTTTTTGGTTCCGGGTACCGGACTCGGCGAGTCTGTGGCTAAATACCAGGACCCAATACCCGGTCTAAGACTCGGCGAGTCTTGTGATTTGAACTCCTGGCCTTGTTTTGTACGCAGCGGTTTGTTTTGTGAATCCCCAGCTTTTCTAGGTAGCTGTATCTGATGCGTAATAGCATGCTTAGATAGGGCTGTATTTATACTATTATTAGGGAGGCCCACGGTCAAAAAATTTAATTAAGTTGACCGTTGGGTCAAAATTGTCAATTAATAAATTGTTTGGTAAACGTATTCTGGAAAGAGACATTATATAATCAAAATATAAATTATATTATTCACTAATGCATTTTAAAACAATTTTCATTGTTTTTTCAATCATCATTGAAGAAGCTTTTCAAGGTATTGGAAGTCTGCACTTAATAGAAAATATTAAAATTGAACATGAGTTGACAAAAAGCCTATTAAACTAACTGTTAAAGCTCTTAGCAGAGACGATGTTAATCTTGCAACAAACCAATTAGCAATTGATTTTATGTTAAGAAAGTTAAAAGAAACTAATGGTAATTTAAGTAGAGAGCTATAAATGATAATAAAAACTCGAATAAATTGCCATTAAAACCAATATTTAGAAGAGCTATAAGATTCTCTTGTAAATGGTATTATGCCAAAGAAAATACAAAAACTTACAGATTTATTGAAAAAAATTATTCGATAAAAATGAAGAACTGCAAAATACACATTATGAACAGGGACATTCGACTGAATTACTGCATTAGCATCAACACTGGAAAAAAAAACTAAATAAATTATTGTATATTAAACACTTATAAGTATTTTAATTTATATATATTTTTTAAATACTATCAAGTTTGTTTGGTAGTTTAACATAAGTATAATTATATATTAATATATTTAAGTTGGGCTTTGAAACCGGCTAGAAGATGTTTTGTTGACCGAAAAATTTACCAAACCTATTTTTTTCAATCGGCGGGAACACAAAATATTCAATCATTCTGTTGTTAAAGTTGCGAAGTAAAAAGACGTATTAGACCCGGACCCGAACCCGAACCCGATAAGTATTCAAAGGCTCGACTCGGACTCGTCGGGTCCAAAAAGGCCGGGTTTTCCCTAGCCCTATGCTGCAGCTGTTTTTCAAAACGCCTTATATGCTTATTACGTATTTTGAGAAAAACGCAATTAAAAAAAAAAATTATTAAATAGAGATGGTTAAGCGCAAACATAGATGTATTAACTCTTTGTAAAACTTTTTTTTTTTTTTAATGATTTTAATGAATTTTTTCAGAACTTTAGAAAATATGTATTCAATAACGTTTGTAGACAAAACCAAAAAAACTTATTTTGTAAAAAAGTCAAAAACGATATTTTTTACCTTTGGGGTCGTCCATAAATTACGTCACGCAATTTTTGACCGTTTTCGAACTCCCCCCCCCCCCCTCCTCGTCACAAAATCGTAACACTTAAGAAGCGAGTTTTGAATGAGTCGTCACAAAACCACCAACCTCCCTCCCCCTCATAGCGTGACGTAATTTATGGACAACCCCTTTAGGCGTTTTGAAAAACGGCTGCAGTATGGATGATACAACGAATATGTTGAAATGATATAATTGGACGCAAAATTTAAAACTTCTTAACAATAGCCACTAAACCAAAAGAATTAAAAGTAATTGCAGTTCAGTGCTTAAAAATTTTAAGTATTGGTGTTTGCAAAGACATTATATAAACGAAGAAACATTATATAAATTATTTTTTAATAAAACTAACTTTTTTTAAACTTTGTTAAATAGACAGGTATATTTAAAATATATTATATTTAAAATATATTATATTTAAAATGTATTATATTTAAAATATATTATATTTAAAATATATTATATTTAAAATATATTATATTTAAAATATATTATGTTTAAAAAAATTGACAAAATTGAAAAAACACAAAACATATTGACATCCAAGTGAAAAATTTGAAACTCCAATTTAAGATTTGTTAAAATTATGTTATCTTCTTATATATGCCATAAAAACAGCTTAACTATAAGATTCAAAAATCAACGAACTTTTGTATTACGATATGTGGGCCAACTCACAAACGACTAAAATAATGTCTTTGCGATTCATCTAATTAAATCCACCAAATCCGGTAATACAAACAGCTTAATAAAAAGATTTTAAAATTATCTGATTCTTGGATTATGGTATGAGCGCCAACTGTACTCTAAAGCGACTGAAAATATGCCATGCGATCTGTTCCTTTTCATATATCGTTTATCAAGCAATAAGTAAGTTTCATTTCTTTCTATTAAAAGTTTATTTATTGTGTTCTTTTTAAAGGTTTAATCTTAATTCAGAATTAACATAGTTATTGTTTTTGACAAAGGAATAAAGATTTCTATTTAATTTTAGAAATGAGAAATCAAAATAAAGAAGATTTGAAAATTCTTTTTATCTATTTAATAATACTAAAGCTAACCCTCGCAGTCGGAAAGTCACGTGGTTATGCAAAACAACAATAGCGCAAGTTGTTACCATCTTGGATGAGGGAAAACAAATGATTAGTTGAGTTAATAAAGCAGGACAATTGTTAAGAAAAAGTGGTTTAAAGAGTTAAAAAAAAGAAATATAGGTTTACGAATATTTTATATATATATATATATATATATATATATATATATATATATATATATATATATATATATATATATAATTAATATATTATTTATATTTACACGTATATCTATATATCAAAAATCACTTAAAGACACAACAACCCTTGTGCATTTTAAAGACTTTTATGTTTTGCCATTGTTTTCGTTTCATAACGAAAGTTTATTTTCCCCCAACTATAATGGTAGATGTTCGCGGCAAAGATTATGACGTATTTCCGACTGCGAGGATAGTAGTAATGCCCTTTCGAGCCTGTTTGATACAGACCTCATGGCAGGCATTGCAATCGAGGTAATGGGGAGAGAGAGAGTTGCAACAGCTTTTTTTTATAAGAAAACGTGAACGAAAGTGAATCTTTAAACGAAGGTGTATCTTTGAACGAAACTGTATGTGTATTTTTATTATGTATGTAATATCAAGATTTGTAATAATAAATATGTAAAACCATGTTTTACAGTTTTACTTGCATTGTGACAACATCTTTTTAATTTTGATCGGTAGCATTTATTTTTGTTTTATACAGTCTTTTGCTTTTTAAATAATTTTAAACTTAAGTTAAGAAAGTTGCAATATGGTTGAGCGTTTAGCGTGCCGACATACGGAGGTGAATATCGGAGTTAAAGTCCTATGATTGGAATTCTTTTTTATTTATTTTTTAATTTTTCATTGATTTTATTTTAAAATACAGAATAAAACACTTTTAAAAGAGAACTATGAAATTGTTTTGTTTTGCGTTGTAAAAATTAAAAATAAAGCAAGCTTGCCATGCGCCTTCTAAACTTTTTTTGAACAAAGTAGGAGGTTTAAACAAAATGTTTTCATTAAGAACATGACTTAAAATTTTAAATAAAATAAATCATTTTTATCTACTTAATTATTTTAAAAAATAATAAAAGTTAAAACTACTTATTTTAGGATATCAAAGTAATTTAAAGTTTCATTGCTATTTTACTACGCCTCCGCTAAACATTCAAAACCAACTGCTAAATGACGGAACTTAGATAACTATGAAAATAGTACCAAACATATTTAATTAGGTAAATCTAGGCATCTAACACCGTAAAGAGACAATTTTCTTTCTAAATTTTTTTAGTAGTAAATTCAGAATTTTTCATTCCAAAAAAATATACGTGGTAATAAGCTCTAAGTACACGGAAAAGATGCGTATGTAAACTTTCATTTTTGCTCATAATCTATTGTTTACTAAAAAAATATTAGGAGAAATACCAAAGTTAATGTGGAATAGAGTCTCTCTTTTTATGAGAAAAACAAACTATTTAATAAATCTTTTATAAGATCCACTTTTATAAGATACTTTTATAAGATCCGTATACGGAAAAGATGCGCATGTTAATTTTTTTTTGCTAATTCTGTCTGAAACCGCCCTTAAAGAATTTTTTTTACAAATTTTTAGATTATTTTATTTTACCAAATAATATTAAAGTTAAGATATGATTTGTGTGGAATAAATTAGTATAGAAATTGTCGCTTTGGTAAAAACCCGTATTTTACTGGTTAGGAAAATTAGGATATACACATAAAGAAAAAGAATAGAAAAAGTCAGTGTGGAATAGACTTACAAAGACCAGTGTTTTTACGGGTCCGGTCAGGTGAAACCTTTTACACGTTTCAAGCAGGTATTTAGACAGATATCCAATTGGCGATTTACGCAACGTAACGTTACCGTAACATTTAAAGTTTATTAAGGTTAATTATAATAGAAATTTTATTTTTTCATTGATTTAAGAAGGAAACAATAATGATAGTTTTTCTACATTTATATAGCTTTTTTTCTACAGCTCACTACAAAATATTGAAGTAAGGAATAAGTATAGAAAAAGGCGATGTTGAATGAATTTATAATTTATGTGGAATAAATTTGAAAATGGCGATGTGGAATAAATTTACCAAAACCCGTGTGTTACGGATCATGACAGCTAATATATCTATAAAATGAGAAAACTTTATAATTTTATTTTAATTTTTAGAAATTTTTTTTGCTAAATTATTATTTTAATTATTAATTAAAATTGTTTTACCAAAAAATATTGAATTAAATAAGGAATAGCTATACAAATAATCAGTGCAGAATAGATATAGATAGAAATGTTAGGCTTGGTTAAGGCCCGTATTTTATGATCGGTTTGGAATAGACTTACAAAGACCCGTATATTTACGAGTCCGATCTCGGTTAGTTTTCATTATTTGCCGAAAAATCATACCACCATTTTTTTTGTGAAAATTTTCAAATGTAATTTATGCGCATGCTCACAATAAAATAACAACCGTGCATTTTGCATGTTTAAACTAAAAAACTTTGAAAAAAAAAAAAAATCTTAACTGATGAAAAAATGAAAAAAAATTCTCAACTAAAGCAAATATATATATATATATATATATATATATATATATATATATATATATATATATATATATATATATATATATATATATATATATATATATATATATATATATATATATATATATAATATATATATATATATATATATATATATATATATATATATATATATATATATATATATATATACATAGTTTAGAACGTCTTTTGAACGTTTAAAAGACGTCTTTTCTGGACCGCTTTTGTAAAACTGCTATTAAACGGAAAGTCTTATTTAAGTCTTTTTACGACGTCTTTAAAACGTCCTAAAAGGACGTCTTAGAGCGTCTAGTCTACAATAAGTTTAGAACGTGTCCGAGACGTTCCGCCTGAACTATATTTGTACGTTTTTTGTACGTCACCGTGTTTGGTTGGATGTAATAATAATATCATTCAAATGTCAATATAAAAATTTTATAAATAGATAAATAATGCTAAAAAATTGTTTTTTACCTAATGACATTTTTTATCAGCACTCCTTGTATGTTCTATTTATTTGTAAGATAATGTAGCACCACTCCTCGCATGTTCTACCTATTTGTCAGTCAATGTAGCAGCACACCTTGCATGTTCAACCTATTTTTCATCAATGTATTACATACCTTCTATATTCTACCTATTAGTCATTCAAGGTAGCAGCACTCCTTGCATGTTTTACTAACATGCAGTCAATGCAATAAAAATACAAAACATTCAAATTTTGACTAAGAGTTGTTAAGGGCTGTTTTTTAATAATGGGTAAAATAAGTGATGCTTATCCACGTAAGCATCAACTATTTTACCTATTAAACGCCAAACATTTATTGCCTCAAATTTCAAAGTCTTGCAATTTCAAATTAGAACAATAAGTTTCAAACTCAAAATGGAAGTCAAATTAAAAGCAGAGAACACAAGAACACACTGTGTTCAAAAAAGAATCAACACTGCTAAAAATGACAAAAAACCAAAAAAGTTATCAAAAATAAAAATTGTAAGATGTCAGCAAAAAAACTGAAAAGCGTCTTAAAATACCATGGCATTTAAAGACCTTTTCTTGGATCTTTAAGAAGGAAGAATTATGAGTAGGAAATGCAAGAGAAGAAAACCACTGAAGAAGCTGAAACATACACCAATAATAATAAAAATGTCAAAGCCTGTCTCTCAATGTCTTGAAATAAAATCTATTCTTCTTTTTCTCAAGATGACAGAAATAAAGTAAATTTTTAATTTGTTCTCTCCATACATTTAAAGAAATAATTTTTTACTGAAATACTATTTTGTTATAATTGTTGGATATTAATGAAAAAAACGTCTGTTTTCAAAGGAAGTTTTTGCATTAATATTTTACCATGATTGGTTTTCTAAATATTTGAAAAGTTATCAAACGCCATTATTTACTGCTTCAATCAGTTTGCATTCAGCAATGAAACTACTGTTATGACTTTGGCAGATAAAGTTATATTAGTACGCCGCTACTAGGAGAGCAACACAAGCCAGAATGACTTGTAAACGCAGTAAAGCAGCTAGCATCCATAATGATTTTGGTCATGCATATTGAGCAGGGGTACCGGGCAACTTTACATTGGGCAAAGAAAACAAGATCAATACAGGATTGTCCTGCAGACTACACTGATTTAACAGATACAGGTTTCCTGATGGTGGAAAAATAATTTCAATGCAAGATGTATGGCCTAAAACAAAATCTATAACTAAAAGAGTACCCAGTTTCTTGACTGGCCAGGCGAATCTCTAGAAAAGAACTGTATCATAAATTTATAGAAGCTTGTAAAGTCAGTACTGAGATGATAATGACTAGATAGAAGTACACAAATCGACTGATTGAAATATAGCGACAAGATCCAGATGTTAAAGCATTAACGTCAAAGTGCTAAAGTAGAATGCCAAGACTTATTAAAGTTCTTTGTTCTAATCTAGTCTAAGATCCAAATCAAATTTGTATTTTTTTGTGAGAGTCAAACTTAAGAATTTTCATATTCAAGACTCAAACAATTTTTTTTTTAGATAGACATCTTTATTTTAACAGCATTTTTTATTTTTCTTATTGTTACTATTATACTTCTATTTACGTTTTTTGGTTTTAATGTGATAATATAAAAATTAAATCCAATGGTTTATTGGGTACAAGGTTAAGTTTTTGCTTTATTTCTACTTTTTAATATCACGTTTATCTCACGTGAAACTTATAACAAAGTTGAAAATGAAAGGGGCTTGATGATAAGACTTCACTCTTCTACTTGCTCCTGTCATTATTTTAATTTTTATCTTATTTGTAAATGTATACATATAAATATACTTGTATTTATAAATGTATTAATGTAGTTAATTGTATGAAAAATATATAGTGATAAAATAAATTAAAAAAAAACAAACAAAGATGAGTTTTTTGCTGTAAACAAATGATACTATAAAAACAGGACCATTTTGCATCATTATTTTAACGCAATAAATGTTTGACTTTTTGTTTTGTACAATGAAAATGTGATTTTTTAAAAATATCTATTTTATTTAGCCCTTAAAAAAATTTATTTATGTTTAATATATGCATATATGAGTCAAGAAATATTTCGCGTTCACTCCATATATTGTTTCCTGGGTTGCCTCAAGGATATGGTATAATAGACTCGCTATATTATACCTATTTGATGATTTTAAAATAGTTTTATGTTATTATTTGTAACGTAAAACGTTTTAATAACTATACCTTTTTATTATAACAAGATATGCTCTGGCTCCATTTACTATTTCCAAACTCACTATACGACATTATTTGAACTACAAAACAAACAGCGGGTGGGTTTTCCATCATTATTTTAACGCGATAATCGTTTGACATTTCTTTTTTGCAAATATTGTTGGGGGATAATTTTGTCCATTGACTAATTTCAGACTCAACTCTATATCTTAAAACATAATTTAGTTTTTCCTTGGATTTTTTTTCGTCATTTCGCCATTTAACAATTAGTTTATTTTTTTTAAAAATAGCTTTATAAGGTTGAGGACAAGGCATGCCTTCCGTTGCAACAGAAAACTCATGAAAAAGAGACGACTCACTATTAACTAAACACGTAGATATTCGAAATTTATAACTTTTTGAGTAGAATAAATTTTTAACCTTGCATTTTAAATCAGCGGAATCAATAATAATGGTTTTCCAGATGTCATCATGGTTATCTGTTTTATATTCAATTAAATAACACTGAATAACACCATTCATAATAACTATAGGTGGTAACCAAGAGAGTAGTACTTTACGCTGTGACATAAGCCCATAGGTAACATTTAATGGAGCGCTACATAACCGAGTTTTAAATTCAACTTGCTTTTCTTTACTTTTAGCTAACTTTTTAATACTAGTGCAAACAACACTTGCTATGTATTTACAACCGCATTCAAGATTATTTATTGCACAACTTATATTCCCATCGTCTGGCAAGTCATTGATTTCAATTGTAATACAATCAGTTTCGTTAGTAGATACTTCTTTAATATTTGAGAACTTGTAAACTTTTACTAAAAATGAAGAAATATTAAGATAACCTTTGGTTGGCATTTTCCAATTTAAATCAACTTTCTCATGTGATACCATTGTTACATTAAAATCTTGTACGCTTGAAGGAGAATCGAAATTGTCAAGTGTGTTGTTATCTTTTATCCATACTTGTAATACTGTTTGAGGTTTTTTACAGCTTAAAGAAGTTTCTATTATATAGTAAGATAAGTTTTTGTTGTTTACATTTGCTTCAGCTAGTTCTATTAAATCTTCCATGTTTAAAACAAGTTCACTTTTATAACCTTTTCCAAAGCATATCTTGTTTATGTTATCAATAATGTCTTGCATGTTAATAATAAAATATGCATCTGTTTTTGTTGCCGTTCTAAACATTTCAATATAAATTTTCATGCTATTTAAATATTTTTCAATAATTTCTTGAGGTTTCATTTTCAGTACTATTGCAACTTCATGTTTCAAATCACTTAGTTCAAAATCTCTACTTAAGAATTCGATGCTGTAAGATGATAACCGTTTTGTGTAATTCTCAAAAAACTGAACTTCTTGCGCTGCACATTCTATCCAGTTTAGTAGAGCAGATTCACTGAATATAGAGACATTATGATCATTAATTATATCAGTTAGTGCTTGTTCTTCAATCTTTTCTGTTCGAATATTTAATACTATCTCTTTAATAACCTTTTGAAAACATTTGTTGTAGGTTTTCACATAATCTATGAAGAAATCTATTTTTCCAAATATTGAAAAACCATCAAACTTACTTTTTTCCTGATTCTTTTTTAGATCAGATGACATGTTTATAGCCATGTTCAGCGTTTCTATGATGTTTTTCACTTGATTTGATAATATTTCTGAAACATCTCGTGTAATTATTGGGGAGTAAGTAATGAGGTTAAAGTTTGAATTAATAACTTGTTTTGGAAGTAAAAATAACTTTATTGGTACTCCAATGGAAACAGAACAAGTATCTTCCCAAAGTTCTGAGAAAAGTTTGGACTGCAAAGATCCGCACATAGTAATTGCTTCCCCCCAAGTAGATACATTTTCATTCAATTTCACATCACTATATATTTTGCAGCAAATTTTGTTAGAATAGTTTATAGCTGAATTTAAACTGGGATCTATTTTTCCGCAAAAAGCTATCTGATTTAAAATTGATGACATTAGATGAACTTGCTCATTTTTCAAAGTGTTATTTCGAATTTTTTCTTCAAATACAATATTACAGTTGCAACCAAAAAGTATACCTGCAACAAAATGAGTGAACGTTTCTTGTTTAGTTTTGCTCTCTAAAACTTCTACAAAATCAACTTTTTGAAAAGTATCAGAAATTATCTCTTTGTAAATTGTTGTTTCACTGTATAATAGAGCAACCTTTGCAACATCAGATGATTCTTGATTGTCGTTTATATATTGGGCGCTGCCGTCAATATTTAACATTCCACAACAAAAACTTAATCCTAATCCATTATCTATGTCTAACTGACGCATCTTAGATAAAAGGCTTGGGTCAGAGTTTATTGAATATTGTTGACTGTCTATTTGCTCTGCGTTTATTCTATTAGTTAAAGTTTTGTCGTTCCATAGTTGTAAAGCATCAACAACTCTATCTGTTCGACGATCATAAAGAGATCCTAATTTAATATTAGACTGCATAACATTGACTATTAGATAATTAGCCCGCCGTTTCTCAACCATCAAGCTTTGTATTTTTGACGTAGAGTTAACTCCTTCCAAAACTGAAAAAAAAAAAAAGTCAATACTTTTTCCATTGACATTCTCACTTTAGTATGTATCTATATCTAAATCTATGTATCTGTATATATATAAATATAAATATATATATATATACATATATATATATATATTATATATATATATATATATATATATATATATATATATATATATATATATATATATATATATACATACATATATATATATATATATATATATATATATATATATATATATATATATATATATATATATATATAAATATTTATATATATATATATATTTATATATATATATATATATATATATATATATATATATATATATATATATATATATATATATATACATATATATATATATATATATATATATATATATATATATATATATATATATATATATATATATATATATATATATATATATATTATATATATATATATATATATATATATATATATATATATATATATATACAGAAGTGAAAAGAGTTTATCCAAAAGTATAATAGAATACGCAGCTCCCATCTGGAATCCTTATCGGCAGTATGCTAGAGATAAACTAGAGAGTGTCCAAAATAGAGCATCTTAAATTAAAAGTTTAAAAGGGTACAGTTATGAAGAGAGAATAAAAAAATTAGATTTTTTATCGTTGGAGTATAGAAAAAGAAGGGGTGATTTGATACAAATGTTGAAGTATTTGAAAGAGTATGATACCATAAATTTTTACACAATACTCGAAATGCTATATAACGTATGTAAAACTAGAGGTCACCAATAGTAAACTGAGACGGAAATACACAGGAAATATAAATCGACATTTTTTTACCAATAGAGTTTTAAATGATTGGAATAATATATATATATATATATATATATATGTATATATATATATATATATATATATATATATATATATATATATATATATATATATATATATATATATATACATATATATATACATACATATATATATATATATACATATATATATATATATATATATATATATATATATATATATATATATATATATATATATATGTATATATATATATATGTATATATATATATATATATATATATATATATATATATATATATATATATATATATATATATATATATATATATATATATATATATATATATATATATGATTATTTTGCTTTATAAAAATGCTGAAGAGCTACTCAATAAAAAAACAGAATTAATCTCCAAGTGTCGTCACGAAAATAAATTTCTATTGAGCAACCACAAACCTGAAGATTAGATACACGCGGTCGTAACAATAAAAAAAAGTTTTTTCCGTATAAGTTTTTTCTGTAAAGTTTCAATTGTATATAATTTTTTAAACGAACAAACTATATTTGTATTTCACTTGATGATTGCAACAGCATGAAACTTAAAGTTGTGAAAATAGTTTAGCACTTACGGGGACAGATTTTACAAAAAAACGAACACTTATGGGGACATTAGCATTATCGGAGACATTTTAGTGTACTCGTTTTTTTGTCCCAGTAAGCATGTTTTTTTTGTAAACAAATGTACCCGTGAGAAACTTTTATAGAGAACGAAAAGTACATACATCAACTGACAAATAGCCTGACTCGTAAGGGAGTGCTGCTACATCGACTGAGGTTTGGTTTGGCCAGGCATCAAAGGCTTAGGGTTAGGGTTACGGCAAGGTTTAAATTTGGTTTTACTATTGTAATTAATCGTTTTTGTAAATAGATGAAGTTAAAAATGAAATATAATATAAAATAAAAAAATAAAAATAACAAAAGTAATATAAAAAATATATTTTTATAATAAAATAATGAATTTAAATATGTATAAATAAAAATAGAAATAAAATTAAAATTAAAAAAAATGTACAAATATGATAAAAATAGTATAAAAAAAAGTAAAAAAAACAAACAGAACGGGTACCAAAATAAGATGTCCCCAAAGGTCGCCAATTAGGATGCTATATATATATATATATATATATATATATATATATATATATATATATATATATATATATATATATATATATATATATATATATATATATATATATATATATATATATATATATATATATATATATATATATGTTGCAAAATTTACCACCAGGTTTGAATGGCTCAGCTTGATCAAGAATATTCCATTTTAATATAGGTTCTATACCTTTAATTTTGCATACCCACACAAATTTCGAAAGTTCAGTGGAGTTGGCCTTACTTTCATAAACAAAGGAGTTTTTATGCTTATCTTTGAACCTGTCTTTGAACATTTTCTCAGTAAGCCCAACGCAATAATATCCTTCTTCTTCCTGGTGAGTTTTTGCATTGCAAATATAAAATAAGATTTTTTGTAAGGCATTTTCCATTGAGTGGGCATAAGGTGGTTTGTCGACAATTGCATAATTGATTGGCATTTTCATGAGAACTAAATAAAAAATTTTTATTTTAAGAATTAATAATACTCTTGATGTTTGGAAAGCATCTATAACTAACCTTTAAGTTGTTTCGATTGAAAAAAAGTTTGTGAAATTTTTGGCCTTTCGGGAAACATTTATCAATTGTACTCAAAAATGTTTTGGATACGTTTGTTCTGACGTTA
This sequence comes from Hydra vulgaris, assembly GCF_022113875.1. Classification (NCBI taxonomy): domain Eukaryota; kingdom Metazoa; phylum Cnidaria; class Hydrozoa; order Anthoathecata; family Hydridae; genus Hydra; species Hydra vulgaris. Next base: position 22,106,574 of record NC_061159.1, on the reverse strand, counting down.
GCCTCTATATCTTATACACGATTGCTAAAGAATATGGTCTTAATACTCCCGGTCTATATAGAGATGATGGTCTTTGTTGCTTCTATAATATCAGTAGTCCTCAATCGGAAAAAATAAAAAAAAATCTAATAAAAATTTTTAAAGACAATTTAAATCTTAACATCACTATCAAACCAAACTTAAAAACCGTAAATTTTCTTGATATCTCATTTAACCTTTCTGAGAACTCTTTTAAACCTTATAGAAAACCAGGAGATAATCTTATATATATTAACATCAATTCCAATCATCCATTAAGCATTATTAAATCGATACCAAAAATGATCTCTAACCACATCAGCAGTATATCTTCAAGCAAAGAAGCTTTTGATAGAGCCATACCATTTTATAATAACGCTCTAAATTCTTGTGGATTCAAAGATAAGATCAATTTCATTCCAAATATCCAGAAATATAAAACAAAATCTTGAAAAAGAAACATTATCTTGTTTAACCCACCTTATTCACTCAACGTCAGAACAAACGTATCCAAAACATTTTTGAGTACAATTGATAAATGTTTCCCGAAAGGCCAAAAATTTCACAAACTTTTTAATCGAAACAACTTTAAGGTTAGTTATAGCTGCTTTCCAAACATCAAGAGTATTATTACTTTTCATAAAAAAAAGATATTATTTAGTTCTCATGAAAATGCCAATCAATTATGCAATTGTCGACAAACCACCTTATGCCCATTCAATGCAAAATGCCTTACAAAAAATCTTATTTATATTTGCAATGTAAAAACTCTTCAGGAAGAGGAAGAATATTAGTACGTTGGGCTTACTGAGAAAACGTTCAAAGACAGGTGGTAGCGTAACGAGGAGCAAAATGAGATACTTAAGCGCTAAAATATCTAATACGGCCCATCTAACAACTTTTGAAAAAATAAATTGATATTTTTCAATTCTTCTACCATCCTACTTGAAGCTTAAAAAGTATGAGTTGCAAAACTGCAGTAGTTTGGTCACCAGAGATCATTTATTGACAGCACCTATCCTATATGAGACAGATTTTTTTTTTAGTAATTTAAATAAATAAAGTTAAACAAAACAGATCTTTAAGAGGATTAGCAAGAAATACATTTTATAATATATTACAGCTATAATCAAACTGTCACTAGTCACATATGTCACATATTGCTTGACCAGTATTTTGAAACGAACAACAATCCGAATGAGCCCAGGTTGTGCATTTTGAACATTGACTCCACTATTTTATATACTACTTACTTTATTACATTGCAATACAATAAGATTATAAAGTACAAACATTTTTAATTATAAACATAATTATAAACATCAGGCAATTATTTGCTTCAATTTGATTAAATATTTATTATATTTAAATACAAGTTAACAAAATATAAAACGTAATTCTATATTGGATAACAACTAAACATTTCAATTAACAAAATCAAAAGTAAGTACATACAGTATAATAAATTTAAATCTACAGCATGTAAATATTAATATTTGCTTTGTTTGTTGTTTTAATGTAAAAAATTTAATAAACATAATATTAGATATCGGCAAAAAAAAAAAAAATACAAACAGAGTGTCTCGTTTTGCCCCACATCATGCTGGCATCGAATAGCCTAATTTCCAGACTATTTTATTGAAGAAATAAAATACCAAAGAATGGAAATGAAAGGAAAAGGCCTAAAAACACTAATTAAAAAAAAAAACTTTAAATATAAAAAGCTTTTCCACTCAGTGAGATCAAAAAAGGCTAGGAAAAAATATAATAATAACACTTAAAAATTCGTAATTTTCGCGAAGCCAAGGGATGAAATGATTCCCTTTTTACTCAACTTTTTTATTTCAAAGTGACTCAATATATTTTTCTTGACACAAAATAGTTTTTAAACACAACTGCACTTTTAAAAACCTTGCAAATAATAATTTGTAGGCCTGGCATCATGTTAAACGCGAACTGTCTCGTATTGCCCCGCTGTCTCATTTTGCCCCCTTTACCCTATAAGCATAAAAACTCCTTTTTTTTTGAAAGTAAGGCCAAATCCACTGAACTTTCGAAATTTGTGTGGGAATGCAAAATTAAAGGTATAGAACCTATATTAAAATGGAATATTCTTGATCAAGCTGAGCCATTCAAACCTGGTGGTAAATTTTGCAATTTATGCTTGACAGAAAAATACCACATTATTACGTCACCATTAAATTTGCTTAACAAACGAATCGAGCTTGCATCAAAATGCCGCCATGAAAATAAATTTCTAATAAAGAACTTTAATGTCATCAAAGTGGACACTCCATAGCCTTTTTTGTATATAATTTTTGTCGTTATTTTTTTGTTGTTGTGACATCTGATGATCGCAGTTGCGTGAAACTTTTAGTTATGTAATTGAAATATATTTTAGTAATTATTTAGTTTTCAATATATTTGCTCTACTAATTATATAACACGCTGTATTGAGCACTCTTACTGGAAATATTAACATGTTTCCTACAATATATATATATATATATATATATATATATATATATATATATATATATATATATATATATATATATATATATATATATATATATATATCTATCAATTTTTTAAAATTTGATGAAAAACTGAGCTACTAATAGTTACGCATTAACAGATATTGGTATTTCCCTCGCCTTTTTTTTAGAGGTGTACCGGATATTTTTGCCGGATATGTCAGATATTGAACTTTTAAAGTTTTATAAGTGTTTATGAAGAAAAAACAAGTCTTGCCAGTCTACAATAAATAGTATTCATGATCTTAATTAAAAAAATCAAGAGAAAAACTGTTTGACATGGGATATGTGCTGACGAAGTATAAAAAATAGTAATTAAAAAAAACAAAAATTTGTCTGTAAAAATGATTTTTCCTTAAACATTATTAACGTATATACCTGTGTTATATCAGTTTTTTGTTGATTTTATTATTTTAAATCTTAAACACTATTTAATGTAGAATGGCAAGACTTGTTGTTTTTTTATAAACACTTAAAGAACTTTAGAAAAGTTAAATATCCGGCATATCCGGCAAAAATATTTGGTACACCTCTACTTTTTTTGTTAAACAATTATTTTTAAATTTTTAATTATTCTAACATTTAAATAGATAATAGATATTTTTATAGAATGTGGAAAAAATTCAATACTTTGCAGATCCTTAAATATGATATTTAAATGATAGATTATAATCTTTAAATGATAAGGTTAGACTTTTAATTTTAAAAATCTGGCTATACAATTAATTAATGTATATAAAGGCCAGGTGAATAATATCTTCAACAAATTTACTCGAATTTTTAATCACGTTATGCAGAGCAATTACTCAGCGTTTTTGGCATAAGTTGCTTAACTTTCCTTAAATAAAAAATTTAGCGATTTTGATCAAATTTTTATTCACGTAAAGCTGAACAATTACTTTAAAAACACTGAGTAACATTCTTATTAATGGAGATTTTAACTACCTAGATATCAGCTGCCAAAATCCAAAACAACCTATTACAAATGCCTCTAAATCAATTAAATTTACTTTAAATATTCGCAACTCTTTTTTAACCCAACATATTTCAGAAGCAAAACACATCAGAAAAAATCAAAATCCATCTACAATTGACCTTTTATTTTCTGATGAAAACAAAATTTCCTTTTTAACTCACCTGGCACCCATCGGCAAATGTTATCACCAACTACTCTACTTTACTGTGTCGATTAAATCTATTATAAATATACCGCCATACCATTCAAAACATTTATACACAAAAGGGAACAATGAAATTCAAAATCATTAAACTCTGTCTAACATCCAACACAGACCAACTATAAAGTATCTTTTTCAATAAACTTAAAACTGGTTTTAAGTATCAACGATATTATACAAAAATCTAACTTTGAAAATATAAAACGCTTAAAATGGATTGACTTTAAAATAATCAATAAACTTAAACTTAAACGAGAGAAATATCGTCAATATATATTGAACAGAAATGAAGAAGCATATAATGAGTACCGCTTTTAACGACACAAAACAAAAGCAGCGTGCAGAAAAGCAATTATTGAATTTGAAAAAAAACTTGCTAGAACGTAGATCAAAATCCAAAAGCATTTTACTCTTATGTCAAATCAAAAAGGAAAAACCAAGAAGCGTAATCTGCCATCCAATACATTAATATTGTTGCAACTACTGATTTAGATAAAGCTCATCTATTCAATAGTTATTTTTCTAACACTTTTTCAAACAAAAGAATAACAGCAATAACACCATTTGACCTAACATATAAAAATGTATATTCACTATCAAACAATATTGATCCAAAAGTTATTGAAACATACCTAAAAAGTCTAAACTCATCTAAATCACCAGGGCCTGATAAATTACAACCAATAATATTTAAGAGAACTAGTTTTCAAATGTCTAAACATCTATCTACTATTTTTAACAAAGTCCTTGAGAGTGGATCAATACCCCAAATATGGAAAGACGCAACAATTATATTTATATTCAAAAAAGGAGACAGATCAAAAGGATTTAATTATAGACCTATCAGTATAACTTGTACTTTTTTTTTAAACATTTTTTCTTCCAACAAGGCTGCACACAACCACTAATTAGTATTAAAAGTTACTGGAAGAGAGAAAATGAAGATTGTAGAGCAAGATAACTATTGACAGACCACTTAACAAATTGCAAATTATATGAATCAGGAAAGCAAGATGAAGGAAGCGAATTCCAAAGAGATTTATAGAGATAAAGAATAAAATCAAGAGTAAGAAAGTGTCAAGCTCGATAAAGAGATGCAATTTTAACAGATGATAATATTGCAAAGGATTTGATATATGGTTTCCAAGAAAGATCAGAAGTAAGAGTTAATCCTAGAAGATGAAGGGTAGATGACTCATCGAGTACATTACCGTTCATAAATATAAGAAGGTCTATATTATTAAGATAATAGTTGGCTGAAAAAAATTGAGTTTTATCTGAATTAAAGTTCACCAGCCACTGTGAGCCTGATGTTGTAGCAGAAGTGAGATCTTTTTCAAGCTCAAATGCCCCCTCCAAGCAATCGGAGAGTGTTGGCTACTTATCATGACAAGAATAAATGGTAGTATCGTCAGCGAACAATGCCACCTTAGATGTGAGAATATCTGTAATATTGTTAATGTAAATTAAAAAGAGTGTAGGGCCAAGGATTGAACCTTGAGGAACCCCTGAGATTACAGAATCAGAAGAAGAGTGCTCTCCATCAAAGACAACTTTTATACTACAATTGGAAAGGAAGAATTCAATATTCTTAAAGATGTTTCTATATACACCGTAAGTAGAAAGCTTATGGAGAAGGCCAGCATGTCAAACCTTATCAAATGCTTTAGAAGTGTCAAAAGTGAAGGCCTTAACCTCCCCACCTTTATCTAATGCACAATAAAACCTATTGATTATTACTGTTAGCAAATCAGCCGTAGAACGAAAATTTCTAAATTTATATTGATGATCAGAAAGTAAGTTATTAGAATCAAGATGAGAGATTAAGTGTTTGCTAATTAAAGATTCAAAAACCTTGCTTATGATAGGAAGAAGACTAATGGGACGGTGGTTAGACGAATCAGATTGCTCTCCAGAATTTTTAAAAATAAGGATAACAGATGCTGTTTTCCAGCAGGATGAAAAACAAGACTCTGATAAGCACTTAAGAAGACTCTTATAAGCGAAGTGGTGCTAAACAAAAGCACATAAAATAGTAGTCTGTGGATTCAAACCTAGTTTCCTAATAAATGGGTGAATTCTTACGAATGTAAATGCCCAGGCCAAACATATGACTATTGGAGTCTTAACGAATTAAAGGAAGATAACCATCAACACTAAGATTACAAGATGAGAAAGCTGAACTCAAATTAGTCTCACAAAGAACAAGTAGGTCTGGTGAACTTTGCAAGAGATAAAACTCAACAGAAGAAAAGTTATTTTGAAGACCCCGAATATTAGTAAATGATAGGTTTAGCGAACTTGGTGGTGACAGTGGCTTTTTGTGTTTTATAGTTTTTGTTACTTTGTTCATTTTTAAAATTGTTAAAGAACTTGACTCGAAGCATAGATAGTACTTAGTACACTGTTTAATAGTGCAAGCAATTACCTCATTACTATTAATAAACCCGAAGCCGTAACAAAGGGCTCCAATGTGGCCTTGGCAATGCACACCAAAAGTACAAACAGGGACACCATTCATGTGCATCATGGCATTGTTAATACTTTGATATGTTTCAGCTATTGATGGAATCAGCCTCTCTGAGAGCTACCACAGACTTTTGAAACCTGACTACCAGCCGGCCTCAGTACCATAAAACTGAGTTTTAGAGCTGTACAGACACAAGGAAAACCGATGCGTCTAGTCATGAAGATTTTTAACATTATAAACCGGAAACAATGTATTAAAAATACATATGCGCCAGCCAAATAGATGAAGAAGGGGCGCGAGGCTAGTTATCAGATAGAATCTGTTTACCCCTTAAGTCTTTGCCTAGGAGGCCTTCTGCAAGACAGCAGCCGGATGCATATAAGATGCATCCGGCTGCCCTAAGTAAATATTTTTATCGAGACATTTTTTCTAGCCTTTACTCAATCAAGAGCCCCAAGGCAGGGGGTGTTTTATGTTGGAGTTGGCATCTCCTAGCTTTGGCCGGAATTACAAAATCACATCGACGCTCTTGTTACATGGTCTCAAAAATGGGGAATGAAATTTAACATTGATAAATGTTCTGTAATGCACTTAGGAAACAACAACAAATCAAGATATTTATTTTCCTTTTTCAAAATTTACATATAATCATCTATTATTATCTATAATAATAGAAACAATATAATTATAATAAAATATAACTAATAAGAGTAAATATAAACTGATATTTGAAAAAAAAGTTGTCACTCAAACAGAAGCCTAATCAAAGGAGTGACACCAAATAATTATAGCAATAATTAAAAAATAATAATATTATTTATAATAATAGAAACAATATAAATATAATAAAATATAACTAATAAGAATAAATATAAATAGTTATTTAAAAAGGAAGGTGTCACTCAAACAGAAGCCTGATCAAAGGAGTGACACCAAACTAATATGTGAGGAGCCCATTTGCAAAACGCTCTAAGTCCGAGTAAATTGATTTCGAGAAATCGAATTGCTCTCATTCCAATTGCTCTCATTCCAAGTATAGGTAGTGACATTATCTTGATTTAAAGATCCGTAATTTTTGTTTTTTACAACACAAAAGTTGTATATGTATAGTTGTCTACTATAATAAGCTTGCTAATCTGGAGCTTTAGGAATGACTTGGTTTTGTTAATGGTCAAAGCAAATAATTTTTAAACCATTTCTTTTTTCCTTTAAAAGATCATAGAACGCATTTGCTCTATGCTTTTGAACAACTAAATCAGTAACTAAACTGCTTTTCTTTTCTAAGTCATTTTCAATCTTTATTTGGTTTCAAAATCTTTCACACAATGAACATGCATCTAATTTAGGAGAAATAAACCCTAAATTAAAGTTGAACATAAATATTTTTCTGAAAAATTCATATGTCACTGTTAGATAGGGTTCCCTTTCTGCATACAATTTCCATACTGTTTTAATACTTTTAAGCTCTTACGGTAGATAAAGTTTTATAGATTTCTTTCTGCTATAATGACTTGTGTAGTTTCAGTCATTTTGTGATATGTTAAATAAAACCTAAAGCGCCAACAAAAAGTGCGCTAATTTTAATATAAAACACACAATTCGTAGGTTGTTAAAAAATCATAACGTCATTTGATTCGCTGCGGACTTAGTAAGTTTTGAAGCTATAAACCTGTTAGACTTAGCGTGTTTTGAAAATGTTTAGATATTTTCCTTGGATATTTTTAGGACTTAGAGACTTTAATTTGATTTAATACTTAAATAGATGATAACTTTCAGTATATAGAATGTAAAAATGTAATTAACGCAATTTTTTTATTTTTGTGACTTGGCGCGTTTTCGCAGATGGGCTCCTCACATATAATGCATAATAATAAATTTCTTTGTTAAAATATAATTACTTATAACATAATAACAATAGTTCAGTTAGCTTTCACATTTGTCTAAGCTAACTTGATTGAATTTTTATTATATTCTTCATTTTATATACTATAAATCCTATTTATATATATTTTTTGTCTTTTAAATGTTTAAAAGACATATTTTCTAGACTAATTTTGTATAACTGCTCTTAAACGGAAAGTCTTATTTTAGTCTTTTTACAACGTCTTTAGACCGGCCTGAAAGGATGTCTTAGAGCATTTAATCTAGAATCAGTTTAAATGCGTCCACACGTTCCGCCTAAACATCCATTTTACTTTTTTTGTGCGTCTCCGTGCATACTGGTTACCGACAAAATTAACATTTTCCTAGATCAGCAAAATGCTATTTGCAAAACCTTTTCTGTTAAGAGTTTCGAATATAAAGATTTGGTCAAAGTTTTAAGCAGTTTACACTGCAATTGAGAGTAAATTTTGAAAATTTGTTCTGTCGATAAATAAAACTAATAAAAACTGCCCTCTTTAAGTTGTTGTCTCTGAGATGCATTATAAGAGCAATCAATAGAAAGTAACAAAATGTAAAGAATCTCTTCCAAACTACAATTTAAAACAATCAGATAAATAGTTTTAAACTAAAAATGATTATTAAATTTATTTATTTACCATATCAAAATATTTTTTTACTTGAATTCATTCTAGCTATTTAATATAGAATTTATTTTATTTTATTGAATTTATTAGAAAAAAGATAAAAAGCGTACATTTGCTCAAATATCCAAGTACGACGCGCCTGCTTGCGGGTTATTTTGTGCGAGACGAATGTAGATATAATGTACATTGGTTGTGCGCAGTTTAGAATTTTAGATTTAGCAAAATAAAATAAATTTGTAATTACTTAATATTTTTATTAAATCATATTTGTCACTTTAATAACATTGTTATTATAACTTAAAGTTAGATTGGAATGAAATATAAAATAAGATTTAACTGAAATTGTAAATTTGTGGTAACTTTAACTTGGCTTTGTTTATACAAAACTTGGCTTTATGTTATACAAAATATGATGCACCTTTGATAAGCATTTAGTATATATATATATATATATATATATATATATATATATATATATATATATATATATATATATATATATATATATATATATATATATATATATATATATATATATATATATAAATTAGTAGAAAATCACTTAGCAAAATTTTTTCTCATTTAACACTGTGTTTCATCAATAAAGACTCATCAGAAATGCATCATTTCCGATGAGCCTTTATTGATGAAACACAGTGTTAAATGAGAAAAAATTTGCTAAGTGATTTTCTACTAATTTGTAATTGCTCTGTTCTTTTAAAAACATTGAGCACTCTTTTTGTAGAATACATTTTAAATTGTTTAAATATATATATATATATATATATATATATATATATATATATATATATATATATATATATATATATATATATATATATATATATATATATATATATATATATATATATATATATATATATATATATATATATATATATATATATATATATATATATATATATATATATATATATGAAAGATGCTATTACCAATATCCAAATCAAACTCATTCTAATCACAATTCCAAACATAACATCTAGTTATAAATCAAAATTACTATACAATGGCCTACTAGAAACCTATTTAATTAATTGTAAATGTTTTAAATTGTCGTTAAAACAAAACTTCAAATATGAAAAAGGGTTTAATAAAATTAGAAAATGTTTCATTGAAGGCAAGTTAAACCAGTCTGAGTTAGCTTTGCATAGAGAAAATAGCAATAGGAACATTGAATGGGATAAAAGAAAAACACTTAAAGTAGAGGTTAAAAAATTTGAAGTAAAAGTCCGTAAACCTTGGAAATAGGTTTGGACAAAAATGTTCTTCAATGTACGGTGGTATAAATAAAAACGATGGAAAAAATGTTAAACAAATTTTTAGATTTGAATTTTTTCATATTTTTGCAAAAGAAACCATTATAAAGCTGACGTCAAATTTTAAAAAATTTTGCTATTGTTATTTAACGGTCATAATTTTATATGCTGATGATTTCGGTATCTGAAATCCGGCGAAAATTTCAAATAAATTATTTAGTGTTGAAACAATTTGTATTATGTGATGTTTTAAAGTTGTTTATATATATATTTATATAATCTTGCTTGGTAGTCGAAAAGTTTCTTCCATAAACTAAAATTTTAAAGAGAGCGCTAATAAACCTGACCAGAAAAATTTTAAAAAACTTAAATAATTTTTTTTTTTTAATAGTAGACTGCCTGCCCTAACCAAACCCTCAGTCAATGTAGCAGCAATTGTTGCGAGTCAAGCTATAAGATAGTCGATGTAGCAACACTACGCGCATGTTTAAAAAAATGTTTTTAAAAAACAAAAACAAAAACATTATTAATTAAAAAACCTTCTAGTCATTATTATTTACAATAAAACTTAATGTACTTCCGCTTTTTTTTAATTACTTTTAGACGACATAAAAATGTAGTTTATTTGTTGATAGATCTGTTCCCAGAAGAAACGCATGCTTTTTTGCCGCAATGCATTCTGGATCTTCCTAAGGAATTATTTAAAACAGCGCTTTTATAAGAAACGCTGAAATAAAAACAACTTTTGTTACTTGCTAAAAAAATTAAAATACAAACTCAAACCGTAGCTTTTAGTTAAAAAAAGAATAAGGTGGCACACAACCAAAAAAAAGTAATTTTTTTGAAAAAAATCAATTTTAGGATTTTTGGTATCTTGATTCTATAATCATTCCTCCAACATATAAAAAAAAATTAGTCTTAAAAATAATATAAAAATTGATTTAACAGCATACTAGTAAATAAGGATTTAAAAAAAATTTCCCTAACAACGCCTTAGCAACCACCAACATTTAAGTTTTTATGAAATCAAAACAATTTTAATGTGTTATATGCAGACTCTTGTTAGTTTTCAGTTTTAAAAGTCATACTTCAAAACTTAATTTAATAACAGGAGTGTTTTTTGACTGGTTATGTTAGTCTATTATGTTGAAGCTTTTTCCTCATTTTATATGAAATTAGGGGAGAGTCGGGTTGCCCCGGACACTTCAGGAAAATATAGATTGTACACATGTGCTAACATAAACAAAGTGTCAAAAGATGTTTTTTAAAAGTTCAAACATTCATCTATCGAATAAGAAACAAAAAAATAATTATTGTGTATCTTAATAATATACAAAACATAAACGAAAAAATGTTTGAAAACAGTATGTTTTAAAATTGGAGGGTAGCCTTGGACACATAGTTTAAACATAATTTTACCTCTTTTTTACCAGTGTGACACAAATGTAATATATAATAATTTAGCATTGGACTGTTCTCGACACATTTTTAAAAAATAGCCTTTAAAAATTGCCACCGATATATAAGGAATGAGAATGAAAATGTCATCATTTAAAAATATAAACATAGGTTTTTTTATAATGGAAATAAACCCTTTAAAAACACTTTTTTCAAATCTAATGTTTTTTTGTTGGAATTAAATGAGTTACTATCATAGATTTGTGCATTATATTAAATGTATTAATATTTATATAAAAAAAGTTGTTTATTATCATTTTGTAAACGAAATAAGTTGTCCGGAGCCACCCTCGAATCATGTGTCCGATACCACCCGATCATACCTCATTCACAAATACTAGTTTTAAAACCATTGAATTATTGTTTTAAACGAACTTTTTTTTAATAACTATTATAAATAAAAATGCATCTTTAATCATTAAAAAGTAATTAGTATACATAACAATTAGGTATATTAATATGTGAATCAAATATGATGATACGTCGCTCTTCTGGTCGTGGGAAACAAAATCTTCCCCTCCCAGTCATTCGCTTCGGCATATTATGATAGATATTTTGCATATGCCATATTTTCACTCAAATAATGTTATTATAGTATTAAAAGTCATATAGCTTCTTTAGTTTAAGCTGTACATCAAGTGTCCGGAGTTACCCCCCGTTCGGGGCTACCTGACTTTCCCCTTGATGAAAATTGGTTTTAATTTAGTTGAAGTAAAATTGGTTTCAAATGAATAAACTAGGAAATACAAGTAAAAGAAATTTATCAAGAAGAATAAAACGAAAATGGAACGGTGTTGTTGCAAATAAAAAATCTAGCATTTCACATCTTGCACAAGTAAAATAGCTAGTAGCTAATGAAAGAAATTTTGAGTTGCAAAGCTGAAACTGCTGAATCCGAAATGATGATCCTCGGCTGCAATTGAGTGCTCCTCAAGAAAGACTCTTTCGGTGAAATCAGGAAAGACTTTTTCGGTGGTATGGGTGGAAGCAAGCTTGTTAGTAACCTCCACGTGGTTGCAACCGGGCAATGGAGGCAGGCGGCCTCTAGCGAATATTAACAAGCGAACCGTGGGCAAAAAAACTGTTCGAATACATTTGACTCTGAAAAAGGTTTTTTTTTATTTATTAACTTTTCAATTCTTAAAGAACTGATATCTGAAACTGCATACAATAACAGCTTTCAGTCATTAACTTTATCAGATGTTGATTCCAATAGAAAAAGGTTTGCACATTTGTTGCAATTAAAATCTGCACACTAAAACTTCCTAACAAAAATGGTAACCTAACAGAAAAATGTATTAATTCTATGTAAAACTAGTATGGCATGGCAATTCATCAAAATGCCAACAATTTGTATGCTATGAAAAAAGCAATTTATACTAATTTATTTCATTTCACCAATTTTTAAAACATGCAATTCGCATTTCTGCATTAGTTTTGCCCAAGAGAATTAAAAAGTTGGGGCAAATATTGGGCTCTCAATCCTAAAAATTACAAACCAAAATCGTGTATACCAATCTGGATTTAGAATCTTCTTTTTCCAATCATCAAAGATCTTCAAGCTGATGATCTTCTAACTGAATGTTTGCTTGGTACAACACAAAATGCCAATGAAGCTTTAAAATTAATTATATGGTTTAGCGTACACATTTGTTAGTAAGTCTACAATCGAAATGGGAACACACTTCGTAGTTCTACATTATAATGATAGTGCTAATGGTTTACAAGAAGTTTTAAAGTACTTTGACCTAAATGGAATTGTCACATTAACTTCATCATGTAAAGTTGACAAAACCAGGATTGTACTTATGAAGGCAAAGTCAACGGTTAAAAGTAAAATGCAAAGAAAAAATCTGAGAGCAGTTGAAAAATGAAAAGGTTTCATAGATGATTCACAAGTAAAAGACACAAGTAATACTTACATTTCTGGTGGATTTTGATAATTTTTATGTTCTTTTTTAAATTTTTTTTTCTTGTTTATGTTTTTTTACCGATAACCGAACTCTGCCTAATTATAAAGTTTTCAGGGCTTGTTTATTACAATATAATACTTATTTTGACCCTCAGATTTTTAATGCAAAGCTATAAAAGATGAAATATTGTTGTTTAAAGTGTTAAAATTATTGATATTTTATATAAATGTGTAGTGATTTTGTTAAAAATGCAATATTTTTTGAAATAATTTGAATAACAAAAATTCCCACTGTCAAGCAGGATAAAATATGCATAGCAAACAATGTACAAAATTTTAGTTTGAATCATAAAAGCAAAATCAAGTTATCAGGTTTTGAAGTTTTGCTTAAAACACAGCTTTTACAATCTATTTTCAGACATTATGAATTTTTTTTTCAATAAAAAAAATTTTTATGAACTTTTTTTCATTTAATTTTCTTATAAGTTTCTTTTCCTCAAAAAAAATTAATAAAATTTACAATTATTTAAAAAAACACTGCTTTCAGTTGTGTGCCACCTTAATGGAGATTAATGTCCTGGTTGCCGTAACTATCGGAGAAACGATGAAGAAAATAATGCTTAACATATTATAAGGAAAACAAATTATGTAGCATAATTAAAAATAACACATCGCAAGCAAGAACCGAAAACCAAGAGGCCGTATCTCCACTTTTTGTTATTCGTAGTAATTCGATTTTCAAATTTTAGGGCACAAATACTGAACGTTGATCATTTTGTAAAATATTTATATTTTTAAATCTAATAGTAAATTAAGTCTTATTTTTATTAGAAGTAATAAAAATTGGTTTGAATAGGTAATTTCAATATAAAAACGTTGCAAACTGAAACTAGTTGTGGACCATGCAGCCTGCTGGTTTGCATTTCTTTAAACTTTAATAAACGGCATTTTCAGAAAGCGGTTTATATGATTACTCTCGGTCGATTAATATAAGGGGGGGGGGGGGAAACACTTTAAGTTTTTATTCTTATCAGGACTGGTATATATTTCTATAACAAACGTCCCGTAAAGTGTTTAAAGCAACTAAGAGAAAATAATTTTTTAAAGTTGGAATTGAATTGCTATTCCAGTGTCGGTGAGACTTGAAATCAATTTTGAAATTTGAAATCAAAACGTTCTCCATTATTTTCAGCTTTTTGTGTGTGTGTGAATTTCATATTCTATTTTTCCCTTGAGTTTGGTGAAGGGTTCATTTTCATACTTTCACATTTGTCACATCTATCTTTTTTTAGTTTATGAATTTCAATGTCAAACTCTGTATTAAATATTGATCTATACATAATTTTTTTTGCAGGAATAACGTTGTTAGAAACACATTTTTTACAACATTTCTCATTCAAAATGGTCATATTCAGATTTTCTTGTATGTACTCTTTGCAAAAATACATTTTTGCAACAAAAGTGACTGTCGATTCTGGGAATGCTTTGAATATGCTTACGCACAGAATTTTTAATGTTTTTACGACAGTTCGACTAGGTACTTTACCTCTTTTATACTGTTAAGGTGTTTGAGGTGTTGAGGTGCTCCTGTTGTTTCGTATTTATGTTGTTTCGTAAACACGTATAAGTTCATCAGAAACAACAAAGTAGTATGAATAATTATGTTTTTTCACTTCTGAATTTTCAGCAAAACGAAATCTTATTGTGTTCTCTACAATTGTAGTTTGGGAGTAAAATATACGTTTATCTTGATCATTTAAAGTCCAGTGTTGTTTGTGCAAAGTTTCTTGATCAGCAACGCTAATTTTTAATCTACATTTAAAACGACATTGAGTGTGGTCTCTCTAACAGTCTTACAATTTTCCACCGTTGTATTTTGCCATTTGAGGCTATGTATTGCTGAACGCTCTGTCTAAAATTTTTTCTTATTTCTTTTTTTTAGGAGATGGGGTCTCTTTTTCAATTGCGTGTAAGATTTTTTCCGGGTTTCCTGTATTTTTTGCTACGTTCCCTAGCATCTTTGTTCGAATCAGTTTGATTAAGGAAATCATCATTTTTATCAATATGTTGTGATTGAAAAACAAACTTGTATATATTTTATCAATGTGATTGAGATGGATTCAGAGTAGTTGAATTGAAGATTCTGTTGCTATTAAATGTAATTTTGTTCCTTTAAGCTTCTAAATTATTAAACACTAAATATACAATAATAATATAAATAATAAAAATATTAACAATTATAATATATTAAATATATAGAACTAAGTAGTAAGAATTGACTAGTCTGAACAATTCGTGATTTTAAACTTTAGAGAACTCTATATTTCTAGTAGCACCTTTGAGAGACTTTATCAGTAGTTTGATAATACGCCATTTTATTGTTAACAACTAGAATTTTAGCGGTTGTTTAACAGCGTCAACAAAAGTCCGGGTGAATAAAAACGAGCAATTGCTTTTACTTAGTAATTGGTTAGCTTTACGTGAATAAAAGCTAAAGGAATTTTTCCTAAGTTTTTATTTACGTAAAGCTGAACAATTACTAAGTAAATAAAAACGTGAATAAAAATTTGAGGAAAACTCTAATGTTTTTATTCACGTAAAGCTGACCAATTACTGAGTAAAAGCAATTGCTTATTTTTATTCACCCGGCCTAAAGTCTTAACCTGGTTGGTCAAAGGACGTACGGCCAGTTGATAATAACAGTCGTCACTTTTTTGGACATACGGCTTTCTGGTTCTTTTAATATAACCCTAATTTTTATGATTTTTGTGACTAGAATCACTCAAAACATAGATTTCATCATAGAAAACATTTTCTAGTAATAAACAGAAAAAAAATTCAGAACTGGATAAACGGCCTCTTGGTTCTCGGCTAGCGACATGTTAAAATAAAAAACTGATGAATAAATTTTATTTAAAGTTATATACAACGTTTCGTTTTTAAAACACTGTAGCAATGTAAATATTTCATGAATAAATACACAATAAATGTTTATCTGAATGACAATGTTCATTAATGTAATAATTGTCAGTCATCGTGAAATATATACAATTATTAGTTTTCTAACTATTATACTACGATGTATACTTGCAGTAAATTTTGTTGCGTTAAATGATTGTGATTTTGTATCACTAGCATAGTTAGGCAGAAAAATGCAAAAGTTTTTTTAAAAGCTCATTATTTTTAGGCATGTTATCAAAAGTCATGTTGGTATACTGCAAAAGTCATGTAGGTATACTGCAAAAGTCATGTAGGTATAGTGCAAAAGTCAT
This sequence comes from Hydra vulgaris, assembly GCF_022113875.1. Lineage (NCBI taxonomy): Eukaryota > Metazoa > Cnidaria > Hydrozoa > Anthoathecata > Hydridae > Hydra > Hydra vulgaris. The sequence goes on along the minus strand of NC_061159.1, from coordinate 22,089,924 downwards.
GTAGGTATACTGCAAAAGTCATGTAGGTATACTGCAATGGCATTTTCCCAAAAATCTTGAAGATGCAAAATTATGGTACAAATCAATAAAAAAGAACTGTTGTGGATAGAAATGGTAAAAACACCAATTTTCTTGCTCGTGTAGGATCTACTAAATTCTGTTCTAACCATTTTGCTGCAGGTTATACATAATATAGAATAGGTTATATAGAATATAGAATGCAACGTACCAACTTTACATGCAAGGACAGGCCCGTAGGAACAAAAATTGTATGAGGAGGGAGGCAGTGCTGGGAACTTTTTCATTTTTTTTTAGTCATATTTTCTTTAAAAAAGTAGGCCTGAGCCCTGATCCGTCATTATGAGCGAAAGGGGGTCAATACTACTGGGTAGATAAAATAGTAATAGGACACAATTTTTTGTCAAAGAAACTTACGCTAAAAATACGGATAACAAATTAGGTCTGTCTATCCTTTTTTTTCTTTTATATCTTAATTTGTATATTTTTTTCTAAAAATTATCTTCAAAATTTTTTATTTTAAAAATTATAAGGGGAGTGGGGAGGAGGAAATGTCCCTGTTGACTTCCTGGTTGCCACGGGCCTAAAGGATACAACAAAACAAATGATAGAGTTAAACATAAATCACCGGCTATAGGAGAACCACCAAAAAAAATTAAAAAAACTCAACACATTATCCCATTGTATAAGCACTTTTCATTTTGACATAGTTGAACAAGAAGTGCGTACAGAGACTACAGAGAATTATGATTTTCATAATTATTGTGTTACTAATGCGGAAAGCAGTGGTCGTTACAGGATGTTTTAAGAAGATATTTGTTTGCTTTTACGTAAAAAGCAAGATGATTTTCCTAATTTATTTAACCAACTAGACTCGGCAAATAAACAATAAAAAATCTCAATGAAGAAATCATTGGCTTAAAGAAAAAATTAAAAAGTAAAGAATAATCTATTCTGAAATAAGTTAAAACGACTCATCACTGAAAAGTATGACGGGTATACAAACAGGTTTGTTGTATGATTGGTTACACAAGCGCTTTCAACATAAAGTTCCATTTCTCACAAACTACCTTGATTCTTCTTCAAACAACACACAACCATCATAAAAATGTTTGGTATATTGAAGCAAATGAATGATAAAAATCTTATGCTTTTGACTTTACTAAAGAATCGAATGGGGTGTGACCATGAAGACTAATCTTATTGTTTTTGTTTTTCAAAAGCTACTGTTTCTCGCACTCTAAATACCTAGATTCCTTTTTTAGCACTTGAATTTAAAATTTTTATTCAGCCAGTTACTCCAGAGCAAAAAAAACTTGTCACACAGAAGGTTTTAAGCCATTTGGAGGTAAGTTGGTCTCAACACTAGGCTGCACAAAGCATATGTAACTCAAACATATTTGAGTTACAAAAATCAAAACACTTGGAAAAAAGTTATCGGCATAGCACCTTCTGGAATGATTAATTATATATCTCAAGCATACGGTGGTTCATCTTAAGATCAATATATTGTCGAATCATTAGGTTACCTCGACACATTAAATGAATGGTGGATAAAGGATTCAATATCAGTGATCTTTTAATTGCAAGGAAGGTTAAGTTAGTAATACCACCATTTCTTAAAAGAAAAAGGAAGTTTACCAATAAGTTAACTTCTAAAACTGCCATGATAACCCAATCAACAATTCATGTAGAACGAGCGATTGCTCGCGTAAAAGACTTTCGATTGGTGTAAACACCTTTACCGCTGAATATGATTGATTTGCTTGACCATATCTTTATTATAATTGCAGCTATTACTACTTTGACACCTCCTTTAGTTGATTGCAAGAATCATAACAATATTTAAATTACAAGACATTTTAAAGCATTAAAACATTAAAATATAATTAAAATAATTGTAATTAACAAAATATTTTTAAGTTTACAGCCCTTATTTTGACCTTTAGTAATATTAAATGTTATGAAATAAAAAAAATAAATTTCATCGTCAATTTTATCATTGTCAAAAATTTTAATTAAAGTTTCATTTAAAACAGAGTCTACAACATTGGAAATCACTTCATTGATAATATAGAGCAACATCATAATTTTGTAAAAATATTTTTTTAACACAACTTTGCCGAAACTCAATTGAAAAATGAACACGATAACTATATAAGTCTTTTGAAGTTCCAACAATATGATCACTATATGAAAAAATCGCAATATGAAAAAATCACAATATGAAAAATCTGTTGAAGCCATTTGAAACTGCACTTGACTTGAATAAGAATGTTGAGGATTAAGTACAGTTGTATTTTTCCAAATATTAAACATGTGCCTTTGATAGCGGCAAACTCTGGAATTGATGAACCTCTATGAGTCCAAGGACGTTTAACCTCTTCACATCCAGTGCCACAGCAATCACAATGAACAAGGGAATCAGGTGATGCGCTAACTATTGGTAAATCTTTATTTACAAATAAACCATACTCAGTTACTTTCATAAATCTATGATTTATTTTATTTTATTTTAAGTATGCTTTGAATACATCTTTTTTATAACGCAATCACCAGCTGTCTTTTTAAAAACATTTTTTTTTTATGCATAAGTATGGCATATCCAAAATGATAATTTGTTATTTGTGCCAAAGAATCTACATCTTCCTTTTTCATGGTAACTTCTCGTTGATTTGCGGCATGTGGATCAAAATTTAAACAATTTGAAAGTTTTTTTCTTGTAAACACCTAGGAATCTTTTAATTGAGGTTTTACTATATCAATAAAACTTAGCATTGATGGTCCATATTGTTTTTAAACTTTTTTTGATGGTTTTAGCCATTCGAGAGGTTTCGATGTACATGCTTTATTGTCCCCAATCTTTACATTCTGTTCAACTTACCATAAAAGTGCACCATCTGGTTGTTTACAGCAACCAGAGGTTCTAAAATTAAAATAGTATATTTATTTTTTAAAAGTAAAAACTGCAGAAAACAAATAAAAAACAAATTTAATAATTAAAATACTGAAATGTTTCTATCAATATAAAAAGTTTAAAAATTTCAAAATATTTGTAGAAATAAGTTTTTTTTTAAACAAGGCTCCATAACAAAGATTTTGGAACAATATATATTTATCAATAAAATAAAGTTAGTTATTTAGACTGACATAAAACCAAAAAATTATCAAAAAATTTATTATAGCAAAAACATATTACTTTGAAATAAATTTCTAATAAACACACCCAGCTGCGCAATCACAATCTGCAGATTTTATTGTACCATGCTTTTAGTTAATGAATACTCAAACATTATAAACAGGTTTGTTGCTTTTTTGTTCATATAAAAAATAAGCTGTAATGTGGCAGTACTTAGAGTCAGAGTTGATATTGTGATACCAAATGTTGGAAAGATGGTCTAATTTAAATAAACTTTTGCCACCTCTAAAAGTTTTTCTAGCATTTCTTTTGTTTAAATATAACTGAACTTCTGCATATGTTACATATGGCAATAGCGAAGGGCCAATAACCCAACCATAAGTTAAAGATTTTGGGTCTACAAGTAATTTTGATGAAGTTTTTTCTTTTATCTTGAGCACTATGCACTTTAACTTACAAGTTCAGGCTGTAAGCATAAGAAGCATTCTTTGCTAAAGTTGCTTTATTGCCGGTTTGATTAATTAATCTTTTTGATAAAAGGATCTATACGTCAGATATATTCCATTATAAAAAGTCATCTTCAGTCATAGTGTCTGTAATTTGTTTGGAAAAACATTTTTTTGCTTTTAAAACTAAAGCTAACTTTTTATTACAAGCACAAAAATTTTCATCAAATTTATTTTTTTCTAAATTGTATGATTAACAAAGCAGAGACATTATTTGAAAAGAATTTACAGCCAAAACTTTTTGATAAGAGTGTAAACAGTCACCATCACCCCTTAAGTAGGATGACTATTGTCCTGGTTTTTACGTAGGAGAGCGCAGCGCTGAACTAATTTTAACTTGTTTGGCGCTGCGCTCTCCTGCTAAAAATTGGAACAATGGTCACTCTACCCTTAAGCAATACCAAAATGCAATGCAATAAGTTTACGGCAACCAGACTGGGATCAGATCAATTGTTGTTAAAAGAGACTTATTTTACCATAAGGGTTTCTTTCGACTAGAAGATAAGAATATATATATTCTCGTACAAGATTTAAATCTTTTATTAAATCACGGACGTTTAGATATTAGAATAAAGCTGAAAGTTATTATATGCAAGTGCTCAAGGATTTTATAAATTTGAGAAAATAAAAAATGGCTACGGGCCCTCAGCAACAGAAAAAATGTAATTAAAAAACCACTTACTTGTATATTCTAGGTCATAATATACGCTTCTAATTATTCATTGAGTTAAGTAAGTTTATACATAGATTGGGGCTTGGTAACCGGTGGAAACCGCAACCGGTTAACCGGTTTTTCGTTTAGTTTTCTTGAAACCGATATTATACATTACAAAATCATTGAAATCGTTGAAATCGTTGAAATTTTTGAAACCGTTGAAATCGTTGAAATCGTTATTATACATTACAAAATAGATTAACAGTTTAAAGATTTTTTGTTTTGAAAAGCTAACAAGTAGCGTGGAAAGCAGAAATGTTGTGAAAATATATAGTTTTAAAAAAAGCACTTTGATATTGCATTTAATTTTTATTTATTTCATTTTTTTTTTTTTACCAATTTTTAATAGATTACACACTGAATTTTGATTATTTAAAGTATTTTAAAATTTAAATTTTAAAATACTTTAAATAATTAAAAGAATCCAGGAAAGTCAATAAACACTAATTTTGTCAACTTTTTGATATTTTTGTTTATTGTTTCATTTTGTTTGTTTTTAATTTTTTGTTATTGTTGCCTAAGTATTTTAATTTGAGATTGTTAAATCTCAAAATCTAGCACACCATCTGTGAAATAAATACTATTACCTAATTTTAATCATTCTTTTACTCTTCTTGTTTTTAAAACTAAATTTAAAAATTTTCTCTATGGACACCATTCTAAAATTCTACTAAAAATGTATCTAAAATGTATTTGTTAAATCTTCAGCATATTATATATTAAAATGTTTGTATGTAGCATTATGTTAAATCTTCAACATATCTATGTATTACAAATAAATATGTTTAACTTTTAAGGTTCTGATAATAAGATCCTTACGATCTTCTTTCCGAAACCTACCTTTATATTGTTAGTTCGCTGAATTGTTTATTTTTTTAAACGATTTTTATGTTATTATGTATCACAACTATTGTGAACTATTAAAAAAAAAAAAAAAAAAAAAACACAGCAAAAACAAATTTGTTTTTGTAATTTTGACTTTGTATTACTTTAAATATTATGATGCGTAGTATATTTTAACACTATACTTTTGTATACAGATCACATGCATAATTTTTAGTTAAAACCATATTCTGTTCAATATGAATCGTATTAAAAAAAAAAAAGGTTATTGAGTTGACGCAAAAAAAGAAGGATTAGAAAAAAATAGACTTAAAAGAAAAAATGATCCAAATTCATTAAATTCGAGCTAACTTAACAAGTATGAAATTATAAGTGTGAAAAACTTTCTTTTAGTTTATAGATCTAATTCCAGTATATCAATCATGTAGGTTACTTTTAATTTATACGTCAATAGTAATAATTTGCTTTTATAATGTAAAACCGGTGTAAAACCGGTTATCCAGTTTTACAATAACAACCGGTTTTTTGAAATTTTCCGGTTTTTTTCAAGCCCTAGCATAGATTAATTACGTAAATTATTATTTCAAACATAACAAGAAAAGTTTCTTTATGAAAAAAATATAAACACAAAAAATTGACTTTTTTTGTGATTTGTTTACAATTTTTAAAATACTTTTCCTAATTATTTGAGCGATATAATTAAAAAAAATTTTTTTTGATTTTATTAATTAAGGTTTTAATCTTTTTGGTAGTTGGTTTATTTAAGTGAATGCAATTTTTTATTCATTATGAAAATGAAATATTTTATGCTAATTTTGCAATAAATTAACAATCTTTATTTGATTTAAAAATACTATATTATAGATATAAAATAGATATAGAAAACCTAAGCATTTTATAATGAAACAAATTAAATTTACACTAGCAACTAATTATTTATTTTTCCTTTGACATTGTAGACTTTCCCTGTTGGTTTTACTGAAATCTGTATGAAGGTAAATTATTTTATGTAGGCGATTCTACAAAAAAAATCAGGGGGGGGGGTGAATCCTTAAAAAGTACTGACTGGCTTCGTGAAAAAAAAAAAAAATGTCGTCAAAATGAAATTTTAGCCGACTAAATGTGTCAAGAACTCGACTAGCCAACTAAATTAATAAAAAATCCGACTAAAACTTGAAAATCACCTTCTTTGGGGATGTGTAACACCTTCCACACCCCCTGTAAAATTGCCTGTGCCTGTTGTGGCAAAGAAAAAAAGATTATCTCAATATAAAAAAATATATAATCACAAAAAAATATAATTCAGAATAATGTGTTTATAGTTGTAAAATTCTTCCTGCTTATTGTTTGAGCTGACCTTAGATGCTCTACCTAACAATTCTATTGTTTTCTAAAGATAAATTTTTATGTTTCTGTTAAATAAATAACTTCATTTTGCTTTAAATAAAGTACTTTTTCATTCTATAATTTTAGAATTAAATCTTAAAGTTAACAAAACTAAACTAAAAAAAAAGAAGGTGATTTTAAAGTTATAGTCGGCTTTTATATAAATTCAGTCGGTTAGTCGGGTATTTGATACAATTCAGTCGGGTAAATTTTAGTTTTGAGGACCTCTTTTTTTTTCTTTCAGAAGCCAGTCTAGTACTTTTTAAGGACTTTCTCCTCCCCCCTCCTCCCCATTTTATTCGTAGAATCGCCTCTGTATATTAGCAATAAACAAAAAGTTTAAAAATTAAATTAAATTATAATTAAAATTCCTTTTCTCCGTCTTTTAATAACCTGTACTGTGAAAAATTGAATCAATTTCTAAAAAAAATAAATATTGGGAACAACATGACTTTGTATATACATTATGCATACATACACACACACACACACACACACACACACACACACACACACACACATATAAATATGTATATTTATATAAATATATATATATATATATAAAATATTGAAATTTTGAGCCTTTTATATACATAATACATACTTATATATCTATATATACATAAATGTATCTGATATGTATACACACACACAGACACATATATACATTTTGAGTACATATGTATGTATGCATGTATGTATTTATGTATGTATGTATGTATGAATGTAAGTGTGTATGTATATATAAATGTGTGTATATATATATATATATATATATATATATATATATATATATATATATATATATATATATATATATATATATATATATGTATATATAATACATGCATACATTTATACGTACACACACACACATACACACTAACACACACACACACACACATATATATATATATATATATATATGTATATATATTTATATATATATATATGTATATATATATATATATATATTTATATATATATATATATATATATATATATATATATATATATATATATATATATATATATATATATATGTATATATATATATATATATATATATATATATATATATATATATATATATATATATATATATATATATATATATATATATATATATATATATTATATATATATATATATATATTATAATAATTTTCAAATAAATAACCATTTTTTAAAAACTTTTTAACAACATGTTTTATCAATATCAATTGACATCATCAGGTATAAAAAATTAGTTACAATTTCTGTATATAAACAATTTTTGGCTCAATAGTTTTTACAATAGTTACCATAGTTACATAAAATAAGTAATTAGCATGAAATTTTACAAAAGATTATACAAAAGGTGCGAAATAGTTAATAACAAACAAAATAGGAAGTAAAAGTAAGATAATTGAGAAATTATATTGTTATAGTAATAGTGTATGGTTTTAGTTATGCATTAAGAAGAGGTTTTTCTCAATATGGATCCCGTCCTTAATTTTGAGTTAATACTTGCAGGAAGCTCTGTCAATAATGGAAAAACAATCAGGATTTGTTGAATTTTTGCAGTTTTGTGATGAGTTGAGGTGTTTGTGTTATAAAACGAATTAAATAAAATGAATTGAGGTGTTTGTGTTCTAAAACATTTTTACGTAAAGAACGTTTAAAAGACGTTTAAAAAACGTTTAAAAGACAGTCAGAGCATAACTTTCAAAAACAAATGCCTATAGGGATATGTCGATATTCTAAACGTTAGATCGACGTTTAGTAAACACATATATAAAAAAATTTGAAATATACATTTCGAATTAGACGTCGATTTTTAGTCATTAATAGGTTGCTAAAGCTTGGTTTCCAATAGTTGTAAAAATGTTGTGCAATATATGAATTTGTTGTACAACAATTGTTGCCGAAATAGGTTTAATTCTATCTTCGCAACCTTTGTTTTTATAACAAAGGTTGCGAAGATAGAATTTTGTTGTACAACCGACGTTAAGTTGTGCAACTTACGCAAGAAAATGTTTCCATTATAAAGCATTATTGTTGTACAACTGTTGTACGACATTTCTACAACTATTGGAAACCAAGCTTAAACGTTTTATTCATTTTTTTATTACCGATTTTGACTAAATATTAACCAGTTCTGAACCAATCTGTGTTTACTGGGGCAGCATAATTCATATATTCTTAAACTTGAATAATAACATTTTGCAGTGCTTAATAATGTTAAAAGTAGTAAAAAACTTTTTTTATTCTATCTGTAAAAATAGACAATGATTTTAAAAACACGGGACATTTAGAGACCACTTCAAAAAAAAAAGCTGGTCCGTATTTTTACAAAAGCACTGTGCTTTTAAAGGGTTAAATCTATTTTCAACAAACACAACAAAAATATTTTATATGCTGATGTAAAATTATCAGAAAAAACATGAAATTGCATAAAAAACCTCTTTTTCCACTAAACAAAAATTGTCTAACAAAATTTTTTACCAAGCCACCGTAAGCTCAAATAAACCTCAATACATAGATAAGCATACATCGGGATATGCGAAACCCCCTTTAAGCTAGGTTATGCAAAACATCTAAAATCCTTTAACTTAGAAAAGTACAAGTACGACACTGAACTGTCTAAAAATTATGGAAATTTAAAGAAAACAACTTTACATTTTCAATCAAATGGAATATTATTAAACGCTGTAAAACATACGATTCCGCGTCAAAAACTTGTAAACTTTGTTTAAACGAGAAGTTCAAAATATTATTTTACAAAGGAGATAATCTGCTAACCAAAAGAGACAAATTATTTTTTAAATGTAGACACAAAAGTAAATTTCTCCTTTCATTCTTTGATAGCGGCGATTAGTTTTTCATTACGTCTTCTTTACTATAACGTGAGAACTTTTGATTATGTATTTCATGGCTGATGATTGCCGATAGACATGAAACTTTAAGTTCCATTAAAAGTTGTTTTTTTTTTTTTAATTATTTAAGTACTTCTATTTTTTTCTTTTAAGAAAATTTAAAATCTCATATTCACCAAAAAGTGTGATAAAAACACGAACCGAAAAACGATCATTTTTGTGCACGCGTAACATCAAAACTATTTAATAGTATTGATGTACTGCGTGCTCAAAAATAATATACCTTTTTTCGTGTAACATTTAAGCAATAAAAGAGAAAGTGCTCACTTTTAATTTAGTTTACAATGATGCAAAAAATTCCCTTGGCATATTTAATAGATAAAGAAACAATATATGTCAAAGAACTACTTGCTAAAGTTAATGATAGACTGGACTAAAAATGATACAGCCTTAACCAAATTCTGCGATTTGCCACAATAAAATTGCAAACTAAACAGTTTACGCGGAAGAGCCCGAATAAGAATAAGTAGTAACAATCTTTCAAACATCAAAAATAGTAAAAAATATAAATGTGGTAATAAAATGTTAGCTTCAAAAATGTTGTAAAAGCTTTAAACCTCAGCTAAAGTTAAATACAGGTTGCTTCTCAAGTTATCTCAGTAAAATACCGCAAACCACAAAAATTGGAAAAATGTTATAATCTTGCATTTTTGACAAACTTAAATGTAATAAAACTAAATAAAATTAACATGCATTTTTATTTGTTTCCTCTACCTGAAAACAAAAAATACTAAACTATTATTAAATATTTTACATATTACTGTTAGTAATTGTCATTAAAATTCATTTTTTCACAAAATGTACCTCCCATTTTCTTTTCAGAACCGATGTTATAAATTGAACTTTTCAAGGCGCTTCAAGCTTAAACTACTTTTCAACTTTTCAAAAAGTAACTTTTCAAAAAGAAACTTATCTTGACTGTCTGCATATCATTTATGAATAAACAATCTATTCACTTATTTCATGTTTATCTTAGAACACAGTTGTTTACACACTGATAAAAAAGAATATTGAAAATATATTCTGTTATTTGCACGGAAAGTACCGTTCAATCATTGCGTCGTAAAACCTCTATATTTGCAAGTTTTTAGATACGAAACTTTTACTGTACAAAGTTAACATTAATTACAATTTAAAGTTACTATTATTTTATGTAAACCTTAAATATTCTTTTAACTTACTAAACATTTTCTTTGTATTATTTAATCTGCCACAATGGAGGAGGGGGGGGGGGCAGGATTATGGGCAATACTACTGGGTAGAGCAAATAGTAGTAGATCGAAAATTTTTTCAAAGAAACTTATGCCAAAAATGCGGTTAACAAATTAGGTCTTTCCTACCTTTTTTTTCCTTTTATATCTTATTTTTTAATCGTTTGCTTTTTTCTAAAAACTAACTTAAAAATTATTTATTTGAAAAATTATTGGGAAGGAAGGGGGAGGGGCAAATTTCCCTGCTGTTTCCCCTGCCCTTTGTTACGAACCTGCTTTTTACTAATTTATATATAAGTTATATAAGAGAGAAAAGATGTGATCAGAGGCAATTTTACAAATAAATTGAAAGGAGGGGGAGGGGGTTATTCCTTTAAAATTCACAACTGGTTCTTAAAAAAAAAAAGAAAGGAAAAAGATCCTCAAAACTAAAATTCATCAGACTGAAATGACTCACATATCCCTCTCCCCCTCCCCCTAAAATTGCCTCTGGATGCAATCATGATATTATTCAGGAGCAGTATGATCCTGAATAACACCTGGATCAGGTTCTGAAAATTGAATTAAAAATCTATAACACAAATAACACAAATACCCCATTTCCTGTCATTCAATGTAATTTTAATTTTTAATAATAATTTTAATTAATCATTAGATGTATTAGTAATTTAGTTTTTAGAAAATTGTATTGATCCAAAAATTGTAATCAACAGATTAATATTAGAGTGCAACGATTATTCGTTTATCTAATAACGATGTATGAATATTCGTTGGTTAAATTATTCGTTAATAAATATTCGTAAAAATTAATCGTTTAAATTATTCAGAGTACGAATATATTCGTAAACCTATATTTGTTTAATAAATTATAATCGTTTAACAACGGGTATCTCAATTATAAAAGGTTTATCAATTATAAAAAGTAAGGTATCTCAATTATAAAACACCATTTAACAAAAATTATAGTAAAATCAAGTATTTTAAATTACATTTAGATAACACTTATAAAAGAGTAGCGAGATCAGAAGAACTCGAAAATATGATCTATTGAGAAAATAACTTTTTCAGTTTGTTTTTGAAAGTTAATAAATTCCAACTTTAGGAACAATCAAAACTTTATAAAACTATTTGGTTCCACAAAAAAGCTCCGCAATAAGATATAAAAGGCCTTCCAAAATTTGTATGCGAATAATGTTGGTAAATAAAGTTGTATTTTCTTAGATTATATTTGTTTTTTTTTGCTTTATTCCATATAAATTTTGAAAGGATATAGGGGTGAGGTCTATCTTACATTTGTACATAAATAAAAGAATATTAAAAACATTTTGCTGGTAATTTATTATACCAGCCTGGTATATATTTAGAACATTCATTTCTAATAAAAGAGGTCTGGCATGAGTATAACGATCTTTAAAATTTATTAGTCGTGTTAAATACTTCTGTTGTCGATAAAAAGAATCTAAAAGACATTTTTTAGAACTAGCCTATGCGATATTTGAAAAATTTAGATGGCGTTGAATAAGTGAGTAATAAAGTTGAATTAATGCGTGTCTATTTACAAAACTTCTCGCTTTATATAATACTCCAATATCTTTTAAAACTTTGTTGAGCAAAGTTTCAATATGATTATTCCACGTAAGGTTTTCATCAATAAGAACACCAAGAAAAAATATTACTTTTAATTTTTTTATTTGAATATTATTTAAATATATTTGAGGCATATCATTTGGCAAAAGAAAGTTTTTGGATTTTGGATGAAAAAGAGTCCATCTTTCTCACTGTGGCGCGTGTTTGTGTCACTTGTTACTGTGCTGTCTAAGCAACGTCTATAGCTTGGCAAACGTAAAACGTTGGTTTTTCCTCTCCCTGTGTTGTTTGTCTATCTTTAGAAGCAAATTTGGATTTGGCTTGTGAGTTTGCTTGCGACTAAAGCGGGGTGATTCGTTTATGTTGAATATTCAGTTTGTTCAAAAACATCTTTATTTTGAATGAAGTAAAAGGTGGTCCATTATCACTGACAATCGTTTTCGGTATTCCATATACTGCAATCGTTTTCTATAGAAAATCAATAAGGAGGTCAGCAGATGTATTATGTATAATATCGATAACCGGAAATTTTGATGTTTGGTCTATAAGGACTACCAAATAAAATCCATTAGGTAAAAGACCAAGGTAATCTATATTAACGGTGTCCCAAACTTCCTCTGGTGTTGGTGTGATTAATAGTTCGGCTGGTGCATTTTGTTTACCATGGGCTTGACAAATTGCACATCGTTTTATATATTCTTCTACTTTAGTGTCTAGACCAGGAAAGTAAACTTTTTCCCTAAATAATGATTTGGTTTTCTCAAGTCCCATGTGACTATTATGAGCAAGCCATATAACCGTAATTTCCAGAGAATGTGGAAGTACAATTTGATTTGCTTTTAGAATAAGGTCTGAAGTCTGATTTACTGTAAGTTCTTGGCGTATATTACGGTAAGCAAGTAAGTCTTTTTGAAATTTTTTTAGTTCTGGTGGACAATTTGGATGTAATAGTTGATGCCAGGTATTAGTTGTAATTAACTCTGTAAGTATTTGTAGAATAGGATCGGTTTTAGTTTCTCTTTGAATATCCAGTAGTGAAAGGGCTTTAAGACATGCGTATTCAGCTGTAAAATTGACATATTTTTCTAGCCCTTCGTCCTCACAAGGGTCTTCAGGGTGTCGGCTAGAATAATCAGATATATTATTTTTTCCTTTTACGTAGTGTAGATCAAAAGAATATCCCTGTAATCGTAAAGTCATACGCTCAATGTAAAGTGGTATTATAGCGTTTGGGTTGATTAAAATCTTTACAATAGCTTCATGGTCGCTGTACATTTTAAAAGGGTGTCCAAATAGGTATGTTTTGTTATACTCGCAAGCGTATACTATAGCTAAACATTCTCTTTTGAGCGTAGAGTAGCGTTGTTGTACAGGCGATAGCGCTTTCGAATTATAAAATATTAGTTTAAAATCTTGTTTATATGGAGTGTTTTGAACAATGACTGCCGATATGCCTACAAGACTTGCATCGGTGAAGACAGTAGTCTCTTTGATGGGATCGAAGTACCCGACACATGAGTCCAATGTAATAGCGTTTTTTAGTGTGTCAAATGCATGCTGACACTCAGGGTTCCAGTTCCATAAGAAATCTTTATGCAGAAGGTTTCTCAATGGATAAGTAATTGTAATGTAGTTTAGAATAAAACGTTTAAAATAGTTCATAAGCCCGAGAAAACTTTAGAGAGCTTTTGTGTTTTCTGGTGTTGGCATGTTCTTGATATTATAAAGTTTTTCCGGATTTGGTTGCATTCCTTCTTTTGAAAAAATAAATCCATAAAATTTGACTTTTTCTTTTCCAAATAAGCATTTTTCAAAATTTAGAGTTAAACCTCTCTGTTTAAATCTTTCTAATACTTTATGTAATATTAAATCGTGCTCTTTTGTATTCGAAGCGAAAATTAGAACATCGTCGGCAATGTTCAAAGTTCCTTCTATATCCTTTAAAACTTCTCGTAAAGCGTTTTGTAGTTCCTCCTGCGCGGAGTTTACTCCAAAATTAAGTCTTTTAAAACGTTTAATTTGAGTTTCGGATTGAAAAGTAGTTATTGATCTGGATTCCGGTGCAAGTTCGATGCGTTCATTAAATCTAGTTTCGAGAAAATGGCGGAGTTTTTTAGTTTTATAAAAACATCGTCCAGGGTTGGAGTTGGAAAACGCGTTCTTCCAATAGCTTTGTTAGCTGCTCGCATGTCTACGCAAATTCTTAGGTTGCCGTCATTTTTTGGCACAATTACCATCGGACTTATCCAGGGTGTCGCTTCGTCTGTTACCGTTTCAATTATTCCTTCTGCTTCAAGTTTTGCAAGTTCAACTTTAACCTTTTCTCTAAGTGCAAAAGGAATTCTTCTTTCTCTTTGTGCGACTGGTAGTATACTTTCATTAATTTTCAATTTTACTTGGTAGTTAAAGAACTTTCCTATTTTACCGCTAAAAACAGAATTTTTGTATGAGTTTATAAGTGGTTCTAATCGTTTTGGAGCGTTTAAAAGGAGAGTATTGTTTAATTTGCTTAAGTTCTGCAAAGAATGGCAAACTTGTTGTTTACTGTCGTCATGGTTTTGTTCTCTTTGGCCTTTGTTTAAAAGTTTCTTATTGACGTCAGTATTTAGTTGTATTAAACCGAGTAACTTAGCGTCATTTCCAGATAACAGATTTTTGTGGTGTGTTTTAAACACGTGGAATGTGGACTGACGAAATTTGGTTTGACTTTCTATCATGACATTGATCTGTCCTTCTATTTTGAGCTTTGAATTGTCATCCCCGTAAGTAATAATCTGTGTTTTAGACTTTTGTAGTCGAAGTGGTCTTTTAAGGAAGTTGTTTATCTTTTCAAATGTTTTAAAGTTTAGAATGTTTATCGAAGCTCCGGTGTCTATTAGAACGGTTATTGGTATATTTTCTAAGTCCGTTGTTAGATATCTGTTTAGCATTGACAGAGTACAATTCTCCTTCGTTTAAC
>NC_061159.1:22027142-22069642 GCF_022113875.1 Hydra vulgaris | reverse complement strand
GTAATATAAGACAATATTTTTATATTTTTATATTATATTTTTATCTAAAGAATATTTAGCAAAAGTCAATATTTTCTAAATATAAAATATTATAAAAAAACATTTTTTATAATATTTAATATTTAGTCTTAAAAAAAAATATTATAAAATAAAAAAATAAGTATTTAAGTTTAAAAAAAACACATTTTTTTTTTCCTTCCACATTTCATAGGTGGAAGGAAAAAAAAAACAATTAAAACTTTATTTTCTTTTAAAAACATATTTTTCCTCAGAGTGGATTTTTTTTGCTAAATGAGGATGTTCGTCTAATAATGTAGCCACATCCGAACAACTTTAATTTTGCATATTAAGTTTGACTGTTAAGACGACAGATAATGTTTTTACAAAAAGTTGCAACTTCTCACTGCTCCAATAATCATTTCTTAGTGAAAATACCCTTTCAACAGCAGCATTAGTGCCTGGACAACATAAAGAAATTTCTATTAAAACTTTTAAATTTTCATGTGGGATATGTTCTACTCTAAAATGCCGAAAGATTTCTACCCATCTTTTGTCAAATTCTATTTTTTCATCGTTCCTTTTCTTCAATTTTTCTTCATTTACATATAAATTTACTCTTCGAATTTCTTCAAAGAGAAAACTGTCATTAATAACAATATCTTTTACTTCCTTCATTACAAATTTGATTGCTGAAGAAACTTCTTTCCATTCAATTTTACTATTTATAAGGGTCCATTTGAAACAATTTTATGCCCTAAAGTTCATTATCCATTCTTCAAAATATTCATAGCAAATTTTATAAAAAATTTTAACTTCTTTTAAAAATTCATTTTTTATTCCGGGATTGGAATCTTCCAAAACGGTCAGTTTATAGGCTTTAATATAGCCTTTAGTATTGTATGTAGTAGTGTATGTATATATTTTTTAATTTAAATTTGCCTTTATTTTGCTTTTTTATACTTTTCTGCAAAAATTGTTATCTGCCACTCTATCCTTCTGAACATATGTGATTAAATTTTTTTTTCTCTTACATATTTTCTCACTCATCTCATCTCATCCGTTCATTCTCTCTTTTTTTTTTTTTCATTTTTCTTTGCGTTACTCCTTTATATTTTTGTGCTTATACCAACTTTTTAAATATTATTGTTCCTTATACTTCTTTTTTTATTACTTGTATTATGTAGTTTACTTTCTTTATTATTTCTTTATGTTAATTTTTTTTTTATTTGTTTATTTTATTAAGGTGTCGCTCCTTAATATGAGTTTTTAATATGAGTGACACCAAACCTAATTTGTAAATTATAATTAAGTTTGTAATTTTTGATTTTATGGTTAATTAACCATAAGCGGATGCATAATATGTACAGCAAAGTTTTTTTATCCTTTAGTTTAACTAAATAAACGGATAAAAAAAACTTTCTCGTATATACAACGCATGCGTCAAGACTGTCAAGCATGCCGTACATACTGTACATCAAAGATCAGCCTGGGGATTACATACACAAATGTTAGAAAGATAGATATATCCATCTCTTTTCACAAAAGTAATTTTGATATTATTAGAAAAAGAGATCTGTAGTAGTTATCTATCTCAATTGTCTCTCAATTGTGCTGAAAAAGGCAGCCATATGTGCGCGCAAAATTTAAATCACTGTCAAACTCGTGTCTGGTGTTTGCCTGTCCTCTGACGTGTCAGAAATGGCAAGCAATATGCACAAGTGAAATTCAAATCATTGTCAAAATAATTTTAAATATTTAATTAATAAAATTGAAATGAAATAATCTAAAAAATATTTAAAAAAATGTTTTAGAAATACAAATGAGTACAAAGTTATACATATGAGTACAGGATTTGAAAAGAATACGGTTTGCGAAAAAAGAGTACAAAACTCAGTAAATGAGTATAGTTGGTCACTTTAATTATCTACATAATTTTTTGGTAGATTTCAAAGTTCTTGCAAAAGATGGTTTTATCTATGAAAATATTGAGTTTAAAATCAATCTTGCTGTTATCATATGTGATGCACCAGCTAGCGCGTTTGTTAAGTGTATTAAGGGACACAATGGTTATAACTGATGTGAGCGTTGTGTTTAGAAAGGAGAGTGGTGTGGAAAGATAATTTTCCCACATATTTCACGAATTTTAAGTGCTGATTCAGATTTTTTGTGCAGTTTTATATGTGAACTTTATTGTAAAGATCAACTAGTTTACAATGTCTATTCATTAGCACATAAAGGAAATAATACAATTAAATTTTAAGTACTTTATAGATGTCCCTCGTTCAAATACGAAACTTTTTCAGGTCAATTAAAAAAGCTTGTTCAAAGACCAAAGGGTTGCTCAAATAAACACGTGCAAGAAGATAAACAGAAGTTTAGTATTCCTTATTTTGATGGTAGTAATCATAGCATTGAGACACTGTTTACAGTTTAAAAATTATCAAGGTTTAGAGTGTTTTGTTTCAGCAAATGAAAGTGATAATTGTTTTGAAATTACAAAAAAAAATGGTTAAGGTAAAAAGGTTTTAAAAAGCCGACAAATCTTATGACAAATAGGTTATGTTTGAGGAATTTGCAACTTTTAAGTTGTTTTATACATATATGTGTGTGTGTGTGTGTGTGTGTGTGTGTGTGTGTGTGTGTGTGTGTGTATATAAGCAGAGCTTTGTCTAGGGAGCTCATTTGCAAATTTAGGGGCCCTTTGACAAATTTAAGGATTTTTTTTATTTAGAATTTTTATTTAGATTTTTTTATTTATTGGAAAAGTTTTGAATTTTGAAAATAAAGAATTTTGGGGCCCTTACAAAAGTTTTTTTTTTTTTTTTGAATGGGAGGGGGGCTTGTATCTAGTAGCCACGGCACTGTATATAAGGTATATACAATAGATATCAAATTATATACAATATAAATATAAAATTATACTTATTTAATAATTTTATACAATTTATTTATCAGTAACTAAAGGAATGTTATTAATTTATTATATGAATCATAAGCATGTGCTTATCTATTACAAGTACATTTTAAAACGTTAAAATAAACGTCGATTATAAAACTAAAGGTTATGTTTTTTTTTTACCTTCGATGGTGAAAACTACATTTTTTATCTAAAGAGTGTTGGGAGAAATCGTAAGAGTTTTATAACATATAAAAAATTATGTATGTGTTAACTAAAAAATTTAATTTTTTTACAGTTTATATTAAAACGAGATATTGTGTAAAGAGGTTTTCAAAAAAGTCGTTTTAACAACAATGGAAAAGCTTCCAATTCCATAAATGATAACCATGAATGCATTCGATACATAAAAGATAACCATGAATGCATTCGATACATAATAAAATAATTGTTTAAAAGTTTGCTTAATTTCGACAGTCTAATTTTAATTGCTATTTTTTGAAATAAACCAATCAATTTATATATAAATTTGCTTTTTCTGTAAATTTTAAACATTTAAACGTAGTTTTGCAAGATTTTCAATGGGTAAACGTCGTGGGACCCTCACGGGATACCCGGCGGGCATACCCAAATGGGCCCCAGAAGAAAACCGCGGCCAAGATCCGGCGGGTTTCCGAAGGGTTTCCTATATGGGTCCCATTTGCAAACTCAAATGGGCCCCTTACGGTTTTTAAGTACGGGATTTGACTGGGACCCATACAGGATACCCGGCGGGCTCACCCATATGGAAACCGCGGTCATGATCCGGTGGGATACCGTTGGTCTTCCCATACGGGACCCAGTTGACGATCCATATGGGTCCCGTACGGTACCCGTATGTCAATGTTACCTGGGTTTGGTAGTGGAACTATTATGGTTTGGGGGCTTTTTCCTTTGCTGTGAAACTTCCACTGGCATGTATTTCAACAAAAATAAATTCACAGGACTACATTGACTTATTAGAAATAAGTATGTCTGAACATGGTGAGGAATTGGTAGGTGAATTTCACTTTTCAACAAGACAATGCTGCTATCCATAATTGAAAACTTACAAAAGCTTGGTTTAGAGAAAAAAATATTAACATAATGGAATGGCCCGCATGCAGTCCAGATCTTAACCCAATTGAAAATCTATGGGGAATACTTTTTAGTAAAGTTTATGAAAATGGTATGCATTTTGAATCCATATTGGAGCTGAAAACTCGTATCAGAGAAGCTTGGAATAAAACATCTTTAGAAACTATCCGAAATCTTGTGACTAGTAAGTCAAGTTACATATTTGAAGTCATTAAAAATTCAGGAAGCAATACTAAATATTAAATGAGCGTAAAAACAAAATATTTTCTGTATTTTCTTGTATATAACATAAATAAGGCTAATTCTATTTTCTCCACAAATCGAATAGTTTTATTTTTTTTTTTGCATTTGTAATTAATTAAACATATTATTTATAAACTTTTTAATTGTAGTAAAAGATAATAAGAAATAAAGTAGATTTAATAATTGTTTTACTGCCATTTTTGTTAAAGTAAAACAAAAAATTAAGTTGAAACTAATTCTACCCGACGGGCATTTGTTTTTAAAAGTTACGTTCTAAATGTGTTTTAAACGTCTTTTAAACGTCTTTTAAACATTAATGTTTAAAAGACGTTTAAAAGACATTTAAAATACATTTAGATCGTAACTTTTAAAAACAAATGCCCGTCGGGTATTTTCTCCGCTGTATTGTCATTTAATCCATTGGCATCATGAACCTGTCTAACAGTTTCAAGCCACAAATGTTCTCTGTTGATTACAGATTTTTAAACAGCACCACGAACCGTGAAAGAACCACTGTTAATCAGCTGTTTCTTCAAATTTTAGCCTAGCTGGGATAACATCTAAGTTTCAGGAGAAGCTTTATTTTCGTTTAAACTTTTCTACGAGTTAGTAAACCATCAGAATTTTACTTGGAATTCCATTACTGATATTGTCAGTCTGCTGAGCTAATAAAATAGCTGTGCAATGATGTGCTCCATGAGCTTTTGCTGCTATGTTTTTGCGCAGTTTCAGAGGACACATAACTTAATCACTGTTATAATAATTACACACTTCATTATCTAGCTCAGCTGTCAGAGAAAATAAAGGATAGAATGATTCATTTAAACCAAGTTAAAATAACTTATGAATAAGTGATCATTTTCTTGTAGTAGCATGCACAAGCAAACTAGCATGCAGGCGTAATGGAATTTTTTGTGATTAAGTTTGTCTAGTAGAATCAACAAAAGTTTTATATTTTTTTGGTTGCTTGTGCTTCACTCTATTGATAGTAAATAGCAAGTTTTCAGTGAATGCAATTGGAGTAATATTAACTTGGTTTGCATGTCAATTTTTTGACCGTTGAGTTTCATAGTAACGAGTGCGATGAGTTTTTTTTGATTTAGTTGACACCACTAAAACCGGTAAAAGTTTTAGTGGTGTCAACTAGGTTTGGTGTATA
Source organism: Hydra vulgaris (assembly GCF_022113875.1). Lineage (NCBI taxonomy): Eukaryota > Metazoa > Cnidaria > Hydrozoa > Anthoathecata > Hydridae > Hydra > Hydra vulgaris. The sequence goes on along the minus strand of NC_061159.1, from coordinate 22,064,228 downwards.
ATTTATGCAACCTTTGACAAATACGCTGCATCACAAACGCATTGTTATCATTAAAAAAAATCTTGAAGATCCAGTTATGCACGTATTTTAGGAATATGGGTTTGACGTCTTTCTTTTAACCGTGTGCTATGCAGACGCTACGTTGGTGCATATAACTTATCTTTAGTTAGTTGGGAAAAGCGATCATTATAAAGTCAAGCTAGATCATTTAGTTTGAAAATTGATGTAATACTTTTGTCTGTTCTCGTTTCTTTAATACAAGCTAATAACAAAAAAATATTTTATTTACACAAGTTAAGCAATAGGCTTCATTACCTACTTGGTAATTTTAAGCATGCATAGGTCAAAGCACGTTTTTTTTTTAATGCAAATTACGTAATATGATATATAGCCTCTGGATCAACTAATTTTGTGTTGCTTAACTTGGTTAATAATGCAGAATCATACAAAGTAATGGCACACTTACGCACTTCAATATCCAGGTCCATTTTACTGACACATGGATTTTACCTCCTACTGGACATAAGATGTGTTCTAAAACGTAGTAATACAAACTAATACGTCTTAAATAAGGCTTGAGCACACAGGGCTTTAGCTCATCTATTATACCTCTCTGGTTATAGTGAAAATTTCTTAAATGCATTATATGCTTATTTTCAACATGTAAAAAAACTTTTATACTTTCATCCACTCTTGCACAATTGTTAAGCTAATCCGCTGCACTATCTATATAAATTCTTTATTTTTCATTGTTTTCTAATCTTTTTTTATATACATTTCATTTGCTTTTAATTTATCTTAAAATGGGTCTTTTTAGGTAACTTTGGGTCATTTTAAAATGAGTATTTATTTTTGTATTATTTCTGCAAATTTAAAGTAGTTTTAAATACTATACCATTTCTAAATATTTTTAAGTAAAGAAATTATAAATTTTTTTTTACTTATTACAAACTTTGTATTTTTTTTAACACACCAGTAAGTGTAACCATAATTTTTTTGTTCTCTGTTTTTATACAATCTTATGAAATATTAAGATTGTTTAAAATATAGCAAAATTTATAATAAAGTTCGTTTTGTATTTAAATTAAAGTTTTTTAGGTATATTTTTTAATTGAAAATGAAACTAGATTGGCCAATTTACCCCAACAATTATCATTATTTAGGGTAACCTTGACAATGTGGTCAAAGTTACTCTATCCATTTATTTGTCACCCTGTTTATTTATCAGATCTGTTGATTGCTTAAAAACAATATTTCAGGTATTGACTGGCTTATATTGTTTATGAAGCGACATAATAACACGCTTTGCTTAAGGTTGTGCCAAAACTTTTCGAAAAAAAGAGCTGGTGTTTTGAGAAGTACAGTTACAAAGTATTTCACAAACTTTAAAGAAACTTAAGGACATTCCTCGAGAAAACATAATAAACTATGACGAGACAAAACTTGTCTTATGATCCAAGACGCAAAAAGAAAATGTTAATGAAAAGAGTTATTAAATACCCCGAATGAATAGTGTACACGTTAAATCAGTAGTTAGTATTATGTTTTCTGGCACTGCTGCAAGAGAACTTCTAGCAGTTTATGTTGCTTACAAAGCAGAGAAACTATGGGACACCTGTAATGAAAATGGTCACAAAGCATAGACAATTCAGAAAGATAAATTTACTGGACTACTAAAACAACTAACAAATGCTGTAAGTGTCAATGCTTCAGACAATATTAGAGCTGGCTTCAGAAAATTTGGAATTAACCCTACACACCCAGAACCAGACCTGAATCGTATTCCGCACCGTGTTGAAAACGATGAATCAACATCATTTTCAATACTGTGTGGAAACATTAATTGCTGATTCATTTCTATCCCATCTACAAGTGATACATTTTGAAGAGAGTATGATATAAATCAGAAACAAAAAAAGAGATGTCAAGATGTTCAGCCCGGAAAAAGTGTAGATGTACCTTTTGATGACAAAGATGTAGACACCCGTACCTATTATTCTACCAACCGCACAAAGAATATACCGGTAGTTATACATTTGCCACAAAATGATTTTGTTGCAATTTATCAGAATTTTAGTATAGTACCAGTAGTCAGTCTGAATGTGTGGGTAACTTTACTGATTTAAATGAAGTATGGGTACTTGTAACTGCAAAAGGCACGTTTTCTGACATTTTTGAAATGTTTACTTAATGAGCACTATTTTTAAATGTTAATTTGTTCATTTTAAATATTTTAATTGTGGCCGAAGTAAATCTGGTCTTGTCTAATATTGGTGTTTATATAAACGGCCAAGGTCTTTACAAATAGTTTTAAAAAGCTTTTTAAATTAATATTTGTACTTTATGGTAATGCTATAGTCCCTGAATTAAATCATTACATTCAAAAGTATAGTCAGGGCTGCCTCGAAGGAGGAGGGGGCGTAGGGGTGTCTGGCCCCCCAACGAATTTTATTAGTCGTTTTTTTTTAGATAATTTAGTCGTCAAAAAATATTTTTGGATTGAGTCAGCGAAAAATAAAAATGTCACCTCCTCCTCCGCTAAAATCTTTTCGAGATGGCCCTGAGTATAGTTTGTTGCCTTGTCAGAATATGCGATAAAAAAAAAAATTGTTACCCAAAGATACCCAATTTTACGGTATGCGGTGTATATATATTTAGAGCAGCCGTGGCGCAGTGGTTAGAGTTCTGGCTCAGAACCCAGAGGTCCGAGGTTCAACGCCATCTCTAGCCCAACAAGTGACATTGGTACGGAAGGAGGCGTGAACTTCCTGTTAAATGCATTACCTAAATTATGCAAGCGTAATAAAAGCAATAATATTTTTCATGCAAAAAAAAAAAAAAAAAAAAAAAGTTTAACTCGATACCAGTCCAAACCGTAATATAACGCAAACTTAAAGTGGTTTCTTAATGTCCATGCTGTAATATTACGAAAAATAAAAATGTTTCCCGAATGCCCACGCCGTATTATTACGTATTATTACGCCGTATTTTATCTCATTATATTTCCTTCTTGTTCATCAGTAATTATTCGTCTACTTGTCACAAAATTTGTTACTACATAGTTACAGAGCTTTTGTTCAATAATTCACTTTAATTTTAAATACAATTAAGAAAGTTATCTCAGTGCAAAAGTAGTTATCAAAAAGTAAATATTTACTCACGAAAAGAAAGAAAATTATACATTTGATGAATCAATAATGAAAATATATATTTGATGAATGATTATTAAAAATGATAACAAATGGTTAATGCTCAATGAAGGTGTGTGGTATGATAGTTGGAAAAGCAGCCCCATACTTTTCCAACTATCATACAAAAAGTAAATATTAGTAAACACATTTTTAAAATTTTGTGTTTATGTAGTATGATTTATATTCTTAAACTTTTTTATTAGTATTATGCGTTGTTAGTTTTTTTATATCATAAAAAACAATGAAAGAAGGTTTGCAAAAATTTATAATTATCTTTCGTTAGTTTTTCACAATATAACTATTGGTATGAAAAAAGTAAAAAGTGGTTGGTGCCACTAAGAGAATAGAAAAAGCTGCATCCATAGAGAAAATCACAAAGTACCCCAAACTATCACATTTTTTGAAACCAGCAGTTCAGCCTGGAAGTGTTTCGATACCAACAAAAACTACAAATAACTCTGATTGTCATTATTTGAGTACTAGAGTAGAGTTAGATAGGTTGATATGCAAGTATACATCAAATGGCATAACAATTCCGCCTAATTTTCTCAGTGATGATCCTTCTGAGTGACCAGATAATGTTTCTGACGCACAGAGGTGTGACATTGTTAAACGGGGTTTCAAAAAGATTGAAATTGATTTTCCATACAATTTAGAAAGAAGACGATTTTCAATAAATTATTATAATCGCTAGATGAAGAATGGAGAAATCTTTGAACGGACATGGCTCATATATTCTTTGAATAGCAATAAAGTGTTTTGTTTTTGTTGCAAACTTTTTGGGATAACTTCTTCATCATTCCGATAGGGAATGAACACTTGGGAAGTCTTATCAAAAAAACTTAAAGAACACGAAACATGTAGTGCACATTTTAAGTGCTTTGAAAAATGGATAACTTTACGAAAAGATTAACTGATATTTCTTTTAATTTATTGTTTTGTTACTTTTTTTATTTTCATTTAATTTTTTTTTTCTTCAATTTTGGTAATGCAGGTATAGCAAATCAAGCTACCATAGTCGAGCAACAACAAAAGTTGCTTCATAAAGAGTGGACATTTTGGAGAGCTGTGTTAGAAAGAATACTTGACATTACTTTATTTCTTTCTGCAAGAAATCTTGCATTCCGCGGTTCAAACACAACCATTGGTTCAAAGAGCAATGGAAACTTTCTTGACGTGTTAAATTACTGGCTAAGTACGATATCGTTCTCAATGAACTTATGCAAAGAATTCAGGACAAAGAAACCAAGGAGCACTATTTGAGCAATGACACACATAACGAGTTGGTTAGACTTTTAGCCAAAGAGATTGAATCTAAAAACCTATCTAGGGTAAAAAATGCAAAGTACTATTCCATTATTTTAGATTGTACGCCAGACGTTTCGCACAAAGAACATCAACATTATTCTGCGATCAGTAACATGTACTCCTGGAGTAGGTATCAACATTTCCAAAAATTTCTTTGGATATCTCACAGTAAATGAAACCACTGGAAAAGGGATTTTTGATGCATTTTTAAATCAGGCAAAAGATTGAGGTTTAAATATTTTAGACTGTCGAGGTCAATCTTATGATAATGGTGCTAATATGAAAGGAAAAGTAAAAGGTGTTCAAGCAAGGTTTCTGGAAATGAATCCTAAGGCCTTATATGTTCCTTGTGCAAACCATTCACTCAATCTTGTTATTATTGATGATGCACTGTCATCCATTAGTGCAATTTCTTTTTTCGGTGTTCTTTCAAGGTTTTATACACTCTTTTCATCGTCTCCTTCTCGATAGGAAATTTTAAAATCGTGCACGGCAATTTCTGTCAAACCACATTCAGATAGCAGATGGGAAAGTAGAATAAACTATGTTAAACCACTTCGCTATTATTTAAAAGAAGTCTTAGAGGCACTTGAAAGATTGGAAGAACATGCCTTAGAAAAGAGAGATGGGGTAACAGCCACAGAAGTACGATCGCTGACAGAATATATTAGAACATTGCCTTTCTTATTATCAATCATTATTTGGTATAACGTTTTATTTCAAATCAACAAATCAAGTAAGCTGCTTCAGTCTCCTGCAATATCCCTTGACATCTTAGCTCGTGAAATAAAGGCAACAAATGCATTTCTTTATGAGTATCGTAAAAATTGATTTTTTGACGCACATATTAAAGCGTCAGAAATCGCAGAATTATTGGGCATTGAAAGGGTTTTTCCAATAGTGCGTTCACGAAAAAAAAAATCAATTTATTCATACGAGTGTGTTGATCACACTCGGCAACCTGAACATCAGTATAAAGCAGATTTCTTTTTGCCATTAATTGATATGTCAATTGCATCAGTAAAATAGCGTTTTGAACAGATCAGCATTGTCACAAAGCTTTTTGACTTTCTTTACCGATCCGAGAGTCTTATCAAAGCTTGCAACGAAAATTCTCTGTCTGTATATTGCAAAAGTTTGCAAATAAAGCTTGATGATATAGATTCTGAGGATTTAGAAATGGAGTTAAAACGATTTGTCATTGTTATAAAGAAGGAAAAAAATGCTTTTCTAAAATCTGCACATGATTTTCTAAACTAGATCTACAAAGAAGAGTTGCAAGAAACTTGTCCCAATCTAGTTATTGCGTTACGAATCATTCTTACTTTAACAGTCACTGTTGCAAGTGCAGAAAGTAGCTTCAGCAAGTTAAAACTAATTAAAACATTTCATAGGTTAGTATAAATAATCTTGCTTAATTATACATAAATGCATGTAACTATATTTCATTGTATCTTTAAATAGATCATTAATGGTCGATGAACGTTTGTCTTCCTTAGCAATGTTGTCGATTGAAAACGAGGTTGCAAGAAAATTAAATTATGAAGGCATAATAAATGAGTTTGCAATCATGAAAACACGTCGCAAACCCTTTTTTTGATGATTTGCGACTTGTATTATCTGCGTAAAGGTGAGTTTCCACTCATCCGTTTTTTCACGGAAACGGGAAAGGGAAAGGGAAAAATAATCACTGAGCATGCGTAGTTTTACTTCGGACAAATTAAAACTTATAACACGCATGCCCACGTGATTATTTTTCCTTTCCCTTTCCCGTTTCCGTGAAAAAACGGATGAGTGGAAACTCACCTTTAAGGTGATTTTCCACTCAACCGTTTTTTCACGGGAACAGGAAAGGGAAGGTAAAAATGATCACGTGAGCATGCGTATTATAAGTTTTAATTTGTCCGAAGTAAAACTACGCATGCTCACGTGATTATTTTTCCCCTTCCTAACCCGTTCCTATAGAAAAATGGATGAGTGGAAACTCACCTTTATACATTTACATTAGTTAAAGAAACTCTAGACTAGTAAACTCTGTTTCAATTTAACAATTATAAAAAATATCCAATTGAATTTAAGCGTTAATTTGATTATTTTTAGTCTTATGAACGGCGACGTTAAAATATGTTAGGTAGCCATATGTTTCGAAGTAATCTGTAAATTTTATTCACTTTAAAGAAAGAAAAAAAAAAAAAAATGGGTCCCTATATATATATATATATATATATATATATATATATATATATATATATATATATATATATATATATATATATATATATATATATATATATATATATATATATATATACATATATATATATATATATATATATATATATATATACATATATATATATATATATATATATATATATATATATATATATATATATATATATATATATATATATATATATATATATATACAAAATAGAAAATGTATTATTATGGTATAATAATAATAATACAAATACTCTTGTGCGTTTAAGAGTGCTCAATACTATTAAATAATAGAGCAATGTTTATTTATTTATATTAAATGAATAAAAACATCATCAGCCATTGTGTATTTCGTCACTTAAAAACCGTTTAAAAATTACCAATTAAAATTACGGTGGAACGAGTTCTGACGTTAGCAAAAATGTTGAAACTAAAATTGGAAATCGCTTTTTAGCTTTAGTTGACCAACACTTTCCAGTAGGGCACAGGCTTCATAAAATTTTTAATCGAAACTATGTTAAAGTAAGCTATAGTTGCATGCCTAATGTCAAGTCTTTAATAAATACACATAATAACAAAATTTTACATCGCGATAAAAATAAAACATCAAAAAAATGTAACTGCATAGACAAAAATATTTGTCCGTTAAATAACCAATGTCTTTTTAGCAATATCGTATACCAAGCCACTGTAAGTTCTGGTGATCCTCAATGCAAAGATAAAGTTTATTTCGGTATAAGTGAAACCACATTTAAATTAAGATATGCCAACCATCTTAAATCTTTCAATGCACACGCTTAAAAATAGTGTTGAGCTGTAGGCTACATTATGTCGCGTAGAATACAACAATGAGTGTCGACGCCGGCTACACCAACACTATGTGGCTTTAAAAGCCACACTCAGTGTTGCATTCGTAAGGCTACATAAAATGTAGACTTGAAAGTCACACTTTGTGGCTTTTAATGCGACACTTTCATAAGAATTTTTTCGACATAATTGTTGCATTTAATCAATGGCTGTATATATACGCTCTTTTTGCGCGACAAAACTGTTGTAAAAAAACCTCAAAATTAGTGTTGCGCTAAATGTAACACTATAGTTTAAACACTAATCTGTGTTTTTCTAGACGTTAAAAAATGTTTTGATTTTTTGTAAGTATATTTATGCGTGATTTATTCCGCCCATTTAGGTCTTCACGTACTATGTATATAACCGGGCGCAATTAAATAATTGAAATAAAGAATGCTATTTATATCATATAATAAATTACACATTGTCATTTAGAGTCATATACTAAATTACACATGTATATTATATTGGCTTACAAGAAATAACGGAACGATATCACAATAAAATAATAAAAACTGAAATATAAATTTTATTTTAATTCCGAGTCAATGCATTGTTATAGTATTTCTTTTAAGTATATAAACTCAGTTCAAACTCAATTCAGTGAATATTAAATTAAAAACAAGTCTTAAAACATTTATATGCAAAAGCGAGTTAAAACTTTGAAAAATAGATACCGCCGTCAGAGAAGAACCGTATATCAACATTTTGTGTTTTTTTTTTTTTTTTTTTGTCCATTATCAATAAATATTCAGGAGTGTGTGTTCCATAAATATACCATAACAATAAAATTTTAGGAAATATTTAAATAATCAGTCGAATTTTCTGGAAGAAAGACTTCGCAAATTAAAATTTGAAACTTGATTTGCTTGGAAACACAAAAAAAAGACATACGGCCTCTTGGTTCTCGGCTGACGATATAACAAAAATAAACAAGAAAGTGATAAAAACACTTTTTCGTTTCACAAACATATTGCTTAATTTAATCTTAAACTTTTGGCAATACTTTCTTTAAAAGGAATTGACTATAATTCTTTTGTTGTTTATTCCAAGTAAATTTCCCATAAATCCATATACACAAATAAGTTCATGAGGAAAATTGACATTAAATACATAATAAGAGACTAGCAGCAACTCAAAAGCAAATCTAATACTCGGTATGGCTTCCAACCGTATAGTTGTAGTATCGACTTATAATTAGAGTTATAATTTGAATTATAAATAGAGTGCCGCAACACTTGAATAAAATCAGTAGAAAAACTTTCTCCTTCTTCAATAACTCAAGGGAGCTTTCAAGACTGAGGTGTACCTAAATGTTTAAGTAAAATTTTAAAAAATGCAGAAAATTCAAAGCTCAAAAACGTAATACTTTTTGATTATAAACCAAATTTAACTTTAAAAAAAAATGCATAGAAAAAACTTACACCCATTTCTCTATAAAATAAAGCCAAATTCTTGGACTCTTCTTGCCCTTCTGTGGAGGTGCTATCATAAGAAAAGGGAGCGCCTTAAATGCAAGCAAAGTTGCATCTTCTAAATAAAAATAAAAATAAATCAGGGAACAACTTGTATATACTTATAAACCTTTATAGGTAGATTATAAAAAAACATTCTTTTGGATTAAAAGGGTATATTACATAAGGAACTAATAAATGAAATAAGATGAGAAAGAGAAACTTCGCACTTTTGCAGATTGGCACATAGTCAAGTTGCAGCAGCTTAGTACTTAGTCAGATTGACAATTATGTTGTAAAATTTCTTATTTAAGTTATAAAGTTCTTATTTATTCATTCTACCCACTTAGGGTAGTAGACATATATACCTCCACTATATTAGTCTTCTGACAAAGTATTTTTGAACATTGAATCTCTTACTAGCAACAAAATGTTTTGTTTGCAAGTGTTAAAGCCATCATGCAATCTAATATTACTTGATACCTCTTCAATGAAATGAAACTATCTTTGAAATTCCCTCATTAGTTTCATATCTAAGAGGGTCCATGTTGCATGTTTTAGAAGTTACAAAAAGAGAATTTTTTTTTAAGTGTTTATCTTGTTTATATAATGTGTCAAGAAACTTGAGTGGCTTATTGCAATGTATAACACTACTTTCAAACTTACTCTTAAACAATAATAGAGTGGAATCTGCTCTAATTTCATTGAAAACTGATAAAGCAGCATTACCAATATCATCGCTCGAAATAACAGCCGATCAATGATCAGCAATGTTTGAAGAAATTTAAAAAAATTCAAGGAAAACCTATTTTTGTGAAATAATTACATTTGATTGGCAAGCTTTGAAAAACTATTTGAGCGCTGCAATATAGGAAACTAATGATTATGAAATTACTGTTAACAGAAACAATTACTTCAGGTATAATGTAATAAGGAACACTGCTGCTTGTTCACAATGAAGAAACTAACAAAGGATCAATTTATTCTATTGTTTTTTCAGGATAAGTGTAAACTTGATAAGTAGAATTCTCTGGGAAACTAGGCAATGAATATTCTGAAAAATTAGGCAATAAAACATTACGATTATCATTTAATGGATTACTATATATTTTGGCTCAGGATTTTTATCAATGAAACCATTATCAATATTATGGTAACATTTTACATGTCTAATTAGCAACATATAAGCTGTACAAGTACATTTACAGCCATTCTGTAAACATTTAATTGGATAAACAATTTCGGCAATACTATTATGACGTTGTAGATGATTTTGAAAAAAAATCAATAGTTACGTAAAAGTACCACATATATAGCAAATAAACATTTTAATAACTTTTATCAGAAAAAAAAAAATTATATATATATATATATATATATATATATATATACATATATATATATATATATATATATATATATATATATATATATATATATATATATATATATATATATATATATATATATATATATATATATATATATATATATATATATATATATATATATATATATATATATATACACACACAATATATACATATTATACCACTATAAATCATAGTTGCCATTGTGCATTTATTGCATATATTAATATAATTTTATTAGAGTGCTTTCATAGGTATAATGAAATTATTTAATACATTATTTCAACATGCAACATGACTAAATATCATAATCATAACTAATAAAAATCATTATTGAATGATATATCATGCAATAATGATTTTTATTAGTTATCTCAGCAAAAAAAAAGATATGTACATAATGTAAAGTATACCTTTATGGTATACATATATATCTAGTTGTTAACATATGATAACTAAAATAGTTGTTGTTAATATAACTAAAATGCTGCTATTTTAACTAAAATAACACCATTATCATATTTATTTGATAATATTTAAGTATTATTTAAGATATTATTTAAGTATTTTTCATTTTGTTATAACATAAAAAAATTAACTTTAACAACATTAACATTAACATTTTACGTTAACAATATTATTTAACAACATTATTTACAGTTATGTTAACAACATTACTTGTGTTATGTTAACAGATTACCAGTTAACTGGTAATGTCATGTGATTTTATTTAAACCTATATTTTACACATTTTTCTTAGACTAATGTTATTATTTTATATAATTAATGTTACTATGTAATAATTTTTATAACTTCATAATGTTGTTAACGTAACTAAAATAATTGTATTAACATTTTAATACAATATATATAAAATAATAACATTAGTCTAATTAAATAAAGTCACACAACTAATTCATGTAGTAATGTACTACAAACCGAAGGTCTTACCTAATTTTTAACAACTGAAAATCGATATTTTCCTCGCTTAACATATTTAATACGATATTAATAAAATATTACAATATTTTTTTATGAAAAAGTTAACTATGTATGTGTTTAAAATTACCATGCAGCAATAAAAGTTACACTAAAATTTTCAGTAAAACTGAAAATGGTTCATAAAAAAAAACATGTCGCTAAAAACATGATTCTAGCCTCTTTTCCGAATAATTCGATACGAGAATCCACCAAAGTGCAACACTAAGTGTGGCTTTTTTTACGCATATAATGAAGTTTAATTTCATAATTACAAGTGTGGCTTTAAAGCGCACAAGTGTAGCCTTGAAGTACACAATTTGTGTAGCCAAAAAGACGCTACACTAAGTGTCGTGTTTTTTGTTCACACTTTTTTTAAGCGTGCACCCAAATATAAAAATGACACTGAACTTTCCAAAGAAATATGGGAGCTAAAATCGAAACATATAAATCCTGTGATTACATGGAAGATAATAGCACAATGTAAGCCCTACAATCAAGCATCAAAAGTTTGTAATCTTTGTCTCCACGAGAAGTTTCACATATTATCATATAAAGGAGAAAACTTACTTAATAAAAGATATGAAATAATATCAAAGTGCCGGCATTCAAAAAAATTTTTACTATCCTTATTTGATACCGGGGACTAAAACCTTTGACGTCTTTTTGTTTTGTTTTGTTTTGTTTGGTAACGTCAGAACTCGTTCCACCGTAATTTTAATTTGTAATTTTTAAACCATTTTTAAGTGACGAAATACACAATGGCTGATGATTGCCAAAAGGCATGAAACTCAGAGTTCCATCAAAAGTTGTTTTTATTCATTTAATATAAATAAATAAATAAATATATATATATATATATATATATATATATATATATATATATATATATATATATATATATATATATATATATATATATATATATATATATATATATATATATGTATATATATATATATATATATATATATATATATATATGTATATATATATATATATATATATATATATATATATATATATATATATATATATATATATATATATATATATATATATATATTGTTTATATATGTATATGTATATGTGTATATATATATATATATACATATATATATATGTATATATGTATATATATATATATATATATATATACATACATATATATATATATATATATATATATATATATATATATATATATATATATATATATATATATATATATATATATATATATATATATATATTGTCTACTTTTAAGGGTAATAACTACTTAGTATCAGGGTCACTTTCTAAAATAATATCAGGTTCTTCTCCTTTGTTTTCATCAACGCCATAATTGCCATCATTGTTTTGCACTGGTGTTTCTCTGTGAGGTTGTTGCCATACTCATTAAACTGCCAGGATTTGTAGAAGGCATGGTACTTTTATGCGATGAACTGATGCAAGTTCTGCAAGTCTTTGTACTTTATTGCTCTTATTCCTGGAGTTGCTTTTTAAAGAGGTAGCTGTTGTAGAAGACGCTGTTTTAAACAGTCCTTATCTTCCATATTGACCACCTTAAATCCGTGGGACGATTTAGCAGCAACATCCATCCAGTGGTTTGGTACTAAAACTCCTGTTCCTGAATTTCTGCGGGCTCTTTCAATAACACCAAAGTTTCTGCCGAATCATTATACGAGTGGCAAGACAATAAGTACTTGTTGTTCATTTGCTTAATGTGTGCATTAACTAGGTACTACTTAGTAAATAGATACCTACATCGTATAGCTAAAACTTAACTGTAAAATAGCATTTGTTCTTCTCGCATTATCATTGAACATTGTTAATTTCTCTATCCTTGTAGGCAGTGTACTCACAAATCGCAACAGGCAAAAGAGCTTCTCCTCACAACCTTTAGCAGCCTAGGCTTCATCCCAAATAAATATGCTGATATTGTCACTTTCCAAATTTTTAAAAATTGTAAGTTCAATTAATTCTTTATTTGATTATTTGATTGCTTAGGTTCTTTTTTTTATTCATAATAAGCAACATAACTAACTCCTCAACAGGGCCTTCGAAAGCCTCATTGGCGCCTGGGTCAAAAATGGAGAACAGCGCCCCATTTTAAAGCAAGAAATTACAAAATTTAAAGTTTTTTGAACGCAGCAATTACTTATATCTGATCCAGCACATTGTTTTTGTGAGTTACCATTAATTCTCTGGATTGAGAAAAAGTTTATTAATTAAAACTAACATTTGAATCAAAATATTAAATAACGAAAGGTCAATCAATAAAATCTGGAAGAAAGGCGCTTAAAAATGAGTTTTTGAGCTTTTCTGACCGACCAAATAACAATGACATTATCATAGCTCACTTTTTTAGCCAAATCAATCCAAATAGTTAAAAGATCAACAACGCAATCCTGGCCATGGCCGAACTAAGGGAGGTTTTTACAATCTTCAGTTTACTAAATGACAGTTCATCCGAAACAACTGACATCGGAATAGTGTTTAAAATCCGGAGCAGGATGCAAATGTGTGGAAAAAAACGTTCAAGCTTCTTCTCAAAAAGTGGATTTCCTTGCTTGAAAATGAATTTGCGGGCATTTGTTGAAAATGAGTTTGCGGGCAAACGGAAATCTTCTTCAATAAAATCCTTTTTCTTTACATCTCTCGGAAAAAAACATGCAAGTTTTCAAGCTTTACTTTGAAAGGAAAGATCATCATTATTCAACCAGACGAATGAAAATATATTGCCACCCATCCTGCTTGCCTCAAATCTTGAATCAATCTGCTGGATCAGACTTTCAAAATAAAAATTAAAAACGTTCACTTCAACTTCAAAATTTTGTTTAGTTGTCATGAAAATGTGCTGTGTTTGGTGTTTTATCGTAAAAGCGCTTCAGTTGACGCTTTTTTTAAGTAGCGAGTTCAGTTTCAAATCCTAGTGGTTCAGCTACAGCCAATCCCTTGAAGAAAATTTACAACCAAGAGTTACTAACCTGTTTAAGATCTTCCAGTAGCAGTCTAATCAAATGAAGCTCGTCATCAGTGGTAATCGCTTCAGATTTTCGAAGACAATCAACGAGGTCAATATCAGTATGAGTTTTGTACCAAATCGTAATTAGCAATACAAATCCAAAAGTTGATAACCATTTTTTACGCTTCTCTGAACTGCACTTTGGGCATATCCAGGTTTTCCATGGCATTTTTAAGAGCTGCTAACATTTCTTTTGGTCTCTTGGCATGTGGTTTGATTGCGTCGGTACGAGAGCTCCATCTTGTCGAAGTAGGTTTATTCAGTAAAATTCCTATCGCCTCAGTGAGGATCTTCCATCAGACAAAACTTGCATTAAAAATAAATAAAAAAATTAGACATTTCAAAATAATACTTTGATCTCAATGGCTGATTTAACTGTGTGCACACCAGCCAAATTCAGACTTATAAGCGTTACAGAGAACGTACAAAACTTCTAAGTAATTTTGCCTTACTAATGCTTGAGCTTCTTTGTAACGATCTGACATATTGATTTATTTGACCCATTATTGTTTCCCTGACCGCGACAGTTTTCAAATATCCAAACCTAGCCTTACAATCACATCAGTGACAAACTTTGCTATATCAACTCTTTTTTTCTCTGCAGCTTCAACACACATGGATTGTTCTTTGGTTTTTCAGGGATTATTATCTCTTTAGTAGAGGAGAAAACGAATAACAAAGGTTAATCGAATATTGTGAGATTTTTCAATTTTCAGTGATATCAGCGTTGACTTCTTCAAAACAAAATTTGATCAGTTACCATTATATCTACCACAGCGCATCATCTCCCGTTCAATCAAGCATGAGGTAATCATTAGATAACATGACT
Organism: Hydra vulgaris; assembly: GCF_022113875.1. NCBI lineage: Eukaryota > Metazoa > Cnidaria > Hydrozoa > Anthoathecata > Hydridae > Hydra > Hydra vulgaris. Next base: position 22,048,998 of record NC_061159.1, on the reverse strand, counting down.
GTTCATGGGCATACGGAATACGCCCGGTTCAGTCTAAATCAACTACAACTAGAACCTATTCTTTTCTTGAAAAATGGTTTATAAATGATTAAAATGATAGAATAAAAACTTTAATTCAGAATGCTAAATTTTCAACCTCAACACAAAAATCTAAGCAGATTTCACATTGTGTTTCATTAAAATGAGTATTATTTCTTGAAAGAAAAAATAACCAACGAGTTTTCCGGCGCCCCTTCAAGCTTGGCGCAACGGTAAATTTGCGAAGAATTGATAGAGGGTGAGGCTTTCTGAATGTAAATAAAACAAATTATTAATTTTTCTATCTCATTCCAAATATGTTTCAGTGCGTTAAGTTTAGCTAAAATTAAAATAAAAGGTACACAATTTTTTACTTGTTAAAACCTAATTTTAGATTGTGAGATCGAAGGTTTCAAAGAATAAAAGACAAAATAACAAGGAGTACATAGAAAGAACCTTAAAATAAAATAAAGGTTCTGTGTAAATTATTTTTTACTCGATTTAGTTTCAATTGTCACTACAATGTTTCTATATTAACAAAAAATCTTAATTTAGATTGAATAAAACACTCATTTGTACCTTAAACTTTATCAGATTTATATAAACTTATATGATTATTATTATTATATGGTTTATATAAACTTTAATGATTGCTTTAAAACACTTGTTGAAGATTATGGAAGAATATTGAAAATTATGGAAGATTATGGAAGATTATTGAAGATTATTGAAGATTATTGAAGATTATAGAAGATTATTAAAGATTATGGAAGATTATTGAAGATTATGGTTTTGTTTAAAAATCATGTTGTTTTAAATTGTTTAGGTGCTTTTTGTGCCGTGAGAGTGCTAGGATTGGGCTACTACTCTGAACAAGCTGTTAAAGAAATTCATCACAGCTTTCTTTAATAAATCTTTAAACAGACTCACAATTTCACATAATAGCAGCTCCTTTTCTTAATATTTGCTCAAAAACTTTCAGGAGGCAGTTTTTCATCTTCCTGCTGTTAATAATTGCTCTGAAAGAAGCGTGAAACTCATAAAGAAAAACATTGATATAGCCAAAAAGAAGTGACATGTTCTCTATTTTACATGCACAACTATAAAAAAATATTTCGAAAAATGAAAGTATACTGTAAAAATATGAAAAATTTGTTAAAATGTAAAAATATGATGTTTGTTTTTAAGTAAATAATGAAATCATTAAAAAGTTTGTTAAATAAAATTGAAAAATTAACGCGAACCGCAAAAATTGCAAAAAATTGAATTTTGGTGACAAAAACTTGCAATTTTGATGACAGATTAACTAAATAAAATAAAAAAGATATTATCAATTGACAAAATAACTTTTTTCAGCTTAATTTTAAAAGTAAGAAAACTCCAACTTCAAAAAAAAAGTTTTTCAAAACTATTTTGTTCCACAGAAGAGCGTTTATCTTACATTTGTACATAAATAAAAAAACATTAAACACATTTTGCTGGTATATATTAAGAACATTCGTTTTTAATAAAAGAGGTCTGGCATGAGTATAACGGTCTTTAAAGTTTATTAGACGTGCTATATGCTTCTGTTGCCGATATAGAGGATCTAATTGGATTTTTTTTAGTACTACCCCATGCAATATTTGCAATACTATGTAATAATTAGCGAGTGATAAAGTTGAATTAATGAATGTCTATTTACAAAATTTTTTGCTTTATACATTACTCCAATATTTTTTGAAACTTTATTGCGCAAAGTTTCGATATGGTTTTTCCAAGAAAATGTATAACTTTTTATTTTTTTATTTGAACATTGTCAATATATATTTGAGGCATATCATTTGGTAAAAGTTATTTTTTGGGATTTTGAATGAAATAAAGGCCATTTAGTTTTTTTCCAAGTTAATTGATAGTTTATTTGACTTAAAACAATTTTAATTAGTTCATCAGCAAACATTACTGTCTTCAAATTTGAGGCATTGTGCAGGTCATTAACATAAATGAAAAAAAGTATTGGTCCTAGTATAGACTCTTGGGGAACACCACATGTTATATCTAGTAAACTTGTTGAGGAGGATACGTCGATTTGCACAAACTGTTTGCGATTGCTTAGATAGCTTTTTAGCAAATTTAATAAATTTCCGCTTATTCCATAGTTTTTAAGTTTTTGTATAAGGAAAAGGCTTTTGATTATTTTTTTGTACTAATAATTGGCTAATAACTAGCTATGGTTGCCATATAAAAACTTATACACCTCAATTTTATTTTAGGCACCAAAGTATAGCATTTATACGTGGTGGTCTTAAACTTTTTTCCAAGACTGTATATATATATATATATATATATATATATATATATTATATATATATATATATATATATATATATATATATATATATATATATATATATATATATATATATATATATATATATATATATATATATATATATATATATATATATATATATATATATATATATATATATATACATACATACATACATACATATATTTCCTACCCCCAGTCCTCCCACGTGTCGTCGGCCATGGTATATAATGCATTTGATAAAAATAAAATAAACTTTTGGACACAAAAAAAAATATTAAGAATTTTTTCAACATCGTGTTTAAAAATGGGTTTTTATTTTGTTGGTATTTTTTTTTGTGTGTATCTTTTATTTAAAGATTCATTCAATAAAATCATACAAAAAGATAAATGAAATACCGTTAGATAATAGTAAAAAGAAAACAATCATACGAGTATTTTCTATAAAGCAAAATAAATAAATAAATATAAAAGTTGTATATAAAAAAAATAAAACACGAAGATTTTTGAAACACTTTCAGATCTTCTCATCAAAACAACTCGTGAAATACCTAAACATTAGTCATTTTAACTTAGGGTTTAAGTAAATTTCTTCAGTGCCAATAGTGTCGGTTAAAATGCTTGTAGTATGCGCAAGTATTTGATGATTAGTGGTTAATTAGTTCTTTAAGATCTTGTTTCATGAAAAAAAATTTTAAAGTAAGTTGCATAGTTTTAATACAGTAATTTTAGTTTTTCTAATTAAGTACTTATTATATTATGTATTAATGTGCTCAGCCACTCTAACCTTTATAATCATAAATGGAATAATCAAAATTAAAAATAAAAGTTGTTTAAACAATCTTAAATAGTCTGCGAATATTAAAAAAGTGACTTTCAACAATAAGCTTCAAGGTATATACAAAGTTGATAATTATTTATTGTTTATAAGTTTTATTTCGGTTGCTCATTTTTAAAGCAATTATCAACATCAAGTATATTTAAAAGTAATCGGTAATGAATTGAGGTTGTTTAAAGTTGAATGAACTTGAAAAGTTATATTTAACATATATATTATTTTATATAAGGCGTTGGGCTTAGTAAAAATTTTTTTTTCTTTTTTATTTCTTACAAATTTCATCGCAAATTATAAGTTAGTTATACTTACAGCCAGTGCCGGATCAAGGAAGGGGGAGCTAGGGGGGCTATAGCCCCGGGCCCTGCAAATTTAGGGGTCTTCAAAAATTTAAGAAGACCTTTTCTTTTTTTTTTCAAGTCATTTTTAGACTCTGGCCCATAAAAAGGCCTCCAAAAACAAAAATAGCCCCGGGCCCCAACCCAACAGGCACACAACGTTGTGCTAACGTTGTATTTATGTTAAAATTGCGTTTACATTACTTAATGTTAATTCAACGTTGAGTCAAAGTAATCTTTTTAAGGTGGTAGCCCTATAAAAAAGGTGATTTTGAAAAATAAAAAGAAATCTAACATATTTAAGTGTTTATCATGTTTATTAGAGATAGATAGGATGATTTAAAAAAAAAAAAAAATTACTTTTGGTTGATCCATAATGGTGGGAAAAGTGTCATAAAATCAGCATAATTGATCACATATCCAAATGCTCTAAGTCAGTTTGTTTTTATTGGTTTTCAATTAAGCTTTAGGACATTTTTCAGTACACCCAGATACTCCATTTAACCGTCACATTTTTTCTAAATCGAAATATTAAAAAGTTATCAACTTTTGTGTATGAACCTATTGATTTTCAATAGTTTTGTGGTATGTTTCAAAACGTCTATAAATCAATCTTTAGAGTGATTCATAAAAATTTTGACGGTTAAATGGAGTGCATATATGTTGTGAACTTATCATGAAAATTTGAAAGCAAATACTCTAGCCATTATCAAGTTATGATGTTTTAAGTTTTCAAAAAACGCTCAAAATGAGAAGCTGAGAAAAATACAAAAGAAAGTTTAGAAAGTAGAAATCTCAACAAATAAATTTATTAAATCCTAATAATTTCCTGTGTTGCGTAATAGTCTCTGGGTTCTTTTTGTTTTAAAATGTCACAGTAACCCTTTTGCTTTGCTCTGATGGATTTTTTTCGCCTTTTTACATTGTCAGTAGCTTTTTTGGTCATGCGTTTTACGCGTGATATATCGAGTTTCTTTGCAATTTGGTGCAAAACTATTCCCGTCAATCCAAAATATTCTAATATGCCATGGATTCCATTTCTGCCATTGTTAAAATGTATTACAGCTGAATAGGTACCCATTTCTATGGTTTCTCTTCCAACAAATATAGACTTTAGTACACGAGATCATATGATTGCATTCAAAGCCTCGTTTGCATTTTGTATTTTGCCATACATACACTTTTCCAATAGTTCATCTTTCATTAAAGCTTTAAAATCTGGAAAGATGAGATTTTTTATCCACAGAGAAATTAAATTTTGCGACCTATATGTCTTATTTGCTTTCGACCAATACTTGCACCAATTTCCAGCATCTCTTGGGCAAAATTTATGACAATCGAAAGGATCTGGTAGGTCAGTGAAATGAAAAAGTATTGATAATATTGTCTTCTTTATGGCATACAAATTTTCAATATTATTACGAATGGCCAGGCCATAATAATTTTGCATAGAGTCAATGCACTTTTTGGTAAGTTTGCCTCTACCAGATAACACATTTAGGTTGCAACAAACAAAATAGTAAACATATATATGAAGCTATATAAGTTTGACTTTCGATGTAACTTTCCCACGCGTATTTGTAGTTTTAAAGTATACTTTTTAGAACATCTTTTGAGTAGAGCAAAGTGGATTTTTTGTCTGAGAAAAAAAATGAGTTAAATGAACTACTTGAAGGAATTATATTAGACCATAATTATTTTGAACGGTAACTAAGGACGTTGCAATGTAAATTTTCAAAAATGGATAGCCTAAAAAGTTATCAAAACTGACAAAAAAGGTATGTTAGGTGATTAATTTTTTGAAGGAATGAAAGTAGTGGTATACAAGGTGCTGCACAGTGAGCCAGTAGGTGAACAAAATGAGAAAAAATTTAGTTATCTAAAACTTATTTAATTTTAGTATCTACATATATTAGGAGAAATTTATTGATAATTTATTTATATTAAATCCCATAGTTACCAGGACGCTAAGCATTTGAATATTGAAATTAAAAAAAAAAAAAATTAAATAAGTAATTTACGGTGACATTAACTTTGTGTTATATTTCAATTAAATCTACGTTTTTGAAACAAATAATTAGTGTTATGTTATTCGAGAGTATTTAGAGATAAGAAAAACCAATGTGTGAAATAAATATGTCATAGGATGTTATTTTAGTTATACTTTAAAAATCACAGATTAAAAAAAAAATCTTCATGCAAAATTTTTTTGCCGCACTATAACTAATAATTACCATATTTTGCCATTGCTGTCTTATATTTATTTAAGCTATATGATGTTTCAATTAAGTTTTAATTGATTGCTCGTCCCCTTAAATCCCCATTCAGATTTTATATATGTTTTAACTTGGTTGTTATGGTACTGAATTTTGCATAGCAACAGCTCATTTTTACATTAACGTTGTTTTAACAGTATTTTATCTGCGCTAAGTACATATTATTGGGAGTATGTATTAAAATGAGATTCACAATTCTTAAGAGGTTATTCTTTTTGGTTGCTATGGCTACCTTACTTTGCTTAGCATATAAACAACATATTTTCGGTAGTTGTCAGTAATTTGATTTCTAACACTAACAGTAATTTAATTACTTTTAATTTTAATTACTAACATTTGTAGTAACTTAATTACTAACACGAATTAGTAGTGCACGCGGCATATATATTATAACAATAAACTTTTAAATACAAAATATTTGTTATAAGAATTATTTAGATATGGCTTTATTAAACTTAGACATTCATAATTTTCTCCAAGAAAACAATCTTAATATTTCAAAACAAAAGGAAGATATATTGAAATTTATTCAGCCAAAATTTGCTGAATTTAAAGACGTTGATTTTAGACATGATGTTCAACGGTTTGTTTACTTGTATAAAAAAAAGTGGAAATCTGCCAACTGCGGTAGTGGTGTAGTGGTAAGAGCGCTCGCTTTGTAAGCAAGCGGTTCTGAGTTCGACTCCCACCACGTCCCTGGAAGTACCGCGCTCAACTTAATTTCTCCGCGCAGCGGTCTTGCTTGTCACGGTTCGTGTTTCGGAGTTAAAGAGTTGAGAGAGGGTTGTACCACAATTTACAAAAAAAAAAAAAATAATAAAAAATGAGTAGCCTTTTCGACTGTAGTGGCCCCCTCGGGCCTTGGGTAGGTGAATAAATTAAAAAAAAAAAAAAAAAAAAAACTACACTGTTAAAAATTTTGAAAAGAAGTTTGTAAATTGGCTTCATGAATATTTAACTTTCAGAAAAAAAAAACAACAAACCAACTGCAAGTAGACGTGGTCGAAAACCAGTTGCATTTGATAATGGTTCTAATAAAACTAAAAAAACAGCGTGTATCTTGCTTAATTGAATCCTATTCATGCAGTGAATTATATTTTGCTGCTAATAAAAAATTTAGAGATGAATCTATTGTTAGTGCTTTCAAGAACTTTTCAAATATTTCAAATACAAATAAAACAACTATATATTCAGCAGATGAATCTGGCTTTAATAATTGATGCCAGTCTGACAAAAGCTTCTTATCAATTGATTAGAAGCGGAGCCTGGGAGAAAGAATACATACCCTTTACCCCGCTTACAATGATGTCAGAGATGCAAAATTAAAGTGTTATCCTGCAAATATAACAGTAGAGGACTATTCATCTTCAGCTCCTTTAAAAGATTTAATTATTCATACCTTGCAAAGAATCTGTGCAGTTCAGGCACCTGTGCTGAGGCACTTGATAATGAACGACAAAGCAATAAAAACAATGACACTTACGTGTAAGGCTGGTTTTGATGGTGCTACTGGCCAAAGCATTTATAAACAAGTTTTATCAGAACCTTACATGAACAGAGATTTAAAGTATGAAGAATTGTTATTTATAACTTATCTAGCCCCATTGGATTTGACTGGATTTAACAACAGTAACGAAAAGGTGTCTATTTGGAGAAATCGAAAGTTGTCATCCAGAGACCCATAAGATTTGCTTGCAAAACGGAATCCGAGGAATCTGTGATCGAAGAAAATCAGTACATTAAAAGTGGGATAGAAAGTATGGATATAATTTTATTAGAGGTTTGCGGTTGTTTTATTGAATTGAATTGTATTATTGAACTTACAATGATTGATGGGAAAGTTCAAACAATATTATCTGAAAAAACTAACTCATACCGATGCTGTTCAATGTGTGGTGTCTCTCCAAAAAAAAGAATATTCTTGATATCCTTAATATAGATTATACTAACAGAGAGTTCAAGTATGGTCTTTCCATTCATGCATGGATTCATTTTTTTGAGATTTTGAGATCCATGAGATGCATGGATTCATTTTTTGAGAAAGAAAAGGCATGTTTAGCTAAACAAAAGATTCAGACTGATTTTATGAACAAAATGGGACTTGTTGTTGATTTCCCTAAAAGTGGTGGTTCTGAAACAAGGATATGAAATAGACAGCTTAAAATTCAAGGATTCTTGTTTTTGACGCTGTTAGACTATATGTGTCCTTTTATCCATGGTATTACATGGCTCAATCAGTTCACAAAGTATTGATACATGGACATGACATAATTAAAAACCTTACATTACCCATCGGACTTATGTCAGAGGAAGCTCAAGAGGTTAGAAATAAAGACTTCAAATCTTATCGCGATTGTTTCAGCCAAAAAACATCCAGACAAACAACAAATACTGATCTTATCAATAGACGTAAAATTCTAAAGTTAGATTAACGTTATACTAATGTAAATACAATCTGAAAAAAACATTGGCGTTTTATATTAAAGTAAAATATTGATTGTAATTGTGTAATATTTAATGTTAATATAGCTATAGTTATATTCATATAACCCTGAACCAAGCCCTTTATACGCGGCTTCGTGTCATGGTTATTATATGAATATAACCGTATATATTACCATTAGATGTTAAACACATTTACAATCAATATTCAAAGATAATATAAGAGTTTTTAACCCTCTTACAAAGAGTTAGAAAAATAGTTTTGGGGATATTGAAACAAAAAATACAATAAATATACTTTTAAAATTTTTTTTAAAGATGTATTATATATTCTTTTGTATTAAAGATTTACAAAAAAACTCAAAAACAAATAACTGTTCAATTGAGAGAACTTTAAAATGCTTCCTATTTGATCTTTTATATGCTTCCGTCGAAGACTCGTGCATTAGCTGGATGAATTCTAAAATATAACATGGGATACTGAAAACAAGATAAAAGCTAATTAATTTTTATTGGGCTAGATTTTTCTATTAAATTTACTCACATTCTAAACGGCTTGATTATCCAGAGTTAAACAAAAATACATACCTGACCATAACATTTTTTATATTTTCTTTAACATTTTTTCCACCTGTTTTTTTGAGGTGACAAAGCTAAAATATAAAAGTCTAGTGAAAAGTTCATGTTCGAATAAGACAGGATTAGATTAATTTGGAAGACTGAAAAACTCTACAGAATGTAAATGGCTATCAGGTCACTACAATAATTCTTGATTTATGTATTGTATGAATTTACCTTTAACATTTTAAGTATTAATTTACCTTTTACCCATATTCTGGTAAAATGAGAAAGAAATTTAAATAGGTTCACCAAGAAAAGGATGAAATTAAATAGCATTCTATCAAACAGACAAACTTTAAAAATAAAAATTATAAATATAAATTACCAATTTACAGTACTCCCGGTTGTCTTTTAGTCTGGTTTCAAGTTCATAAAATTCTTTAAGGGACTCAATCTATTGAAAATGATTACGCTTACACTTCCTGGCGTTTTTTACGCTTACACTTCCTGGCACATTTGCAACAATTTTTCTCAAGATGTAATTGAAGTTATATGAATTATACTGAAAACTATTTGCCAATAATAACTCATACTCATGCAAAAAATCATGTAAAACCCTTCACGATTATTTGGCTTGTTATCATCAACAAATAATGATACAATAAATGGTATAGGGGAGAGTGGTGTACCTCGGAGGTATTTTCAAACTTTTTCAAAAAGAAAAAATACTTACAATATGATCTGAAACAATATATTTTCTTTAACTTGATGATATTAGTTACTATAGGATTTTTTATTAAACATCCAGACATATTTTTAATCCCTTATTTTAATTTTTAAAAATAGCTTCCACTGCAGCTAAGGTATAACACCGGTGGTGTACCTTGGAGGTACTTATGTTGTACCTTGGAGGTATTATTGTTTTAATAAATTAAGTACTCAACATGATAGAAATTCGATATAATGTTTACTTATATGATAATTAGACTTTACATCAGCCTCATTTAAGATAACATTTATCAAACTAGTTAAATTTATATAAACTGTATATTAATTTATATTGCTATATATGATTATAAATTTAAACTAATTTAAATTTAGAAGTACTAAAAATGTACATAAGAAATAAAACTTATTAAAAAAATGAGTAATAACAAAATTATACATTAAAGTTCAGTAAATTAAAGTCTTTCACTTTGATTTAGTATTTGACATTTAGATTATTAAAGTTAATGCCAAATGATAATTTTTCCAGCTGTCGTGCTGAACCTCCTGCAATAGAGGGATGCGGCAACTGAAAGATCACGTCTGATTTGTCCAATTCATACACAGTTTTATCTTCTCTAGTAAATCTTTCTGAGTTTGTGTCTTTTTTTAAGTACTGAATTTTGAAAAACGTGTCAAATTAAAAAAATTAATGAAAAGCATTAAAAACTATCAAATATCTGTACAATTTATTTTTCATAAAATGGAAGGACATCATCAAAAAAAAAAAAATTAACTATAACGACATATTACATTAAATAAATATTTTCATAACAAACTTATTCATAATAGTATTTACAAAATCATGCAAGTGTGTACCTTGGTGGTACCACCAAGGTACACAACATTAGCTACCTCCAAGGTACACCACTACCACAGTTTTTACAAAATCGCTACCATATATTTATAGGTTAGGAGTTAAGCAGTTTCAAACATGCATAAATGTAGCTAAAAACATGCTTTACAAATTCTGATAATCAGTTTTAATATAAAGTTTATACCTACAGCTGTAGAAAAAAAATAATACGTCCTAAAAAAATTACTTTTTGGTACCGAAAACAAACTTTTATTTGTATTGCAACAGCAAGTGTGTTAAGCAGTAGTAAAACAACTTATTATAAGCCTTTAATGACCAATACATGCAACTAAAATTTAAGTTTAAATTTAACACTCAATATGGCAGCACAATTGACGTGCCTCCAAAGTACAAACCCCTCCAAGGTACACCATTCTCCCCTATATAATACATCTTTAAAAAAATTCTTAAAAAACATTTATTGTATTTTTAGTTTGAATTTCCCAAAAAATAACCCTTTTTTAACCCTTTGTAAGGGGTTAAAATCCCTTATATTAACTTTGAATATTGATTGTAATTGTGCTTAACATTTATTGTTAATATATACGGTTATATTCATATAATAACCATGTCACAAAGCCGCGTATAAAGGGCTTCGGCTCAAGGTTATATGAATATAACTATAGCTATATTAACATTAAATATTGCACCATTACAATCAATATTTTACGTTGATATAAAACGGCAATGTTTTTTCAAATAGTATTTACATATATAGCGTTAATCTAACTTTGGTTAAAACGGCAATGTTTTTCCAAATTGTGTTTACATGTATAGCGTTAATCTAACTTTAGAATTTTACGTTAATATAACGTTAATATCTAACGTAAATCTAACGTAAAAATGTTATGTTACAAAACCTTTCCATTTTGCTGAACCGGCAACGTTGTACTAACATAAAATCTAACGTGAATAAAACGTTAATACAACGTTGTGTTCCCGCTGGGGCAAGAAGTCTTAATCCGCCACTGCTTACAGTTGTTTTATTTTAAGTAACAGATAAGCTAAAATTCTAAATTCTAGGCTGTATCTCATATCTCCGTCATTGTATCAATCTCTATTAAACTTAACGGAGTGTTAGTTCAAAATAAAAAAATTTAGCAACATTAACAGAAAAATTCTTTGAAAATATGGTTTTTTAAACATAAGTATTTTATACTAATATTAATTTTATTAAAACAAATTTAAATAAAAAATTTACTTTATAACTAATATAACAAATTTAGTAGTAATATATTACTACTAAATTTTTTTTTTTAATAATAAGTTTAAAGAAATATTGTAACGAAATTTCAGAAAAAAGAGACCCCTCTAGACTTCGAGACGCCTCTAGACTCGTATTTAACTGTCTTGGTCTTGGTATTGGTCTTGAAGCCTAAAGTCTTGGTCTAAATCTTGGTCTTGAAAGCCTAGAGTATTGGTCTTGGTCTTGGTCCAGGACCTCTACTGTCTATTACTTTCTTAATTATCACAAAAAATATCAACTTAATAAATAGATTAGTTATTAAAAACAAACCGTAGATAGTAAACGACCGGGGTTGATATTTGACCGGGGCCAGGGCCGGCTTTGATAAAATGTAGCCGTGGCCGGGTATATACAAAATATATATATTTTGTATATATATGCATATATAAACATCATTATGATCAACCTGATCATCATAATCATCATTACCATTGTCATCATCATTGTCATCATCATCATCATCTTCTTCTCTTTCGGCAATTACTACACCATATAAACACTAAAGTTTATATAAGTGCGAAAGGATATTGTATGCCAGCATTTTTTCCATATAAATTTATTTATAACATAAAACATATGTAAATACAAATAGCAGGGGCTAGAAGAAGACATTGGTCTTATCGCCAAGCCCCTTTATTTATATCGTTATACACAATAATAAAAATAAGTATAAAAATTGTAAAACTACTGCACTACAGCATATAAAAATTGTTACATAAACTTTTTATATTTATAAGAAACAAACAACAAACAAACAAAAAGATAAAATTCAGAGGTCCTGAATGCCTCTCTTTAACTATAAAAATCTACTTTTTTCTTATTTTAATATTACAAATGAACAAAAATTTGATACCAAAGTAAAAGCAAATACTATAATATAGCAAAACATTATACTTAAAAAGCATGCACGCAAATACTCATAATCCTGAAACTTTCCTTTTAAACTTGTATACATCTTTACATATACTTCAAAAGAACCTATGCGTTATGTTGCTCATCAACAGTCTTTGCTTCAATTAGGTCTTAAACTCATTAGTTTTTGCAATTGTTTAAGATCATTAGCATCTAAGTAAGTAGCAAACATATATGTTTATATCCATAATATGTATGCATCATAGAAGCTTTTATTCCTTCCGGACTAAAAGTTTGGAAGACTTTATTCCTACTCTTCAATTTTTTTCATTCTAAACATATTTTTCATCATCTTGAGCAGTTGTTTTATTAATCATTTATTTCATCTTTTTTACAAGAATTATTTTCACAAGAACTTTTTAATTGCCATTTTCATGTTTTTCTTTTATATACAACCTACAACTTTTTTAGTCTTCAGTTAACCATTTTCTAGTATTTTTACTTATTCTTTATTTTAAAGTAGCTCATAACTTAATAGTGGTTGCTTGCAATTTTGTTGGAAATAAATTATAGTTTGAAAATGTATAAATATATGTCAGTATTTATACATTTTTTAAACTATAATTTATTTCTAGCCCCGGCTAATAACCCCTGCTAAATCTTATAGTTTAGCCGGGATCGGGGCAAGGTTTAAAAAAGTCTCATTTTTAGCCGGGGTCCCGGTCATTAACTAAACGTGGATCACCGTATATTCCCGCTCTCAATGAGAGTTCGTGAGGTTGATTTGACAAGGATCAAACTGAAATATTTTATATCAGGAGGATTAAAAAAAAATTTTGTTTTTGTATTCTTTTTTTTGATTGATGTATAAAAATGCATAAATAAATAAAAAATAAGTACATAATTTTTTTCCGAGTTAAATTAGAATTGTTAGTCTTTAGCCTCGCCATAAGGCCAAAAATAAAGGCCTTGGCCTTGGTCTTAAAACTGTTGGTCTTAGCCTTAAAAGTTTAGGTCTTGGCCATGATTGTTTTGGCATTAATTATTTAGACATTAAATAAAAAGAGAAAAAGATTTATTTGCTATTCTCCATATATAAAAAAGAATCAGTTAGAACCTTGTCAAACCATCGCTACGAGTTGTATCTAGAAAGACGTGTACTCTTTTTCTTTACGCATACCTTTGTTAAACTGTTAAAATGGGTGATAAATTTCCCGCAATTATTAAACTTAATTATTGTGGTAAATGAATGGTTTTGGTTATTGTGAAACTGACCACTGACTAGGATTAGAAACTAAAATTTGAAGAAACTAGGCTCTTATTGGAATCAGAAACAAGACATAAATCAAGTAGAAAAAGTAAGTGATTCAGATTGTTTGGAAAGCAAATGAAAGCAAATTGGAAAGTTGACTTTTTGTGTTAGAGATTGAGGAAAGCAAAAGTTGTGGGCCAATCAATGTGATGATCAATAAATTCACAATCAATAACGGCGTTGCCTGAACGATAAAGAGAGGGCTTAGTTAATTTAATCAGAAATAACATAATATAGATAACACTCAACCGTGTATCTATATTATGTTATTAAGTAAGTAAGTTTACTTCAAAGACCGCGATTGATAGATTTAGAGAGCTTGTTTATTACAATGTTTTTTTGTGTTTTATAGTTTTTGATACTTTAGTAATTTTTTAAATTGACTAAAGAACTTGACTCAAAGCACAGATAGTGAATTATTAGATATACACTATCTAATAATTCAAGCAATTACCTCATTTCTATTAATAAACCCAAAGCCGTAACAAAGCTCCAAATGTAGCCTCAACAATGTACACTAAAAGTACAAACAGGAACACCATCTATGCGCAACATGGCACAGTTATTATTCTAATATTTTACAGCTGTTGATAGAATCGGTCTTTCTGAGAGTTCGTAGAAAATCTGACTACCAGTTGGCCTCGGAACCAAAAAACTGAGTTCTAGAGCTGTACCCTCATTAAGAGATAATAGAGTGAGTTATCTAGTCATAAAAACAGAGACATAAGCAAAACGCATGCAATGAATTATAAAGATCCAGCATTCAACATTCTAAACTGGAAACAATGCTATAAATACATCTACGCCAGCTTATTAAGTAAAGAAAGGGTACAAAGCTGGTTAACAGATAGATTCTGTTTGTGAAATCCTCGGAATGAAATGCATGACTTTCCAAAATTTGTTAGAGAAAATTATTACCTATTAAAAATTGTTTCTTTTTAATTTCCACAAAATGCTGCATAGGTAACTTTATGATTTGTACAATGAATAACATTTTAGTTGATAAAATTTTTAAATTTCTTTTTTCAGAACTAATTTGAAAACTTATGATGGAATGACTCACGGAACAAAGAATCAACGTTGTTCAATTTTATTTTGAAAGACAGCACTCGATAACTTAGACAAAAAGGTCGTATAAAAATTTCCTTCACAATGAATGATGATGCCCATTTTCATTTCAATGGTCATATTAACAGGCATAAATGCAAAATATGGGACACCAAAATCCTAGTATACTTGTTGAAAAACAATTGCACTCACTAGGAAGCACAGGTGTGGAATAACTTTGGAAAGTATTATTATTAAGTATTATCTCATCCTCATTAACCACGTGTACCCACTGGGTTGATGATGCTTTTGATAATCATATGAACATCTATGAAGAGTGAATATTTATGTATTTTTATACAATAAAAATTTTATGCTTCAAGTTACAACATATACAAATTTATGTTTTATTATATAATGTATAAGATGAAACTTGATTTGCGACTTTTTTTAACTTTTTTTTCAGTTAAATAAAATAATAACTTTTTCTGTTAACAATTTATAAACATTCAGATTATTCAAAATATGTAAAGCTTAAGACTTTTTTAAATGTTATAAAATAAAATTTCATATGACAAAAGAAACTATTTACAAGATAACTTATGAAACATTCTATTGATGGGGTTAAAAATATTTAACAACGTTTTTTTTTCTTTTGTAAAAATTTGTTAAACTAAAATCATATCAATCGTTAACTTGGCTAATTGGCTAATATCTTTTAGTGCTTTTATAAACAAATCAATATTCTTTTACTCTGAAAATACTCGAGTGACTATTTGATAATTTAATTTTGGAAGCTAAAATAAGCTTTTAAATATGAGGTATGATCAGAGGCGAATAATATGAGAGGGGGAGGGGTGAATCTTTTAAAAGTACCTACTGGCTTCTAAAAAAATAAGGTCCTCAAAACTAAAGTTTACCCTACTGAATTGTGTTAAATACCCGACTAGCCGACTAAATTCGTAAGAAAACCGACTATGATTTGAAAATTACCTTCTTTCACCTCTGTTTATGATGCAATCCATTTACCAAACACGATTTAACTTTTGTACAGAGTGTTATCATTCTATATCAGATATCAGTCTATAATATCAGTCAAGATATCAATTAAGATATAAATTCGCAAGAGTTATAGTTCAATAATAAAAGTAATATGTTATGGTAAACAAGGCCGTAGACAACTTTTTTGATGTTTGAGCTAAGCAACTTTGAAACATAAAGAAAACTCCATATTTAAGTATGTTCATAAATATAAGGAATGAGGATGCTATGCAAAAAACTGCAAAAAATTGCGGTGATTGGAGACTAAGAACTACAAAAACACCAAAACGTTAGCCCCCTTCCCCAGCCCCAAACAGGAGGGCAGTTAGGCATATTTGTAACTTTTTTTTAATTTTAGACTTAATTTATATTCATCGACGAATTTCAAATTTGATTCAATAAAAAAATTGTGTGTATATATGCGTCATATATATGAACATACTTAACTAAACATATATGAAAATTGCGTATATATATGAGTCATATATATGAACATACTTAAATATGGAGTTTTCTTCATGTTCCAAAGTTGCTAAGCTAAAACATCAAAAAAAGTTGTCTACGGCCTTGGTAAATGGACTGTATAGAAACTAGTTAACACATCGTTAATACAAGGTGGGGAGGGAACTTTGGTTCAGATTAAATAAATGTGGGAGTGGAAATTTTTTATCAAATCTAATAAGTCAGGAGTTGTTTTAACAGAATGGGCTTTTGTTTTGATGTAAAAACGAGTGTTTCTTTAAAAACTAGTTTAAACGTAGGGAGGGAATGATTCTCAATTTGATAATTTGTTATTTATTAAAAAAATTATTTTTATATGAAGGCTAGTTACCCCCTTTATCCCCTCCCCCATCCACTTACTATCCATTCCTGCAATAATGATTAAAATTTTTATAACTTTAGATAATCATTAAGAAATTTTCGTAATCATTAAGAAATTTTCTTAATTATTAGAATTTTCTTAATTTGCCCAAGGACGTAAAATAAGATTGTTTAACGTCCTTACGTTGTTATTTTACGTCCTTGATTTGCCCTATAATAAAGAGATTTCAAACGTTAACCCGCAAACCTTTTTTTCTTGAGATTTGGAGAAACTTTTTATTCCGCGGAATCTGAAATTAAAAGAAAAAAACCTTAATCAACCTGCCCATGAAATAATATTAACAAGATGAAACAATTATAATAACATATATAAGAGTTTATTATGACTATTATTTTGTATTTTATGAGAATCTTTTTAGTCACACTATCTTCAAGCAACTTAAAGAAATGAAAATAGTTGGGTAACCAAAGTGCGTAAAATCAAACAAAAAAATTAAGGAGATTTGCCAACCTAAATATTTGAAAATCAATAAAAATTTGAAAATCAATAAGTTGCATCTAGACGGTCATGCTGTATTGGTATCATGTCTTCAGAAATTGAAAATGAAATCCACAGTGAATTACGGTATCTTTGCAAGTGTTTATTAAATAAATTTTCATCAATCAAAGAGGACAAGAAAGTGTCAGTAATTGAAGACCTTCGTGTAATTGTATGGCGACTTATGATTGATAAAAGTACATGCAGTTTTTCACCACCAGCAGAGTTAAAAAAAAAACTTTATGAAGATTTGATTGAATTGAGCTTGACAAAAGATAAAAAATATGCATTAGCTTTTAATTTGTCTATAAAGTTGATGGTTATATTTTTACTCCGTATATTGCATTATTTTGAGCCTTGTTTTTCAATCAGTTATCAATTTAAAATGTCAAATTCAATAAAAACTGATGCTTATTATCTAGATGGGCTTTTGCTTCAAAGGAGTCTAGATTTGACTCTCAAAGATAATATAATAACATCATTAAAGTATAATGAATTGCAAGGTATTGGTTTTAAAAAATGTCTTTTGTTTCTTCCCTCTACATATAGTTTTTTATGGTCATTTACTGATGCAATCGAAATTTCACAGTATTTATGTCAACTACTTATTATGAAAAATAATACAGCTACAAAAAGTAGGTTAACTTCAATTGGCAGTACTCAAAAGTCTTCTTTGGTACGTCTAATTTTTTTTTTTTTTTGATTATTTATTTTTGCTTTTTATGCAATAAATCTTTTTAATTTTTTATATTTACTTTTAAAAACTATTTAACAAATTTATTTTAAAAAGCATCATTTCTAAGAAAATATAATAGTAGCTTTGCAGAAAAGTATCCATTCCATGAAATATTCAATGAGCAGAAATGCAGTTGAAAAGATAGAATACTGTAATAGGAAAATAATTTAAATTAATTATTTAAAAGTCAGCTTAGTGTTTCAATTTTTTTATCCTCTTTATGATGTAAATTTTCTGGTACTTTATGATTAATTGGGAAATGACATGGGTTCTTTTGAAAAACAAATTTCAAAAATTCAATTCTGATTGAGGAAAATATCATTGTAAATTTCCACCATTTGTTTGGCCTAGCATACCATTACGTTTAACAACTCGTGTTTCTTTGTGTTTTCGAAATTTCAATCAAGATGAACTATTAACTTTTTTAAAAAAAGAGTAACATTGGCTAAAATGAAAAAAATTCTTTAAAGTGATGAAAGAGATTAAAGTGTTTCATTAGTATGCTTTATGAATAAAAAAAAACAAACATTTATTTACAAGTTTATTCAAATGTTTTTTTATCAAGATTAGTGAGGTTTTGCATTTTAAAACTTATCATTATGGTATCGAAAATAAAGTTTCTAGAATTTCTAAAAAAAGATTTTCAAAAATTAATGCATGGTCTATATTAGAAGAAATTTTATGTTTTTTGAAGAATTTGATTACTGGAAAAGAAATTGTAATTGTGGAACATTTAGCTTCTATGAGTACACTGTGTAGGAAGATTATAGATTATTATTAGATTTTTTCAATATTTTGCTACATCCAGAAGTTTGTACAATCATTTGTGAACAGATAACCAATGACTTCGAAAGTTTCTAAACTAAACCAATGACTTTCTAAATTAAACCAATGAGTTTCTAAATTAAACCAATGAGTTTCTAAATTAAACCAATGACTTCAAAAGTTTCTAAATTAAATGAGAAGACTAATATTTTTCAATCTGTTGAAGAAAAACAGAAACTTTGTTTTTTATTGCATGATGTGGTTTATGTTAAAATAATATTCTTATACCATAGTGGTAAATCATTCTGAAAAGCATTTGGTGACTCAACTTCTCTTGCAAAAACTATATTGGGTTTAATAGTTAATTGCTTATTCGGTGGACCATCCTTCATTTCCAAAATGATACCTATAAGTAAATTAAACTCTTAATTTCTTTTTAAACAAATTGGCATTACTATGCAATCCAAAAATGAGTTTTAGGGTCAAGTTAAAGTTGTAACATGAGATGAAAAGAGTCAGGCATTTTTTTAAATCTTTGAAAGATCAGCTTCAGTTTAAGAGTTGGTTGACTAATAATGGTATTTTCTTATCTTTGACTATGTCCATTTGTTTATAAACAGAAATAATTTGCTTACTGAAAAAACTGGTCAACTTATTTTTTATGATAAAGGAATATGTTAAGTAGAAAATGTGATCATCTTTATGAACTTGAGTCTAAAAGTTTAGTTAAATTATCCAACTTAAATGAAGTTTCAATATTTCCAAAGCCAATTCTTTTTTTGAATAAAAACTCTATTTTTACTCTATTTACTATTATCTCCTAATGAGAGTTTTATGGTTCTGAAGCCGGCTGGTAGTCAGGTTTCCTGAACTCTTGATAGCTCTCAGAGAGACTGATTCCATCAACAGCTAAAAAATAACAAAGTATTAACAGTGCCATGTTGCAAATGGATGGTGTCCCTGTTTGTACTTTTGGTGTGCATTGCCAAGGCCACATTGGAGCCCTTTGTTACGGCTTAGGTTTTATTAATAGTAATGTGGCAATTGCTTGGGTTATTAAACAGTATACTGAGTACTATCTATGTTTCGAGTCAATTTCTTTAACAAATTTAAAAATGAAGTAACAAAAACTATTAAATACAAAAAACTACTGTCATCACCAAGTTCCCTAAACCTATCATTCACTAATATTTGTAGTCTTCAAAGTAACTTTTCTTTTGTTGAGTCTTGTCTCTTGCAAAGTTCACCAGACCTGCTAGCTCTTTGTGAGACTAATTTGAGTTCAGCTGTCTCATCTTGTGATCTTAGTGTTGATGGTTATCTTCTTTTAATTTGTAAAGACTCCAATAGTCATATGTTTGGCCTGGGCATTTACATTCGTAAGAATTCACCCATTTATCAGGAAACTAGATTTTAATCCACAGACTACTCTTTTATGTGCTTTCGTTTAGCACCACTTCGCTCTATCACCTTTCTCTTTGTTCTATATTGTTCTCCCTCATCTCAAGACTGTACTCTTCTTGATGTTATTTCTGATCATATTGACCAAGCCCTCTCTCTTTATCTATCAGCCAATATTGTTGTTGTGGGTGACTTTAATGTTCATCACACTGAATAGCTTGGTTCTAGTGTCAGTGACTCTGCAAGTATTAAAGCCCACAACTTTTGCCTTTCTCAATCCCTAACTCAAATAGTCAACTTTCCAACTTACTTTCCAGACAACCTGATTCATTTACCTTCTCTACTCGACTTATGTCTCGTTTCTGATCCTAGTCAGTGCTCAGTTTCTCCACATTTACCCCTGGGTGCATCTGATCACAGTTTGATCTCTCTAAAACTATTATCTCATTCTTCTTTATCATCAGAATCCCCCTATCATCGTACATCTTACAACTACCTTAAAGCTGATTAGGACTCTTTTCGTAATTTTCTTTGTGATGGCCCTTGGGTAAAAGTCATTCGTCTTCCTGTTGACAAATGTGCTTTGAATATAACTTCGTGGATTCAGGCTGGCATGGAACCCTTTATTCCCTCTCGACTATTCCAGGTCAAGCCTCACTCTTCTCCATGGTTTTCCTCACATTGTACTGCTGCAATTGCCAATCAAAACCATTACTTCCATATCTATTAGCAAAACAATTCTCCAGAAAACAGACGTCTGTTTATTACTGCTAGGAACCATTATAAAAAGGTTTTGTTTAATACCTATTCTCAGGTCATGAAATCTCGTATTTCATCACAAAAATTAGGCTCTCGTGACTTCTAGAGAATCTTTAACAGTATCAATAATAAGGGCAAGTCTGTATTTCCATCTCTTATGTATGATTCAGACTTTGTCACCTCACCTAATGACAAAGCTGAGTTGTTGGCTAAGAACTTTTCATCAATATCATCTCTTGATTCCACTTTTTGCATTCTACTTGATATAGCCGCCAAACAGGTTGATCCATTTCTTGACATTCGTATTACTCTAGCTTCTGTATCTAAAGTGATTTCCTGCTTAGACTCTTCTACAGCTTGTGGCCTGGACAATATACCTGTTATAGTCTTGCAGAAATGTTCTCTGGAACTGTTGTCTATCCTTTCAAAACAATTCAACAAGTGCTTATCTGAGTCTTGTTTGCTTGTTTTCTTGTTTTGTTTATTGAATCCTTCCTTTCCAATCATAGTATAAAAGTTGTCCTTGATGGACAGCACTCTTCTTCTTATTCTGTGACCTTAGTGGTTCCTCAAGGTTCAATCCTTGGCCCTATACTCTTTTTAATTTACATTAATGATTTTCCAGATATTCTCACAAGGTGGCATTGTTCGCTGATGATACTACCATTTATTTTTGTCATTATAAGAAGCAAACTCTCTCTGATTCCTTGAAGGGGGCATTTGAGCTTGAAAAGGATCTTACTTCTCCTACAGCATGGGGCATACAGTGGCTGGTGAACTTTAATTCAGATAAAACTCAATTTTTTTCAAATTATCGCAATAACTTTGACCTTCCTATATTTAAGAATGGTAATGCACTTGATGTGTCATCTACCCTTCATTTTCTAGGATTAACTCTTACTTCTGATCTTTCTTGGAAACCATATATCAAATCC
>NC_061159.1:21997142-22022142 GCF_022113875.1 Hydra vulgaris | reverse complement strand
AGTCTTTCAAAACACAGCAAATTGCCTGTAGCAAAACAAAAGTTTGAGAACACTATTGACAGAGTTGCAAAAATGGTCTCATTAGCATATAATATTAAAGAAACTTTTTTAACAACAGAAATAAAAAGCCCCATTTTAAACAACAACATTAACAATGACCATGATATAGACATTTTAATGTATGAAATAAAAAATAAAATTTCAGAGACTGACTCTTATCGCCATAAGGTGCAAATGTTAACACTCACACCAAAATCATGGACACGTAAAAAGATATCAAGCTACTTTGAAGTGTCTGAGTATCTTGTTCAAACAGCAAGAAGAGTTAAAAATGAGAATGGAATTCTATCATTACCCGGGAAAAAAACTGGAAACCCACTTTCACAAGAAACAGTTAATATAGTGATTAACTTTTATCAAAGTGATGAATTTTCAAGAATGATGCCAGGAAAAAAAGATTATATAAGTATTAAGAAAAACCAACATGTTCAAAAAAGATTATTGCTACTCAATCTTAATGAATTACATGTTGCATTTAAAAAAGACTACCCTAACGTCAAAGTCAGTTTGTCAAAGTTTTGTACTCTTAAACCTAAATGGTGTATTACAACTAATACGTCAGGTACCCACAATGTATGTGTTTGCATACATCACCAAAAAACAAAATTTCTCATTGATACCATTAGGTGGAATAAAAGTTATAAAGATTTCATGGCATTGATTGTTTGCTCTCTTGAAAATGCAGAATGTATGTTGCATCGATGTAACTAATGTCCTGGTATTGAAGCGTTAAAAAGTTTTTTAGTGCTGGAGTTTATGGACCATGAGCATGAAGAAGATGTAGTATTTAAGCAATGGCAGAGTACAGATCGTACAACACTACTTTCACAGTCATTGCCACTAGATGAATTTATTGATTTATTATGTGACAGTATTGACAACCTTATCACTCATTCATATATTGCAAAAACACAAAGTAGATACTTAAAAAGCTGTAAAAAAAATCTTAACCAAAACGAATGCTTAATTTTAGGAGATTTTGCTGAAAACTATCAATATGTTGTTCAGGATGAGGTTCAAAGTTATCACTGGAGCAAAAGTCAATGCTCACTTTATACAGTTGTACTTTATTTTGTAGAGAACAAACTTCTCAAACATAAATCTTTTTGTTACCTTTCAGAAGATGTTGATCATGACACAGGATTTATTTACAAGACTCAGGAAGATATAACTAGATATATCAAAGAAAATCTACCTGATGTATCAAGTGTGAAATACTTTTCTGATGGTTGTGCAGCACAATTAAAAATTTAAAAAATTTTATCAATCTTTGTCATCACAGTAAAGACTTTGATTTAAATGCTGAATGGGTATTTTTTGCTACCAGTCATGGTAAATCCCCCTGTGATGGTATTGGTGGGACTGTTAAAAGAGTAGTATGTCAAGAAAGTCTGAAACAAATAACTACTGGGCAGATTTTAGATGTTAATTTAATGTACTCCTTTTGTAAAGCCAAGAAAAAATGGAATTTATTTTAAGTTATTTGCAAAAGAGGAAATTGATCAAACACGAGCACAATTAGAAAAAAGATATTTAGGTGGAAGAACAGTTCAAGGCACAAGGATGTATCATCATTTTATTCCAATTGCTCCAAACACTATAAGTTATAAAAAAAATAAGTATTGATGCATGCACTGAAATACTTGATATCATTCCGAAAAGCAAACATTATGTAGATATTTCATTAAATTTTAAAAAAATGGATTATATTGCATGTTTTTATGATGGATTTTGGTGGGTAGGGATTGCTGAAGATGTAAGTGAGCTTGATATAAAAGTCAGATTCATGCATCCACATGGACCAGGTAAAAACTTCTTTTGGCCAATAAGAACTGATGAGTGTTGGGTGCTCAATTCTGAAGTTATATGCCTAATTTCTACACCCACAACAATATCAGGTCGTACATACAACATAACTGATTTAGATTTGGAGGATATAAACTGTTGGTTACAAAAAAAAATTAATTATGCTTAAAATAATTTTGTTTTTATTTTATTTACCTAATTTGCATTTTAAATGTCTTTTGTTTTTTTCAAATCCTTGGATTGTAGGCTGAGAAGGAGGGGTGGGGGTTTAAATAAATCACAAATCACTCCCATCTTATTATGTCAATGACTATATTAGTCTAAAACTACATAAAGATATTTATTGTCAATATGTTTTAAAAACATTTTAAAACATTTGTTTTTGAAATTTATGACTTAAAATCGTAAAAAGATCTTTGAAATAAGAGGTAAGCATTTATCGATTTGAAGTAACGCAAATAAATCCTTTCTCAAACTTAAACTGAAAAAATATGTTTTTAAAATGTATTTTAACAATCAACTATTATTTATTCATTTTATGTAAAAAAAAAAAAAAAAAAAAATCTAGGGAGATTTGGGGAGGGGGCGGAGGGGCCTCCCGTGGGTAGGGAGGGCATCTCCCTTGGCCCATGACTTTAAATGTTTATTTAAATTTTAACTAGTCAATAAATAACACTATTTGGTGTTTTATTCAAATAAATGTTATAAAAAAATATTTTAATTGCTTTTGTTACAAATTTTAAATTTTTCTAAAAAGTCACCATTTTTAAATGCAAATTTTGATCATGTATTAGAGAGACAATTGATGTATCTAATTTTTTTTAGTAGACCTAAGATGAAATAATGATATACAATTAAAATTTTTACTCGGGATTTTGTGCCACAGTCTTTATTTTACCTCCAAAAATCACTAACTTACAAGTCAATAATTTTGAACAAAATTGGATAAATAAGGCATTTCTTGAGATAATCGAGTCTTAAGAGTGCTATTTTTGGATTCCTCAAGTTAAAATCTATTAGAGTACCAAATTTTAGGAAATTTCCCCAAGCCATTATGAAGATACTGTATGTCAAAGTTGCTTTGTAGTCGCTTCAGAAAATCACTAAAATGCTGAGTCAGCATTATTTCAACTGACGATATCTCTGGAACCCATTGGTATTTTCAACTAAAATTTTTGCAGTTATTATTTTTTTGATATGGACTGCAAGTGGTGTAAAAATAAACAAATTCTGAGACGTAAGGGTGTCGAAAATTATTTTTTTTGGATGATTTCATATATTTTTACCCTAAAGATGAATTTGGTATCATTCGAAGTGTAATTTTATTTGCTTTAACATGTGAAAAATCCACCAAAATCCATTTTGGACAAAAAAAGTTTCTCTCCCAATAGTAAGTAAAACTATGATATGGAAAACTACAACCATTCAAATAATTATGGACATTAGTATATTAGTGCTTTTTATATTCAAATAATATAATTGTAAATAAAATGAAAAGGCAAATGTTTTTTTCTAAAAATGTTTCCATCTCAATCTTCGCAACTTTCAGATTCATTTTCTCTGTCATCGATATTGGTATCGTCATTTTTCGTTGCATTTGTGCACTCCAAGCCTTGGCATCGTCTGCAGGCTTTCATGCATTTTATTTCATGACGTCGACATTGGTGTTGTTTTCCACGTGGTGTTTTTTTATCTGTGCTGCAATTACATCTTATGATGTTAAGAATGGTAATTGGTGCAGGGTCCTGAATAAAAAAATACTTAAGCTTAAAAATTAATGAAGAATTTTTTTGTGTACTGGGTTACATTTAAGCTGTTTATTGAAAAATGTATTTAAAAAATTTTCTTATCTAGGTACCTTGTCTGTCTTTATAGGTACTAAGACATTCTTTTCCATTTTTCATCCCCATTTTTTTTCATTCATATTGATACCTAACCATTGCTAAATTTGTAAATATACTCAAAGAGAATGGTACCTGATCTCACTTTTGGTTGGTGGTAGTCATTCTGGTTGAGTTCCTTTTTTGGAAGTTGCCACCGTTCTCATGTATTTTTGTTTCCTTAGTTGTGCCAGCTGGACTTGTTTTGTTTTTTGACCTATTAAATTAGTTGAGTTAAATTAAACCTCAGCAAAACAATATGACATAATAATAATTATAATAACAATATTATTGATAAAAATAAAGGACTATGATCTGTGTCTTGCATACCATACATATTCAGGCCTCGGCGGGAATAAATGAGTACAAGAGCGGAAAAAAGCTCTCCTAAAATGAACTTGGGGAGTTATGCGAGCTGCTCCTCATTTAAATTGGCCCTCTTTTTTAATTCCTGCCGAGGCCTGCATATTTAAAACCACTTGCATTCCAACATTACTACCTGATCTTGTGTTGCAAAAGTATCTTGGAAGACTTTATATATATTTTGAGCAAACTCACTATTTGATTCAATAAACTTCAGTACAGCTATTTTCCCTTGACCAAAAAACCATACTATAGCATGATGTTTGAATATGTGGCTGGAAGATTCCAAAAAACTCGATGCAGCAAAGTTCCTCCATCAAAAATATAGGTTGTGTAATTATTCACTGTTAAAATTGTGGAAATTAATGAGTTCTCCACCGAGCTCTGCTTTGTTAGGTTTCCTCATTAAACCATCTTTGAAGAGAGATGTGGGCTCTGGAGTTAATTCATATTTGAAGGAATCAGTAAAGTCTTTGGCCCTGTCTCTTAGCATGATTAGCCTTTGGAAGAAAACATTAGGATCTATGTGGACTGCATTGCCATTAACTTTGACAGTTAGTAGCAACGTCACAAGTTTTTTGACCTGCTTTGAAAACTTGATAATTGCTTGGTTGGCTGCAATATTATTAAGACTGTTTTGAATTTCTAAACCAACTGTTTCTGCTTGAACACAATTGATTTCATCATCCTTATAAGCACTTAGGCTGGTAAATATACATTGAAGTCTTGAGTCTTGAAACTCGAATAGGATTAAATAAATCTTTTGTATCTCTTTTTGGACATAATCCACCAGATTCACAATGTTGCTGACTGCTCTCAAAATGATGCGTGTTGACATTGATTCATGGATAGCTCCGCATTTGTACAAGGTACTAACACAAATATTCTTTGTAGTCTTGGACATACCCCTTCTTCTAGTTAAGCCTCTACTGCTTTTTATTGATCTCATCATGCACTGTTCAATTACTAAATCAAGGTAAAGATCAGCCCAATACCAATCCATGCGCCTGATACAAAGGTAATCTGATTTACATTACTTTTTATAAAGCCACGGGTGTTCTGAATTAAGTGAATTGAAGATATATATTCTAGGAAAGAAGCGTGAATTTCACCTTTAGGGACTTGTTTAAAAAGTAGACTCATCAAGGCAGGTTCAATAAGAAGTGAGCTCTTAGTGCTCTAGCTACTGCTTTACCAGTCATTATATGCATGACAGAGTTGCTTGCATAAATAAGTTGGAGTAATCTATTCAGCCCTAATCCCTCCATAACAATACAAATACTTTCAAGAAAGCTCATTAATGTGTGAAATCCTCCCAATCGAATAGCTATATTCAATTGTTTTAATTTTGCAATTTCGTAAGCTTTTAAATATAAAGACTGATCAAAGGTTACACCTGGAGTAGGAAGTTTCATTGACTTTGCTTTGTTCTGTATAAAAACTAGTGTAGAATAAATGCAGTTTTCATCAGATAGGTTTAAATTAGTAATAGACGCTATGAATACCTGACTTTTTCCGGGTTGACTTTTACCATTATGATTAAGTTGCATAAATCCGTTCCATTGTGCCCGGTTCTCACTGGCAGTTAAAATGAACAAAATTTGCCAGAAAAGTTCCACACCGAGAGACAATGAAAAAGTCTGTGGTGACTGAAGCTCAACAATGGGCTTGAAGAGTATCTTTGTCAATGCAGTTGTGTCAGGAACGTCGTACCACAAAATTAGAATATTTATTTTAGAGACTATTTCTGCTGCTTCTAAACTATAGTTTATTATTTTAATTCGACGTTAATTATCCAAAATTTTAGAATTTATCATCACATCAGTGATGATGCCCATCCCATAAAGAGTAATCCATCCAGCACTCCTTAAATATTGCTATTGTTGTTAGCCATTACAAATTGTTTGAAACGTATTATTTCTGATGAAAATTTCTTCATTATGCTCAAAATCGTATTTAGATGGGTGATTCTCTTTGTTGAATTTAAGATTTAAAATTTCTGCCTTTATCAACTTAACAGCGATTTTAATGATAACTTCTTTATTTGCATCATTGCTCTCCGTCTTTATAAATGTAGCTGAATCTTTAAAGCATACTAATTTGGGTTTTCCTTCAGTTCGCAAATAATTATGTTATCTTAGTATTTTTCTTCTAATTTTCTCTTTAGGTGCTTCATTGAATAAATCTCAGAATTTGCTAGCTCTTCCGTTTTATTGTGCAATTCAGAAAATGTCACAGGAACCATTTGACTCTCAAACCACCCATATAGCCTTTCAAAGTTCTCCACCATTGTTGAATTTTCTTTGCGATCAGACTTTTCTGTTTCACTCAAGTTTGACCTGAAAATAGATTAGAGCTTTCTTGTGAAGAATATGAAACATAAAAATACACATTACATAAAGTTTAGTCAGAATTGGTCATACATTACATTTTCTGTATTTGGTAATTGCTTATTAGCAACAGCACAAAATATTAACACATTATTATTACAAGAGGAAAGAAATCAATTCAATTATATTTGAATTGAAACATACTCCCTATTAGTTGAAAATAGCTTGTAACATTCAAAGTGGTATATAGAATTATTCAAAGTGGTATATAGAGTCACTCGCAACCAGGTCAACACAGCAATTTAAACGAGATTTTAAATCAAGTGCCCATTTGTCTTTTCTTCCTTCACAAACTTTTTCCATACTTTTTCCATTTTATTGTGCGCATTTGTATTACGGCTTTACGATCACGATGTTAAGGGTCGGATAATGCTAGGTTGACGCAAATGAAGCAGCATTGCTTTCATTTGAATTATATTAAATTATAAATAAATTTTTTCTAACTTGACTATTATTTCGCTTATTAAAAGCAGTTAAAAGAATATAAAAGAACAGAATAACTGTTTTTCAGCAAACGAAAAAAATCATTCTCCTACACACATAAATATAATCGAGTGTATGACACAAGCACAAGATTAAGTAAATAAGAAGAGTCTTTTAATTTTAGGGCTTTCCGTTTGATAATTTACACTTTTCTTTTTGGGTTTGTATAATCACATCTGTATTTCACATGTACTGTCACCGTTTTCTTTTCATTCAGTTGTTCATCAAGGATTTATTGTTGCGTACATTTGAATAACGAAGGTATTGATACCTTTCTTTCTTACATCACTTGATCAGCAGATTCACACATTTATTATTTTTATTTGAACTGTATTTATTAAAATATTTAAACTTTAGAAATCATTTATAAATAATAATTAACAACATCAACTTACGGCTCTACATTTTAGAAAGTGTACAAAATATATTATTTAAAAAAAAAATTTTTTGGCGCATGCTATGGTTTCAAAGTAAAAAAGTGCTGGTGTTAGCATTTTTCAAAGTTATTATTATTTTTTAATTTTTATAATTTGTACACATCAAACGAAATTTGTCCAAAATTTTATAGGAATCGCATCATTTTTGAGTGAGTTATTACAACTTTTTGGCAATAGACTCTTCGAATTTTTGTTGATTTTCACGAAAATATTCTACTAAGTGAGGTCAACAAAAATATTCTACTACTAGCAGTAATCAACCCGTAATACGCGTTGTTAGTAAATAAAATTAAAAAAAAAAAAAAAACCGCGTATAGAAAAGCCTAGAAACTACTTTAAAATAGAAAAGCCTAGAAAATGACGTAACTCGACTAATAATAATAATATTAAATTAGCGTATTCATATTATCAGAAGTGAGGTCAACAAAAATATTCTACTAAGTGAGGTCAACGAAAATGTTCATAACTTTTATTACTTAAAATAGTTTTTGGTGGATTTTGTTAAATTAGATAAAATTGCGCTTCGAATGATGCCAAATTCATCTTTATCCAAATTTTGTCCAGATGAGCCCATTTTCAGACGTAATTTGACTAGACTATGCTTATAAAAAAAGTTTTATATTTTCTTATTGTAATAGAATGCTGGGATTTTAAGAATTGTTAAAGATAATTGTTAAAATGACTGGGTTTTTTATTTTAGTTACAATGATAATTAAACTTTCGAGAGAAAACATAATACATTCGCGAGAGCCGTAAATTGCTCCCGTAAACCGTTTTAGGCGAGTGTGAGCGCTACCGTTTATACTAATTTTTTCCTCTCCTCGACCTCTTTGATATGGAAGCCTCCATACCAGGCTCCATGGAGGAGGGCTGGTATGGAGGCTTCTATATCAATAGAGAATAAAAGTAAATTTAAAATCGTAAATATTATTTTTCCATTGGAGGAGGGCTGGTATGGAGACTTCTATATCAATAGAGAACAAAAGTAAATTTAAAATATTATTTTTCCGTAGGGAAATTTCGAATGTATTTCCATTGGATTTCGCGTGCAAATTAAATACTACTTTTAAATGTTGTTCTCCTTTGTAGATAACGCTTCGATTTAACTTTGTGTCATGTTAATGTTAAAAATTAGAAAATATTCCTCAAACATTTAATTAAACAAGTATTTTATCCGAAAGTAACTTGGTAACAGTACTAGTTTCTAATTAAAAAGTGTAGAAGCAAAATATAATCAAATTAAAACAATAAGTTAATAAAATAGTTAAACTTTCTAAACTTACATTAGAAATATTAACTTTGTAACTATAAACTTTGTTTTGTCAACGATTTCTGAATATGCGACAAAATAATTGAAAAACTTTTCTAGTCAGCGTGACATTTCTAAAAAAAAAAGGATAAAATAAAAAGTATATAATAAAATTGTACTTCGATAGTTTTCATTGCAAATATTGAACTTTTTCCGTTAAAAAAAAATTATAATTGCGGTCGTTTATACTTTGTTTACTAATGTAAAAAATTGTAGAAAGTTCTTCGTAACTCTATCAAGTACGGTATTAACACTCCTTCATAATTATTAATTAACTTGATAATAGTAATACGTAACCAGTTGTAATACTTAAAGTATTACATAAAGTATTACGGCTAACGACAACAAGTTGTCGTTAGCCGTACATTTAGTTTTAGGACTGCCGTCGTAAGTAATTTTATAAATACGAAGGAATACAAATGAAAACAAATTGAAAAAAGAAGGGATAATTTTTTCTATGAAATAATTTTAGACATTACAAATGTTGTAATTTAAGATATGTCCAGTTTTTAGTTTGGGCGCATTAGTTTAGGCGCCCATACTGGTAAAACGGTATGAGATTACGGCTGGGTACGGCACTGTACTGTTTATGTACTTTATGGATTCCTCCTTAATAGCTTTTTTATTTATAAGAGGCTTTTAGAAATTCATTTTTGTTTTAAATGACTTAAAACAGGATTTGCTGAAATTCCTCCATATCTAGAAATATCTTTAAAAAAAAAAGGTCGTTTAGAAAATAAACGAGCTCCCCTCCACTACCATTCCCTTTCACCCCTCACCCCCTTCCTACCATCCTTCCTCTTCCAGGTGTTGTTGGCTCTGTTATTGTGTTTATGAAGCATATTATTTTTATTAACATTTAGGTACAGACCAATGAGTTAGATGGTTCTATATCTCGTGACATATTCACAGTTTTAAATTTGTCAAAGGTATACAATGAACAGCAAATGCTTAATGTCTATAGCTTTTCAATTCTTAAATCATGGCTACAGTTTGTGGATAATCAAGTTGATATTGCTGATTGTTTGTCGAGCGGCTTTAACAAGTTTTCTGGTAGTACATTATCAAGAAGCAGTAGTAGAATTTTCGATAATTTTTTTGATTCAGATTCTGTTAATACATCTCTTTCGTCCTCATCGTCGTGTTCTTCAATAAAAAGTTTCGACGGTGAATCTAACGCTGATCAATTAGATCTTGGTAAAAATAGAACCCCTGATAAATCTAGGACACCATTACATTTTGATGGACCAGCTTTTGATTCCATTTCTATTAAATCAGATATTCTTGTGAACTCTTCCAGTTCTTTGAAAAGTGTAGCAGTAAGATATTGTTTAAGACTTATTTTTCAATCTGAAAAAGTTCCTAAGCAAGATTCTGACAGAAGTGTAATCACAGCAAGTGTTGTGGAAGCTATAAGCATCCTAATAATACTTTGTAAAAACGACCCTATTCTTGCTCAAAGAGTTTATCCAGATATTAAAAGACTATACAAAAGAATTGAAAATCCTCGTTTGACTGCTCGCAAAGTTTTTTTATCATTGCTTCAGTTTTTTGTTACTTATCACGCAGACACTTTAATGCCTATTGATGAAATATTGGATTTATACTTTAAAGAAATACCCTGCAAATATTTAAATAATGAAATTGCGTGCTATGAACTTGTGCAATTTTGTCTAGACAATAAATCATTTTGCAGTGTTAATGAAGTTGTTTTAAAATACACACCAAATATATTTAAAATATTTGCTTGGTGGTGTTGCTCATTTCTTGAAGATAGTTTTGAGTTTGTTGAAATGGTAACAAATTCATCTAATTGTAGTGAGTTGCTGAGTATTATATTGGACTTACCTTGTTTAGCGTATTTGTTGAATTTAAAAAGTCAGAAAGTGCTAGATGATGAAGTGAAAATGAAAGAACAGTTGGGCCAAAATTATACTTCAAAATTGTACAAAGATAAGTTTACTTTTATAATGCGGGAGACACTTGTTGGTTATAAAACTGTTGATAAAATAGCTGAACTTCATAAGCTTATGAAGCCATTTGAATCATATCCACGTGTTCAATATTCTTCTGAAGTAGTTCCTCATTTACTAAAGAGTTATTTCAATAAATTAAAACATTTGGGCGATCCTGAATCACTAACGAGTATTTATCCAATAATACTTGAGAGGATTTTTTTGCTCTTTCCGCAAAACAGCTCTCAGAAAAAAATCATTAAAATATTTTGCGAGGAAGTGTGTAACATCGTATCTTTTGTTCCCGATGTCATTTCAACATATCACAAGGAAACTATTGCCCTGTTTAATCAATTCACCTTTTCAAAGTTTGTTAATACTCAACCATTTTTGTCAAGGCTTGCTTGGTGTATCTCTTTGGGAATTGAATCTTGCAAAGACAAGTCACAGGCTTTACAATATTATGAAACATTTGAAACAATAATTTATGGGATGATTAGTTCTTTTTCTGGACAAGAAGATCCTGAAATAATTTGCAGCTTTATTTCAACTTTGTCTAAATTGGCTACTTTTTCACAGGAAATGATCCCCAGAGCCATTATTTGTCTGAACAAGTTATCATCGGCAAAATTTGAAACTGATGAACCAAGATTTCAATATGTTGTGACTTTCTCTAAAGAACTATCAAGTATCCTTAAAAGACCAAAGGTTGCTGAATCAATTCTTTGTGGTTTATCTAAACCTAAACCTTGGCATTTAGATCCACATGATTCTTTATTAATGAAAATACACTTTCTTACTTCTAAGTTTACTTGAATTGCGTGAATTTATTTGTTTTTCTGACTATTATTTATTAAATTTATAGTATATATTGTTTTTGTGAAGAATTGATATAAATATTTTTGTATTGTTTTAAAACCTTCAAGTCTTTTTATTGCGAATATTTGATTGGTTAAATAGATTTTGTATTATTTGTTTGCTTAGATAGATTAGGTAGTAGATT
The DNA here is from genome assembly GCF_022113875.1 of Hydra vulgaris. Taxonomy (NCBI): domain Eukaryota; kingdom Metazoa; phylum Cnidaria; class Hydrozoa; order Anthoathecata; family Hydridae; genus Hydra; species Hydra vulgaris. Next base: position 22,010,456 of record NC_061159.1, on the reverse strand, counting down.
TACTATAGATACGCAAATAGAAAATCTGACTAAAAGTATTAAAAAATGTGACTTAACTTAAATATATACTTTGCATATGTAAGTTAACAATGCGTCGATGATGTGTGAAAAAAAATGAGCCCTGGCTTCTTTGGTAAATCAAGTAAATCGTAGTTTTATTTTGGCTTTAATAGTACCACGTAGTTCTGACTGTTGCTTCTAAAATTTATATGAGTTAGCTATTTATTATCTATGTCCTAGACAGGGACGTCCCGAACGGGGATGTAGGGGTTGTCCCACAATCCCCATCCTCCAATACTGTTATGCATCTGAGTTGTTACATTTGTACATTTAGCATTTGAGTTGGCAAGTTTTGAAGTATTGTTGGCAAACGTCAATTATCGAGGTTTTTTTTTTTATTTTTTTTTTTGTCTTTAGTTGTCCCTGCCCCCCCCCCCCTCTCCATGAGGGAACTCTTCTGTCTACCAGAATGCTTTGATAAACCACCAAGCAATTGAGTAATGGAGCAATTTTGAATTAAATGTGGTGTAATAATCAGCACGCAACTTACGCACACTCTCACGGTGACAAGAATTTGTAAAAATACTAAGGCACGCGATGCAAGTTTAATCATTATTATCACTATCGCGCGTGTTTGTGTAGTTTGTTACGTTGTATGTCAAAGCATATATATTCAGTATATAACATATATAAAGTTAATGCAAATCAATAATTTTTGCTCTTCCCGTGTTGCTCGTCTACCTTCAAAGCAAATTTGGTTTAATCAAAGTCAACGTAATTTCTGTTTTCTTTCTACGTGCACGCTAGTTTGCATGAGCTGAGCGGATTTTTGTCGTTTTAAGCGTATATCTACTGCTAGTGAAATGCTATTAAACGGAAATGAACGAGTTAGTTGAGCGTCACGATTCTACAAAAGATTTTTTGAAAAAATGCAGTTTCTACCAGTGGAACTACGTTAACGCTTAACGCAGTCTATACAAAAACACAGTTTGAAGTCTGTCAGAGTACCGTAGCGTGGGGTAATTGAGCACTTTCTGGGGTAATTGGGCATCCGTAAACATTTTAATTTTAAAAGTCATATAAAATAGATAATATCAATGCTTAGATCATTTTCAAGATATAAATACTTAAATTAACTTTTTTAAGTTGTATGTTGCTAATTACAACTGTTTTGGTCAAAAATAAATAGCTGATAACATTTTAAATATATCACGATGCAGAATCATAGAATTCCGTAAAGAACTAATAGCTAAAAACACTAAGGGTAAACAGTTATAGTTAAAACCTTCTTAGAGTTTTGAATTTTTTGTAGTATACTATACATATGTTGAGGTAAATTCGTATAAATTTTAAAGTCTCATAAATGAATTGTTAATAAAATATCGTTGTTTAAAGTAATGTGGGGTAATTGAGCACCTTATTTGGGGTAGATAAGCACCTTTTCAAATAGCTATTTTTTACCCTTTAAATACTATTGTTAATGAAATAAATATCTTACGGTGCAAATAGTTTAAATTTTTAGCTTATATGTTTTACTTTTACATATTAGATATCTGATAAAATGGTGAGAAACTACGTAAAATCAAGGCCAAAACTTTTCAAAACCTACACAGATAATGAACATAAAAAAGCAGTCGAACTTGTTAATAATGGAGAACCTTGTAAATGTGTGGCAAGGCTATAGCAGACATTTCTACATCCTCTCAAAACTTAGTATCCCCGTTAGTTCTTGAACGTCTTAAAGAACTTAGAGAAGCCTCTGCTAAAAGGCCTGGGGCAGTGTTGCGTGGGAAAAAAGTCAACGTTTCACCGGGAAAAAGTGTTTCACTGGATGATGTTGCAGTTTCTTCTTTTTTAAAATCCCAATCAAAACGCAAGTTAATTAAAATGAAAAATATCCTTTTGAACGACTCCTTAGATAAAATAACTTCTTCAGTAGATTTGGATAGTTTTAAAGATGTTATCGATTATGATATGCCTTCCAGTTCCAAGATGTGTATAAAGCGTTTTTTTTTTTTTTTTTCATCTTCGCTTCCAACAAGGTTGCAAGCAACCACTAATTAGTGTTCAAAGTTACTGAAGGAGAAAAGATGAAGGTTGTAGAGCAAGATAACAATTGACAGATGACTTAAAAGATTGCAAATTATATGAATCAGGAAAGCAAGATGAAGTAAGCGAATTCCAAAGAACTGATGTTCGAGGAAAAAAACTAGACGAATAAGAGTTTTTGGAGCACTTAGGAACAGTAACAGAAAAAAGAATAAGACTTAATTGAATGACGAAAAACACGAAAATGAATTTTAGTAAATGGCAGAAGAGACACCAGCTCTTTAGAGCAGTGCCCATTATAGTATTTGTAGAAAAGAGAAAGAGAAGCAACATTACGACGATGTGACAGAGGTTGAAGGTTGGCTGCAAGAGCAGGACCAACTATGTTTACAATGCGTTTTTGCACCTTGTCTAAAAGAGAAAGGGCATCATTAGAAAATCCGCCCCAGATATGGCAACAGTATTCCATACAAGGCCGGATTTGAGAATTATAGAGATAGAGAATAGAATCCAGAGTAAGAAAGTGTCGAGTTCGATAAAGAGAAACAAATGTAGCAGATGCTAATTTTGCAACGGATTTGATATAAGGTTTCCAAGATAGATCAGAAGTAACAGTTAATCCTAGAAGATGAAGGGTAGATGATCTAGTACATTACCGTTCATAAATATAGGAAGGTCTAAGTTATTGCGATAACGATTGGCTGAAAGAAATTGAGTTTTATTTGAATTAAAATTCACTAGCTACAAGAAGATTCTGCAAAAAAATCTGAGGGTATACAGAAAGTCAAAAGTAAAACTTTAAAAAAAAAAGATTTATTTGCTGAAAAAAGTAATTTATATACTGGTGTTTCTGGCCTTTATGGTTCCATTTTCCATCAAAAGCAAACACATATCCAAAAAAAGCTTGAAGACTGCTTAAATGAAGACTGCTTAAAAGACAGCTTTGAATCAGATCCTAATTCTAATAAAAAAATACATGATTCCGGTATGGTTGTAACCTCTAAATATCCATTAGTAGAGGGTTCTTATGTTATTGCAAGGTTTGAAGGAAAAAAGATACCATATCATTTTGTATGCCAAGTTGTAAATTCAGATGAAAATAATAATTGGAACATTAAATACTTTAGACGAGATTTTGATCCTTCAAACCCAAGAATCATATCCTTCAAAGAACCGCAGGTTCCTGATTACTTTATAACAGAAAGCAAATCTATTGTTAAACAGCTTCCTTGTCCCCAGTATGAAAAAAACAACATATCTTTTTTGAAAGAAATCATTGGTGACTTACATATGCGTTGATATATTTGTGTTTCATATATTTATGTTTTTTTATTTTACTTTGTTATAAAGTTCGAACAAAGTATGTTAGACTATTTTTTCATTTGATTATTTTATGTTTGAGACAGTTGACTTAAACCAACTTCAAATTTATGTAAGTTCATACTAGTGTCCCCATGTATATCATATGAGTCAGGAAGATAGGAAGTCCAGGTTAGTTTGTCTGGATTATTTATTTTTTTATAAACAAGAAACCTTTTTTTTTAATAAATTATGAAAATTTAAATAAAAAATTGTTCCATTTGATTATGTTCAACATACAAATAAAAAATATCTAAGTTTATTTGAATGCTAGGTAAAATATTAGATTAGATAAAGAAAATTCGTCTGCTGCATTGTATGTTTTTGGATTTAATTTTTTGCTGGGTGCCATGATGACCCAATGGGACTGAGTGTCAGATAAGGATCTTTTGCACGAACACACATACACGCACAAAGTATGATGCTTTTGATAAAATACTGTCAATAGTTTTTATAAAATGAAATTAAATCAATATTCAATATAAAATATAGATTTCTTATTGCATCTATCTATTGAATGACGAATAACACGAGAATGAATTTTAGTAGATGGCATAAGAGACGCTAGCTCTTTAAAGCAGTGTCCATTATAGTATTTGTAGAAAAGAAAAAGAGAAGCAACATTACGACGATGTGACAAAGGTTGAAGGTTGACTGCAAAAGCAGGTCCAACTATGTTTACAATGTTTTTGCACCTTGTCTAAAAGAGAAAGGGCATCATTAGAAGATCCGCCCCAGATATGTCAACAGTATTCCATACAAGGTCGGATTTGAGATTTATAGAGATAGAGAATAGAATTCAGAGTAAGAAAGTGTCGAATTTGATAAAGAGATACAACTTTAGCAGATGCTAATTTTGCAACGGATTTGATATAAGGTTTTAAATTAAATCAATATTCAATATAAAATATAGATTTCTTATTGCATCTATCTCCGCATATATACATTATATATATATATATATATATATATATATATATATATATATATATATATATATATATATATATATATATATATATATATATATATATATATATATATATATATATATATATATATATATATATATATATATATATGTATATATATATATGTATATATATGTATATATATATATATATATATATATATATATATATATATATATATATATATGAAAAAGATATTAAGGTGCTCGTTTACCCCAAATCGTGGGGTAAACGCGCACCCGCATATTGTGTGTCATAAACTCTTTGCTGGAATTTTTTTTTTTAATTCGGCCTTCCTAAATGACCGAATGTAGTACTAAAATAACATATCTTTTAAAAATTTCATAACATAACTTAATAATATAAATAAATAAATAAAATAACTTTTTAAAATTTTCTACAAGTTTTTATTTTATTTAAATAAAAGCTTCAAAAATGGTGCCACGCTACGGTAGCTAAAATTATAGGATAGTTCTCTGCAGCCCGTAAACCTTAGCTAAAAAAAGAAGCTTTGCGATTGTTTTCTTTGCAGTTTTGCCATTTGAAAAAAAAAAGCAAAACTGCAAAGTTTGTGTTGAACAAGTCCGATAACTAAAAAATAGGTGAAGCTACATCCTCTAAAAAGATTGCTGAGAAAATGGCTTCCATAAAGCCTGCCGATCATGCTCTATACAAGGCTACGGTTGTTGATGCTGTCAACTCGCTATAAGAACGTAAAGGATCTTCAAGACAAGCCATCGCAAATTATGGTTCCCGATGAGTTGATATAAATGAAAGGTGTTGTTGCATCTAGTTCTTTAAGTGTTGCTGCTAAGCTTAAAGTTGTAAAGAAGAGCTGCAACTGTTAAAAATCCGAGATAGAAACCAAAAAAAAATTTACTACTAAAATTTTTTGTAAAAAATGTTGTTTATAATTATCAAATATCTTAAACATATGGCTTAAATTAAATTTTGTTCCCAAATTTTTTACCTATATCAATATTAAAAAAGTGACACTAAAGCAAGAATTTTTGTAAACAAGCTTACACGGAGAACGATAAAAAAAGACACATTGCACGGATTCGGCGAGTAAACTCTCCAGCAACAAAAACAGCTTTTGATAGCCTTATATCTGTTGAAAACGTTTTGTCTGGCATTGTATACTAAAAAAAAATGAAAGCATATAGAGGCTTTATTTTTCTGTTAAATTGAAAGCTTTTTTTTTTGCGCTTTTCTTATCATCAGTTTTGCTTAAATACAATTTTCATGTTGTTGCATGGCTTTTGAAGATGCGTTATGTAGAGCTTTTTTTTAATTCTTTTGAAATACATTTTAAATTAAAAACTGAAGTTATCGATCAAACTCTAAAGCTCAAAAGTATAAAGATAAATTAAACATAAAATCTAAGAAAAACTATGAAATAAATTTCAACAAAACTTATGAGCAGTTAACTCGTTTTAGGCTTAAAACTAAAAAACATTAGAAGCATTTCTTACATATTAAAAACTTCGTAACTTTCTTGCAACTTACAAGAGATTTCTTTGCGTTAACAAATATTCTAATCTTAAATTTAATTCAAAACTCATATCACATTTATACATTAAAAAAAGACGAGATATTCTTTGTTGAGAAACATATTTTAGTTTAGTTTACAATTTAATGATTGCTGGCTTAAGCAGCGGTGACACACTCCTCCCGCTTGAACTTACACACTATAATACAAGCTTTTTTTAATGTGCACATTACTTTTTTTAAAAGACTTGTGGCTTTTAGCATAGCCTTTTTGTAAAACCATAACTACATGTTGCTTGTATACTTGGTAATCCAATTTGTTTACACCGTGATTTACCAATTCACCGTGAGGTAAGAAGTGTACGGCGGTTTGAATTTTGCGTGAAAAGATATTAGACTTTTTATTTTGAATGGCGAGTCGCAAACCTTCAGACGCAATCTTTTCAAAAATGTTTTTCACAAACGAACTCATGATGCACGTCGCTTTAGATGAAACTCCAACATTGGGACGCCTTAAAACGTTATAAATATAGATGGCGTAGGACACGCGTCTTTCCTTCTTGCGTTTCTTATCTCTTATCCCACCAATCTTCCCACCTCTTTTTTTTACCACATAATTTTTCACCCTTTTTGGCTAAGTTTAACGCGCTTGCTTTTTTCCTGTTTTCGGAGTTTCAGACATTTCTAGAATGCGATTGATATTGAGTACTTCTAGCGTGCAACTGAACGCCTTACTTATTTGTTTCCAAATAAGTAAGGCTAGTCGCACGCTATTTTTATATTTCAGTCGCACGCTATTTTTATATTTGCGCAAAATCCATTGGTTTACGCAAAGATATTGTTTTGATAACACTGTTTTGTTACTCGTCAAAATTAAGTTGGTTTTGAGAGTATTAACTTTACATAAGTAAGACAAATAAATCAAACTCGTTTCAAAACTTTGTCTGTTGCTTTGTATAAAAAAATAGAAATCAAAAATTTCAAGATGTGGTAAAGGAGCTTAAGCTAAATCCAAGGTAAGGACAAAAACACGAACTTTCAAAACTAGCCTTTAGTGTCCCGTTTGGTCAAAGGGCATTACACTAACCGTATTGAATCAGGCGCTCCAGTTTAGTTAGCTGCTTTTTTAGATTACCTATCCGTTAAAATCCTGGAGACGGCTGGTAACGCTGTTTGAGATTTTTCCTCGTCACTAACAGCTTACTACTTGCAATGTCGATGAGCAGAACAAACTGTTGTCGGTGTGACCATTACAAGCGGTGGTGTGCTGTCAAACATTCAAGGGGTTTTGCTGCCTAAGAAAAACGAAAAGCTTTCAAAACCAGCAGCAGTCAAGTAAACAGTGGTCTTGAAGTTAAGTGAGCACTCACTAAAATAAAAGCGTATTTTCAAAGTTTCTTTTATAAATTTCAAAAAAAGTAGCTCTTCTGTGATTGAACAAAAGTCTTATCTACACCTCTAATAAATATTGCTTTTCAGTATTGTTGATATCGGTACTTTTGTCCATTTTTATATAAAATAAAGTAAAATGAATTTTATTTTTTATCAAATTTAAGTATAAATTTTCATCAATTTTTTTAGACTTTTGGTAATAACGCGACATCAACACTGATTGAAACTCCTTTTCTTTTTCTCAGGACAGATATCATCACACATTGCCAACACACAGTCTTTCACAAACTTGTCATCTGAAAACGTCTTATTAGCTTGAGCAATTTTAAGCGCCGTTGCATAACGTGCTATTGTGGCTAGTTTTTGTGACGTTTTAGTGAATAGATTACGCTGTGTACTAATTGACTTTAAAAACTCATTAAGCGGGGCTTAATTTTGAATTTTAGTCAGAGAGACCATATAATAATGTCTTGTATTAAAGAGTCTTGATAAGTTGTTTTTTATTTAGGCACAAAAGCATTTTCATTATATAACAAACACAAAGACTTATTTTATTATTATTATATATAAAGGCGTATGTGGTCTGAAATTTTTAAATAGATCAAATGCTAGATTTTTATATAGCATTGGAAATGGGCTTTAATGCAGTATTAAGAGTTGAAATGATTACCTAAAAAAGACTATTTTCCAAAAAGTAATGAGGATATTAGAATCAACTTTTTGATAAACGGGTTTGTTGAAAAAAATGTGGTCAAAATTTAGTTTTTCTTAACTCAAAATGTTTTACACCACTGCCTCCCCCCCCTCCCTTCCAACCTTAAAAAATGCTTTTAGATACGAAGTGTAAAAAAACTTCGATACATTATTAGAGTATGAAACAGCTACCATTAAGAATGACTTTTTGAATACAAGTGTCATATTAATCTAAATGGTCATCTTATATATAAATATAGTTAAATTTAAAGTAAAACATATGACCATACACATAAGTCAAAAGCTCTACCAGCTTTTGATTTATGTGCAACTTATCGTTCATAATGAAATCTTTCTTTTTGCGAAATTTGTAAGATGATTGTTTAATGAACGAAAAGCTTTGCACTAAAAAAAATATATTATATAAGACAGATACAATAATTGAAGAAAATTCATCAATTTAAAAATATATTGATATATAAAAAAGAAGTAATAAACAAACAAGCAAAAAAACCTTGATTCTATGTAAGCTATAAACATTTTGAAAAGTTCTAATTAATAAACTTAGCAGTGGTAGCACTTGATGATAAGACTAGAGAAATACAAAAGTTAAAAAGAAAAATCTTCAATATTATATTATTATTGAAAATTATTTATTATAGAATAGCTATGATAAAATAGAAAAAAAAAATAAAGTAATCTGCTATTATAAATTATAATTTATAAACTTACCTAAAGTAGGTTGTGTAGATCGAACTAAAGGTTACATGAAAAATGCGGAAAATAATGTTGAAAAACAGCGAAAACGTTTTTTATAAAAATATTTAAAAAGCCTTTTCTCCATACCTTTGTCTCGATTACTTGTTGTGTTTAACTAAGTTCAAGATTATTGTAAAGTTATCCTCTTTTAAATTTATTTATACTTTTTTATGACATCCACTGCTCAATGTAGCTCTACTGGAATGCATTCTATTTAATAAAAAACTACATTTTTCTGCGTTAAGTGTTGTAGCATTGAAAATTTACTGAAAGCTTCATCTACTCGAAATGTATTAATTCACCTAACACAACTTACAGAGTTTAGAGTACCCTAATCTCACACCTTGAATTATCACTTCATGCTCTTTTTTATAATTCATCTGGGTCTTCCTCTATTTTTAATTCTAATATTATAGATTTTTTAATATTTAAAAAATTACAAAAAAGTACATCCGACAAGTTATCAATACAAATCAAATCAAATCAAATCATATATTCTGAATATAGTTGTTATATCAAGGATATTTATAAATAGTAAATTCTACTAATATAAAGTAAACACCTGTCATACTAAATAAAAGTAAGATTGAGATAATAATTATATTACAAGTAGGAATAATAAAGTAATGGTAGTGACTATAGTGATAAAAAATAATAGTAGCGATTATAAAATTATATACTCTAACAATAATAGTATAAGTAATAAGAATAATAATAATTATAATAATAACAATAATAATAACAACAGTAATAATATAAAAATAATAGTATAAAACTAGTTATAATAATAATAACAACAAAAATTTATAACAACAATAATAATAACAATATTGATTATGATAAAAATATAGTGAACAACAATAGTGATAAAGAGAATACTATTGAAACATTTCAGTTTAAAATAATAAATTTAATAAATTATATTATGTGATACTATTGTGATATATTAGTAATATATCACAATAGAAAAGAGAAAAAATAATAGATGAATAGAAGCTCCGCGTTAGGATTATAAATAATAAGTTGTAAAAAGATATAAGATTTATAAACAGTATTTTTCTAAAAAATGGTTAAAGAGAGCAGTTTTAAATTTTGAGAATGATTTAAGAGATTTTATTTGGGAACGGAGGTTGTTCCAGGTTTGTATGCTTTTATGCTGAATAGATTCGTAGCCGTAATGAACAGTTCGGTATTTAGGTCCAGATAGTTTAAAGTTAAAAGCAGATCGTAGAATATATTTACAATTTTCCCTATAACTAAAAAAGTTGATGTATGTAAAAGGTAGGTTATTATGATTTTGGTTCCAAACAAATAGGCAATTTGATAGCTGAATAAGGTCACACAATTTAAATAATAAAAAGGAGAGTATGCTACAGTTTAAATTTGTATGTTGAAAGTAAATTAATTATAGAGCTTTGTTTTGGAGATAAGTTAGTCTTAAAAAAGCAAGCTGCTTAGATTGCCCCCAAACTTGGCAAGCATATCTGAGATGAGAGTGAAAAATAGTATGATATATATTAAGCAAAGTTTCATGATTAACTTAATGACGAATTTTAGCTAAAATACCATTCAATCTGCTTAATTTCAATGCTAAGTCTAGAAGATGCAATGCAAAAGATAAATTAGAGTCTATTTTGATTCCACGATATTTAATAGAGTTAACTGGATTTATTTTCTGCCCACTTAATCTGAAATTTAATTGATTATTTATTTTTGTTTGAACAGATTTAAACAAAATAATTTCCGTTTTTTTAGAGTTAAGAGATAATTTATTGGAGCGGAGCCATTGAACAACATTAGCTAGATCTTGATTCATATTTTTGTTGAGTTTTTCAAGTGATTTGTTAATTAGAAGTAAGTTGGTGTCATCCACAAAGTGATAAGCAGTAGAAAATTTAAGAGAAACATTTAAATCATTGATAAAAATATGAAAAAGTAATGAACCCAAATCCGAGCTTTTCGAAACACCATTAAAAGGTATCGCTAGTTGATACCATTTATTGAAACAAATTGTGTTCTATTACAAAGACAAGAGGAAAACCAGAGAAAAGGAATACCTCTAATATCGTAGTGTTTCAGTTTTTCTAGGAGGATTGTGTGCTCATTTGTATCAAATGCTTTTCTTATGTCAATAAACACTCTACACGTTAAGTGTTTATTATCGATGGCTTGTCTAATTTTCCCTATAATTTCTATAAACGAATGAGTTGTTGAGTGTTTGTTGCGAAAACTATACTTGTGTTTGTAAATAAATTTATGTTTTTCCAAAAAATGCTCGAGTCTTTGGAACATTGCTTTTTCAAACAGTTTACTTAAGTTAGAAAGAAGTGAAATAGGTCGATAATTGGAGTAGAATTGGAATTGAATACTGCACATATACTTTGTTAAAAAATGCTTAATGCTAAATATCTTTACTTTTTAGTGCACACATCTTTTTCTGATATAAGATACTACTTGTCGCTATGTATACATATTACTATTGCTGTAATGCTGTCATTCTATTCAGATATTTTATTTTGTTTAAATGTATACTTTATATGATTACTAGAAGCCAAGTAAAACCTAAAGTTACTAAAAATTCATCTGTACAACTAATAAAATTGAAAATAGTTTACAACTAAGGTTTGGCAACCGGTGAAAACCGCAACCGGTTAACGTGATTTTTGCTCAGTTTTCTCAAAGTTCTTAAAAAAACCGGGCTTTAATTACACATTACATGTACATGTACTAAATAGATAAATAGTTTAAAAATTTTTTGTTTTGACAAGCTAACAAGTAGCGCAACAACCTAACAAGTAGAGCGAAAAGCACAATTATCCTGAAAATTTATATAGTTTTAAAAATCATTTTTATAATGCATTTAGTTTTATTTGTTTTAATATTTTTAATACCAATTATTAATAGATTACAAATTTTAAAATACTTATAATAATCAAAATAATCCATAAAAGATAAGTCACACTAACTTGAAATATTTTGTTTACATTTTTTGATATTTTTATTTGTTGTTTCACTTCGTTTGTTGTTTAATTATAAAATAATTGTTGTTTGTTATTGTTGTTTAATTATTTTAATTTATAATCTTAAAATCGTTTACCCCATCGTTGAAATAAATCAATATTAAAAAATTTTGACCTTTTTTTCACTCTTCTTCTTTTTAATAAATTCTCCTTGTGGACAACATTTCAAAAATCTATAGGCAACATTTTTAAATTCTACGAAAAACTTGTAATGTAAAATGTATTTGTTAAATTTTTGGCATTTTATATATTCAAATGTCAGTATGTTAAATCTTTGCATTATGTTAAACCTTCGATGCACCTGTATATTATAAATATGTTTACTTTTTAAGGTTCTGATAATAAGATCCTTATGATCTTCTTTCGGAAACCTAGCTTTATATTGTTATTACAATGAATTGTATATATTTTTACTAGTCTTTTATGTTATTATGTATCACAACAAAACTGAAAAAAAAAAAAAAATTAAACCACAAAAACAAATTTTTTTTCAAAAAATTTTTGTAATTTTAACTTTTGTATTATTTTAAGTATTATAGATCGTAGTATATTTTTACATTATACTTTGCAAACAGATCACAAGCATAACATTTATTTAAAAATAGCATTAACTCAGTTATGAATAGTATTTAAAAAAAAAAAAAGGTTATTGATTTGCCACAAAAAAAAAGGATTTATGTTTATTATCATAAAGCAATCATAGAGATATATACCATTATAACAGAATATTAGTGGAGCATGTAGATATAACTTCAACTTTTTAATGCTAAATTATGTTTGAATATTGGTATTTGTTGTACCTTGAAAAATTATACATTTTTGTACCTAGAATATGTTTCAAAGTAGGCACATGGTTTATAAATGTAAAAAATAAAAAAAAAAGGAAGTATGAGATTGCAAAATCATGAAATCGAAAGTATGCTTAATAAACCATAAATTTATATATTTCAAGATAGTAATTGTATATCTAGACTTTTTTAAACAAAAGATTCATAATTATAATAAAAGTAATATTGTATTATTTGTAGCTAATGAAAAGCTTTAATTTTATTTTTTTATTTGATGACAACATAAAACTTTCAATACATAATTAGAAAGTGTTGTAAAGTACACTATTTGTTTCAAGGTACAACATAGTATGTTAATAAGGTAGAACGCATAGGTGTACCATTAAACATTATTTGAAGAGCCCATTTGCAAAACGCGCTAAATCACAATGTTGCCGTTCTTCTAAAATGTTGCCATTCTTCTAAAATTTTGCTGTTCTTCTAAAATGTTGCCGTTCTTCTAAAACATTGCCGTTCTTCTAAAATGTTACCGTTCTTCTAAAATGTTGCCGTTCTTCTAAAATATTGCCGTTCTTCTAAAATGTTGCCGTTCTTCTAAAAGGTATACTAGTTTAAAGAATATCCAAATTTTACAACATAATGAAATAATTTGTTTTTGTTTTAAATTTTCTACAAAATATTGGGTTTGTATTCAAGATACGTCATCTTTCTCTGATAGAATTGATGAAAAGGAATATTAAATTTTTTTTTAATATATTAGATAAAATATTTTTTTTCTGTATGTTTTGCATT
>NC_061159.1:21922142-21994642 GCF_022113875.1 Hydra vulgaris | reverse complement strand
CGGCATCAATCCGTCTAATGGATAATGAGCAGTTTTTGTTTGGTCAAGCTTTAAAAGCTGGAAGTACACCATTTTGGACAAAAATAGTTGATTCAATTAAAGCATTTTATATCACTCGAATCAAAGGTTTTGATCCCAAGGAAATTTGCGTTTGTACTCTTTTGTTTGAAGGTTCAAAAGATAGTGTTGAACATCAGCAGAAAAAAATCTATTCAATTGTTAGTAAGTATGGTGGAATACCAGCTGGAGAAGCTAACGGAAGACGTGGTTACACTCTTACATATGCTATTGCATATTTAAGAGATTTTGGTTTAGAGTTTTCTTACATTGCAGAGTCATTTGAAACTTCTGTACCTTGGGACCGTGTTTTGGATTTATGTCGTAACACAAAAATAGTAATATTTCGGATGTGCAAAGAATTAGGAGTAATTCGTCGCCCATTTGTAACATGTCGTGTTACTCAAACATATGATGCAGGTGCTTGCATATACTTTTATTTTGGATTTCTTTATCACGATGTAAAAGAACCTTTAGAAGTCTATGAAAAAGTTGAAAATGCTGCACGCGAAGAGGTTTTGAGAAACGGAGGAAGCATCTCTCATCACCATGGTGTTGGTAAAGTTCGAAAGCAGTTTTTATCTAAAACTATCTCAGAATCTGGTGTGAATGCATTGAAAGGACTAAAACAAGCTGTAGATCCACAAAATATATTTGGTGTCAACAATCTTCTCTGATTTAAAGAAATGAAATAAAATTTTTAGTAATTAATAAGAAAAGTGAAAAAATCTTTTTTGATTACTTTTTTATTCCTATAACATTGGTAACCTTTTTTATTACTTTTTTTCTAAAAATTTTTAAATTTATTTTACTTATTAAGAACTACCTCTACCCCCCCCCCCCTCCCTTCCCAAAAAAAACAATAGGGCTTCAAAGTTTTTTTAAAAAAACTTTATTGTTCTCAGGCTTTAAAAATCTTCGAGCTGTTGTAAATCTTAATTCGGTAAAAAAAAAAAAAAAAAATTTAATACTAAGTTTATAATTATAATAAAATAGTTGTTTTAAAATACGAGTTTAGGCCTCAGGACACACCAGAATTGAATTGTTTTTTGCGTGTCGTGTACAAATGTTTAATTTGGATTTAAGAGATTTTAATTATAGGCTAACGCGTCATTGAAGTTATTTATAAAAGTAATTATGTGTGATCATCAATAAATGGTTTTTTTTTAGTATCACATTTTGTTTTTTAAGTTGATAATGACACCTGTTTCAAAAAGAGATAGTCACCTAAAATAATAAACTGGCGCACCCTAAAATATTTATACATATATATACATAAGTTATACATATGTATATATATGTATAATTTGGCCGACACTGGCCCAAACGTGAATGCAATAAGTTGATGAAATAGTTTTTGTACTATTATCAACTAGACTTATATATATCGATAAATTTTAAATTTCATAGTATCTCTCAGCGTTCAAAAATTATGACCATATAAAGTTTAACCCCCCCCCCCTCAATTTGAGAGGGTTGCAAATTTTATATGGTGTCGGCCAAATTTTTTGGCTCTTTTTGTTCCCATGCTCCAATCATTGTAATTTTTTGCAAAGCATCCTTATTTTACATAAGTATAAACTTATAAATATTTGGAATTTGCTCCATGTCTAGAAATTAGCTATCTCAAAGACCAAAAAATGCTGGCGCAGCTTAAAAAAAAAAGAGATTCAGGTACTCTTCAAAGAACGGCTATACTCTTCAACGGCTATAACTCTTCAAAGAACGCCTATACGTTGATATGCCTAAAACTGGGTCTAGAAACACGAATGACGGCAACACTGCCAGAAGAGCATTTAAAAATAGTGAAGTTTTTTCTGAAATTACCAAAGTTGATTGTTATGTAATTAAAAGATTGCATAATATTCTCATAACCATATCTTGTAGATATCCTATTAATATCAATGAATTAGATTTATACTGCTCTGAAACAGCTAAGCATATAGTGAGTTTATACAGCTGGTATGTTATGCCTCCTACTGTACATAAACTGCTACTGCATAGTTCTTCTATATCAAAAAAATAACCTTTGCCAATCGGGGTATATTCGGAAAATGCACTAGAAAGTTTAAATAAACAGATAAGAAATTCTAGACTTAAGCACACGGCAAAAATATCAAAGTTAAACACAATGATGAATCAGATGCACTACCTTCTAGTAAGATCAGATCCAAAAATATCTAGCATATCTTTTAGAAAACATAAGAGCTATCTAGGAAAACCGTTACCAGATGAAGTTTTTAAATTAATTGTAATGTAAATAATAAATTTAATGTAAAAAAATACAGTATTTTTTCTCTATGTATCAACATCCTTTAAAAACCATTTTTATAAAAATATTAAGTAGAGTAATATATCAAAATTATGTGTTTGTCTTGAAGATTCTAAAAACTAAAAAAAAAAATTTTTCTACGCGTATAGTCACCTTTAACACGCGTAAGCGCGCATTTTACACGTCGAAGCTGCGCGTTAAAAAAAAAATTATTAACAAATTTGAAGTCTTTGACTTAAAAGTTATTATTTTAATATATAACATTAATTTACGATTTATGTCAATTTTTATTTAATTTTTGCCGTTTTTTGATTGTCCTGAGTCACTGTGCAGCGCGACGGTCGTAACGCTTACTTTTTACCACTTCTGAACAAAACAACTTTACCAGACTTAACACAGCGAACGGCATATTAAAAAAAAATCATTTAGCGTGTGTATTTAGCTCACATTGATGTTATTATATGCTGAGTTTCATAGTTTTTACTTGAAGTTTTACAAGCATTTTTATGTTTTTTTTGTCGTGACGGTTGTAAGGGAAAAACCAATGCAAAAAACAACAAATAAAACGACGCAATCAATGATGTAAGAAAAAAGTATAAATGATTATTAACAACCATGTATATTTTGTTAAGAAAAGTTTTCAATTATGGATATATGATACGTTTTTTAACACTACACAATAGCCAAGTAGACACGACGATAAAAGATGTCTTTTAAACGTCTTATACACGTTTTGGACGTCTTTTAAACGTCTTTTGAACGTTTTGGACGTCTTTTAAACGTTCAAAAGACGTCTTTTTTTGGTCCGGTGCCCACTGTGAGATTGCAAATAAGCGTCAAAACACGTTTTAACAATCCTTTCAACTTTAAAACTATGTTATGGTAAGATAAAATGTTTTTTTAAATAGTTAAAAAAAGAGTTTTGGAGTTTAGTATTTGTTTTCATTACCTTTTCGCTAAAAATATATATAACTTATATATATTTTTAGCGAAATATATATAAATAAATATATATATATATATATATATATATATATATATATATATATATATATATATATATATATATATATATATATATATATATATATATATATATATATATATATATATATATAGACAGAGAGAGAGAGAGAGAGAGAGAGCAGCCGAGGCGCAGTGGTTAGAGTTCTGGCTCAGAACCCTGAGGTCCGGGGTTCGACACCAGCTCTAGCCCAACAAGCGACATTGGTACGGAAGGAGGCGTGAACTTCCCGTTAAATGCTCTCCCGCGGTGCTCTATGATAAGACCGCAAGGACTTCTGGGAGCACCTAAATACATACAATATATATATATATATATATATATATATATATATATATATATATATATATATATATATATATATATATATATATATATATATATATATATATATTTATATATGCATATATAAATATATACATACATACATACATACATACATACCAGGGGCGGATGCAGGATTTTTTGAAGTTTGAGATAACTAACTTCCAGACATGAAGCGAACTCAAAACTTTTATATGTTTATAATTATATCAAATAAGGATACTTTGTATAAAATTGAGATGATAGGAGCCTGGGAACAAAAAAGCCCCAAAATTTTTGCTACACCTGCCCCAAACGTGAGAGCAACAAGTTGATAAAATAATTTTTTTACTATTCTCAACTAAATCTATATTCATCGAGAAATTTTAAAATTCATACAATAATCTCTTAACGTTCAAAAGTTATAGCCACATAAAGTTTGAATCCCCCTCAATTTGAGGGGGTTACAAATTTTATAAGACCATTATTATTGAACGTTAAAAGATTGTTTTACAAAATTAAAAATTTCTCGATGAATATAGATTTAGTTGAGAAAAGTAAAAAACTTATTTTATCAACTTGTTGCTTTCACGTTTGGGGCAGGTGTAGCAAAAATTTCGGGGCTTTTTTGTTCCCAGGCTCCTATCATCTCAATTTTTTGCAAAGTATCCATGCTTGATATAACTATAAACATATAAAAGTTTCGAGTTCGCTCCATGTCTGGAAGTTAGTTATTTCAAACTTCAAAAAATCCTGTATCCGCCCCTGCATACATACATGCAAACAAACATAAAATGTTAGGGTATATTTTAATTTTTGTTTTGTTTTGGTTTTAAATTTATTATGAAAATCATTGAATTGAATTTTTTGTTTTTTAATATTAATAGCACACTCCCACGCTGAACCAGATTTTAGTTTGATGAAATGACATAGGGTTGTGTCATACCTTTTTGAAATTGTTAGAACCATACCATTCAGGAAAAGTTAGTGAAAAAAATCATAAAACTAATTTTTTGAAAATATTTGGGTTTATACAGGGGTCAAATAGGGTCCCGGACTTAGGCGCCCCTCTAACTGATATCAAGACCCACTACAGAGGTGCATGCGATTGTTGTACATTTTGTCAGAAAATATGGCTAGTCGTTATATATCCCCCTCAGATGGGTCTTAAAAACAGTCTTAGGGGCGCCAATGCCGAGTACTTTTTTCTTCTTAAAATTAAAAGGGAAAAAAAAACATTATTTTTAGAAAATATTTATTAAACATTATTTTAAATGTTTTCTATTGAAACTAACTATTGCTTTTTTCAAATACTTTGCTTACTTTTGATGGTTATCAGACACTTTGAAACGTTCCCATGCTTCTTTTAGAAATGAGTAGTGAAGAGCTTCCCCTGCTTGTTCACTAAAGAAACCCAATCCAATGTCCTTATATTTACCTACATGTTGAAATATGATGTGTAACTTCACAGTAACTGTCATTTCATAATCTTCCACTAAAGTTGAATAATGATTCTTAAACAACCTGATGTCTTTTTCAAATGTTGGCCTTAAATTTACACCAAAATAAGAGTGAACAAGGTTATCCAGAAGCCTGAACGCTTCAGCCAATGGTTTTAATAGGACTGGAAACAAGTTATAGTACTTCATCCAATTTTTTTATATTTTTCGACAACCATTACCATTATATGACCCATTTCTTATTGATTTAGAAATATTTAAGTCATTTACAATCTTTTTTAATAGTACTGGATCAGCTAATTTGTTTAATGTTTTAAAGATATGGTTTGTTTTCCCTTCCATCAAATAAAGTTCTGGAGGAGAAAGATGATTAACAACTAGATCATTATCATCACCAATTAAAAGAACTTCATCAATATAGTTAAAATATTCTTTTGCTCTAATTTTCTCTGATCCGCTCAATTTATACAATTTACGGCTTAATCTTAGTGACCCAATTGGGTCACTAAGACTGCAAACACTTAAGTGCTCGTAGCTCAGTGCAATCATTTTTAAAAACCTCTGTTTTGTTCCATGTACAAATATAACACGGATGAATTGCCATGGAACTCGGAGACGTACCACACATGGCTTGACAGAGTTTGATATCTGCCACACAAGTCAAGTTTGTTTTATCCAAACAGAGTTTGTTAAGCAGAATTTTAACATTATGGTTTGTCTCTGGTACATCTGGTACCAGTGCTATAATAAATGATGCTTTCACAGATCCTTCCTTGAAATTTGGTGGTTTAATTTCTCCGTATTTTCTCCTTTTATTTATAATTGTTTCACTAGGATTTGATACAACATTTAAACAAACCTGAATATTTTATAATAAATTACACTTATTATTATTTTTAATTAGAAAAAAAAGTGGCACATTATAAAATCAAATTACCTTAAGAAATCCCGACCTTCGTCAATGGAAATTTTTATATACTGGTTTTGAAGATGGGCTCCTTTTTTATCTATTATTTGCCACAGAAACTCATTGACATCTGTTGTTCTGATTAATGGGATCAGTTTAAACAAACTTATTTCGTCTACAGATTTAATATCAAAAAGTTCAAAATCCTCAACAAAACAATCATCAAGTTGCTGGTCAATAGATTTGAGCTCTGCTGCTAACCCTGATTGTACAATTTTTCTGTTTTGTACTTTGAATCTTTATTCTTTTCCTAGCTTTAAAATTTTGTTCTGGAGGTTGCGCGTTACATATACGTCCCTTTTTGAATTTTTTAGGTTTCCTTTGAGTAGATCAAATTATACATATTTTGCATTTACATACAAAAACACGTATAGTTTAAACTGGTATTTTCATTTTATTCCACTTTACTTGTAAAGCTCTTTTCCTCTTCTTATACTGCTTTTGAAAGATTCGCAAATAGCTTTAGGATAGAATGAAATTTTAATGTTGTATTTAAAATTCACTAAACTTTTAATCCACGGTACATTAATATCGTTAGGTTTATTTGTTTTTTTGGCACAATATAAATACACTTTTCTACTGTTTTCCTCATGAGTACAGGTCGGTTTAGATAAACTCATTCTATCTAGAAAAATAAAACAATTTAAGAACACAGAGAAAGCACACTTTTTATTATACTTAAAATATAAAGATTTATATACCATATAAAAATTCTTTGAAAAATGTTTCAAACACACTATACAAATATAACATAATATAATACAAATATAAATGCTGACTATTACAGTATATAGGTTCTTTATTAAATACTATTTAACATTATTTACAAGCGTTGTTTATTATACTTCAATTTTTAAAATTAAAACAATATGAAAATATGCAGAATTAAGAAGTTTGGTTACACATGTCGTAATGATGAGTTGTGGTCTGTTTTGTATTGTTCAGTATAAAACTATTGTTCAGTATAAAACTACTGTACAATATTTGTATGCTTTTTTATTTTATTTTTTCAATGAAAACATATTTAAATAGATTGATAAAGTGATTTTTGATATTTTGTTTAAAGTAAAATATATTATTTGTTCTTTATAAACTTATTTGTAAAGTTTAATAATGATTATATACACACGGTTCAAAATAGGTGATGAACTTTGGTGCCCCTCGGGTTGTTTCTTAGACCATCTAGAAGGGACAACTAATTACTAGTTATATTATTGAATAAAATATAAAAAAGTTGTTTTCCCCCCTCGGGTTGGTCTCATGATCAACTAGAGGGGTGCCAAAGTTCGGGAACCGTTTTTTACCACTGTATAAACCCAAATATTTTTTTAAAGGTTTGTTTTATGATTTTTTTCACTAACTTTTCCTTAATGGTATGGTTAATGAATGGTATGGTTCTAACAATTTCAAAAAGGTATGACACAACCCTATGTCATTTCATCAAACTAAAATCTGGTTCAGCGTGGGTGTGAGCAATAATAATAAATTGACACTGAATTGACTTTTTTTATATGTCCAACTTGTAACTTACTTAATTAAATGCAGATAAGTCTTTTACATATATACTAAAATACAAATATACATGTATTATATATATCATCATGGTTAAGACATATATATTATTATATATGTCTTAACCATGATGATGGCGATTATGTGACGATGTCATTTTGGAAACCAATGTTCAAGTTCTTTGGCACTGATCTCTATAATAACTATATAGTTTTTATCTATATAACAACTGCATACTGTTTTTTTATAGCTATATAGTTTTTATCTGCATATCTATTATATAGTTATTATAGAGATTAGTGTTTTTAGGTCATAAAAAATTCTCTTGAAAAACTCTTTTAAAAAGGAAAAAAAAAATATATATATATATATATATGTATATATATATATATATATATATATATATATATATATATATATATATATATATATATATATATATATATATATATATATATATATATATATAGTGAAAACATTAAATACTATTTTTATTAACAAGAAAATATTTTGGACAAGTTTCCATAAACTTTTATCAATGCGTCTAACTTTAAAGGCTCTCATGAACTCTTAATATAGTTAGACTTATAACATATAGACTTATAGACATATAAGAAGACTTAGTTAAGTCTTCTTGAGTTTGCGATTTCTATCATTTTCTTCACAGATTTAGACTAATCTTGTTTTGGTGTTGTTTTTTTTTGTTTTTTTTATTATACTTCACTTCCTCAAGGCCGAGAAGGCCACTACAGACGAGGAGGCTACTTATTTTGTGGCTATAAACCTCTCTCAACTCTATAACTCCGAAACACGAACCTTGACGAACAAGGCCGCTGCGCAGAGAAACAAGTTGAGCGCGGTACTACCAGGGACGTGGTGGGGATCGAACTCGGAACCACTCGTTTATGAAGCGAGCGCTCTACCACTACACCACTACCGCATGTCTATATGACCAAACAAATAGAAATTTTCTTTGCAGCGCTTACAATGAGTTTTATATATTTTAGTTTGTATAGCTCTCCTGGACACACTAAACTGACTACCGAAATCTGATTTAAGCCATTTCTATTGAAGTTTAACAATTTTTTAAATATTAGATTAAATCAAACCATTACCATAAATTTTGTAAACTCATAATACTAAATATTACGTTATTTTGTTTATTAAATGTCTTTAATGAAATATTTAAAAATTAATTTTATCCTAATTTTCTTAAAAAAAAAGCAGAATTTTTAGATCATGTAAAACAGTAAATACATTAAAGAAGTTGTTCGGCTTCTTTAGTGTATATGCAGTATATCTTTATATCAACGTAATCTCAATATTTTTTTATTTTCAATGTCATCCGTTTGATGTTATTTTGAAATGGTTGACATTAGTCAACAATTATTTTTTCAAGATGTATGTAACTTGGTATGATATAGATTTTTAAATCAATTAGACATCAGTGTAGGATTATAGCTTTTCAAAATCATCTTAAACCTAGATTTGTGAATGCGTATTAGTATCCTTCTTTTTTTTATGTTACTTTAGGTGTTCATATATGTCTTAACGGTCTTATCGCAGTTGCATATATGACCAGAACTAGCTTCAAACCACGGATCTCCAATTTTGAAGCCAAAACTCTAACCACTACACCACGGCTGCAAAATATAAAAGTTAGAATGAAAACATAGAAAACCTTCATAGAAAAATAGTACACAGGAATAGTTAAAACAAAAGTTTTAAAAATAATTTTGTTAAAGACCTCAGGAAACCTCATAAAATGCCAATCAACATTACCTTTTTGATAAGAAAGGTCTTCTCAGGGAATTAGGCTTTGGAGTAAAAATGAAAGTTATTGTGACTTGAGTAAAAATATTTTTTTCGAATAAAAGAAAAATACAATGCGTCACGAAACTTAAAATTTCATAACAAAAAAGTATAGATAAGTTGTATACAACGTAAGTTTTGTCAAATCTAAGTTTAAAGGGTCAATACACTTTTACTTGATCAATTTTGTTTGAAACGAAATACTTTTTGTTTATACCTTTGTTTTATATAATCTTTCATTTTTACTAAAAGATTAAAAAAATATTTTAAAAAGGAGTTGTCTATAAGTTACGTCACGATCAAGGGGAGGAGGGGGGGATTAGTGGTTTTGTGACGACTCATACGGGACTTGTTACTAAAGTGTTACCATGTTGTGACGAGGGAGGAGGATGGGGTGAAAAACGGTCAAAAATTGCGTGATGTTATTAATGGACTACCCCAAATCAAATCAAAAACGGGACACAATGTTCAAATAAAGAACAAAATTATAAAAAAACATTAAAAAAAAAAAGTGTCGTGTTATAAAATGTTTTACAACTTTTCATAAACTTGAAATCTTAATGATTAAGGAACATGCACTGAAAAGTTCAGCCAAAATGTTTTTAGATCATCAGATATTAGGTTTGAGTCAGGTTTATCAGGTTTTGAAGTTGCAAAAAAAGAAAAAAATCTTAAAGTTAAAAAAAAAAGATAACCAAGATTTTTTTTTTTGGAAAAAATGAACTTTAAAAGTGAAATTAACTTCAGCATTACCTTCGTCTTTTCAAGTGACTAACTAGTAAAAGCAAGTCTTTACAAAGAATCTTTTTTTAGGGTCTTTAATGTTTACGTTTTGTTTTGCCCTTACCATTAATCTTATTTAAAAAACATCAAATACTTGACTAGTTGAGAAAAAAAGTTAATTTTAACTGAAAAAAATTCTTACTTAAAGAATTCAGCATTTAATGAAATTGCAAATCGTTTTCTTCTTATTACCTTTCTTCTAGAAATCTTTTTCAACTGCGGAAATCTACAAGATCAGCTCGAGTTTTGTTTAAGAAACTCTAATTTGAAATGTATTGTGATTTACTTTCGGTCATTTAAACGCCTTTCTATTTTTATAATTTATCAATCAGCCGGTTTAAAAACGGTTTAAAAACGGTTTAAAAACGGTTTAAAAACGGTTTAAAGATAATTTAAAGACGGTTTAAAAACGGTTTAAAACGGTTTTTAAAAGCCTACTTTATATATTTAAAAAAAAAAAACAAGTTTTAGGTCGTGTAAATGAAGAGCTATAAAATTCATAGCTCTTGATTTAAATTGTCTTGATATTTCCATGATAAGTCCACAAGAACGTTTAATGGTCTTGATGATTCATAATAAACTCTTATATTATTTGTAATTGTTTATAATCATTATATTATTAACATTACAAGATTTATATTTAAAGTTTTTTATTAATATATATTATTAACATACCAATATACTAAAATCCAACTCATCATATGAGATAAATAATTATCTAAGAAACTATAAAAAAAATTTTGTATATACAATGACTATAGCTTTCCATTTGCGCTAGTTTTAAAGAAATAAATCGCTCGATTAGTTGCACTAACCAATCGTTTAACCAATTGAACACGACTAAAATTCAAATGACTAACCGCTCTTCTTGTTATGTAACTATTTTTTATATTCTTTTTTACGATATTTTCGGAAAATTATTTGGAAAATGGCGGCAAATCAATTATAAAAAAACCAGATGATTTTGTAGAAGAAAACCTTTTAGCTGTAGCCATGCGCTCTCCTTTATCAATACTTTCAATGAAAGTAATTGACAATCCATTTTGGAGTGTAAATTTTGAGAGTATGTCTCTTGATGCTGTTGAAGAAATATATAAATTATTCAACTTTTTAAACGTTTCTGGAATAAAAGACCAACGGTTACTAAATGAAATCTCACTCTTTTCTTTTAATGGAATATGATTGCATGATGCACATAAACGATCTTCTGTAAACGGTGAAATAGTTTGCATTTGTTTATGATTTAAATGCTGGTCATCGTTTTTTAAAAAGTCTTTATTTAAATTTTCAAAATCTGATTCAAAGTTTACTTTATATACAGAGCGGTCACTTTCAAATCTTCTTTTATTCTTTTGAATTGTCTCTTGTAATAATTCATTTTCAATTTCCGTGTAAAAAATTCTTTGGCTTGAACCATAACAGGTATACTCAATTACTTTTGAATCGGGTCTTTGCACATTTTCTTCTATAAACAAAACATCTTTGCTTTTTGTAATACTTGTAACTCCATTTCCATATATTATATTTTTAATAGCTTTATTTTCAGTGTAATATTCTACTAAAAACAGAATTAAAACACCCATTATGTTCATGCTACCGGCTACATAAAAAGCAATCGAATAATCGTTAAAATAGTCGTATATCCAACCTATAAAAAAAGTTTACTTTATCTAGAATATAAAATATTAGAAGTGTTTTTTACAAACGAAAATATGTGACTAAAATGAAAACCCTAAAGTACCTGCAATAGGAGCGCCCATTGTTGTCGGGATCCCCATCATCATAAAAACACAACCTAAAGCTAAAGGCAAACGCCTAACACCAACAATTTCTTTTGTAATTAGTGGTATCATGATGACAAAACACGATTCTCCTATTCCAAACGCAACAACGTAAAACATAAGACCAACAAACGAACGAGTGACAGGTACAAGTGTTGTTGCTATGGCAATCAAAAGTAAACTCGTTTGATACATTCGTAACTTATTTGTGCTATTTAAACCAGCAACCTTCCCACTTATGACCTTAAAAATTGTAGCAGTAATTGATAATGTGCTTATAAGAAAGGAAGCTTTTACTTCTGGAATTCCAGCCAAAGTTGCATACCGCACCTATGATAAATAGAAGTTTTACACAAAAACAGTTTTAGTAAAATAGTTAAAATAAAGAATTCCAACGCTAAAATAATAAAAAAAGGTAGAAATTTCTTTTCAAGGTAGAATATGTGATATATCCTTAGTAAGGTAAAATTTTCTACCTTTTAAGGTAAAAGATTATAACTTTAAAGTAGAATATTGTATGGAAAATAATTGTTTTTATTAAAAACTTATACTTTACTAATGGTATATCACATATCCTACCCTAAGGTAGATTTGTTTTCCTTTTTTTTAGTGTGTATAGTAATTATACTAATCCATTGGAAATTGATTATTATATTATAATGCAGGCTGCAATTATGCAAAACTATAACATAAAAACTCAGAGGGTAATAACTTCTCAAAATGTTATAAAAAATATTGTAGATACTATTTTCAATAAAAGCCAGCAATCGTTAAAACTTTAAAATTCCTAAAGTCTGTTGTAATACTGCAAAACAGATAAAAATAAAAGGATATTTTATTTTAAACTATTTATTTATTACTTTTGTGGGTTTATTAATGTCTATTCACAGTTAATGTAAATTTTCCAGTATGGTTTTCCATAAATTTCCTATATTCTAATTGCATAAAAAATGCCACAAAGTTGGAGTAAAAATAAAACAAGAGAAAACGACTGCTACTTCTTTTTTACAATTTTTCTCGAAAGACACAAAATATTTTCTATAAGAAAACTTAAAGTAACAAGTCGTTAATGGAATTATAAATGAAAAGTCGTTAATGGAATTATAAATGAAAAGTTTAAGTAATTAGTTTCAACCAAATAAACAATATTGGTAAAGAAGGTGGCATTCACATATTTTTAATATGTTCTTTCCATCATGCTCTGTGGTAAGATCGTTAGGTCTTTTTTAAAACACCCTAATAACACACAAAATAAACTTTAGAAAACTTTTAAATATTTTTAATTGTTTAAAACTAGAAAAAGAAGAAATTGAAATATGAATAAAACTTTTATTATCACAATCAAATTCTGTGTTCATAATCAAAAAAAAAAATCTGTGTTCATAATCAAAAAAAAAAATCTGTGTTCATAATCAAAAAAAAAAATCTGTGTTCATAATCAAAAAAAAAAATCTGTGTTCATAATCAAAAAAAAAAATCTGTGTTCATAATCAAAAAGTCAAGCCAGCCACTACTAACATTTAAAAACTATTTCAAATGTTAGAATTTTTTTTTTTAGTCCGAATATTTAGTGTTTTGTATTTTATTGTATTTTACATTTTTTTGTAATTTATTTTGTATTTTATTGTAATTTATGTAATTTTTTCGCACCTTCTTTTTTCCTTAAGAAATCTTAAGGAAAAAAGAAGTAATAGATGCTTTGGATCGAGAATCAACTTAAAAAAAGCCACCTTAAGTAATAGATGCTTTGGATCGGGAATCAATTAAAAAAAAAATCTTGATCCAACTCAAATTGACGACATTTAACTTTTGAATTCAGCTGTCCAATCATGACAATGACTAATAACTTTAAATCCCTTCCCCCCCCCCCCCTTTTTTTTTTTAAATTTTATGAAACAAATCTCTTTTTTTCAGAAAACCTAAACCCTGAAAATAATTTTTATGACAGTATTTTATCCGATTGTTCGTATCATTTTCCTAGCCAACTTGAAGGGTTTCGTTTTAAGAATGCTCGCGAAAAAATTAATAATCAAATTGTAATTCTCCTCAATATAAGAAGTTTGAAATGCAATTTTGAAAAACTTTTAAACCAATTAGAAGAAACTAAACACATTTTAAATATAATTTGTTTAACTGAAACTTAGATCACAGTAGATGAAATAAGTAGTAATTGTAATATTTCTCATTTTAATATAATTTCTATGGAGAAGAAAATAAATAAGCGCGGCGGTGGAGTGTTAGTTCAAACTAAAAACATTTTACTAAGCTGTTGTTATCGGCCAACAATGACGGCGTGAGCGAAAACCTGAGCATTTTCTTACAACAAATCATTAAAAAAGAAACCAATAAAAAAAAAAGAAAAGCTATATAGTCGGAGACTTAAATATGAACTGTTTTCTCTATAATGACGACAATAAAATTAAGAATTTTTATGATGCAATTTTCGAAACAGGGTGAGTTAATTTTAATAAATCGATGCACTAGATTAACAGTAAACACATCAAGTCTTATAGATAATATTATAACTACTGATATTTTCAATAGTAACATACAAATAGGTATCATAAAAACTGATATATCAGATCATTTTTCTATATTCCTGAAACTTAATAAAACAAACCCAGAAAAAAACATTAATACCAAAAAAGTAATAAGAAAAGGCATTAATAATAGGATTAATATTATTTAAATTATTAAAAGACCAATTACCATTATTGCATTGGAAAAACATATATTTATATGATAACGCAAATCTTATTTATGAAACTTTTTTCAATACATTTATGAAGTTAATTCCCTAACAGTAGAAAAAACAATAACAACCTTTAGTAATCCAGGGATTGATATTGATAATATCAATATCAATCCCTGGATTACTAAAGGTTTTAAAAAATCATCCAGAATAAAACAAAAGTTATATAAATTTTTAAAAACAAAAACAGGTTCTAGCGAAAAAATTTATATGAACTACAAAAACCTATTTGAAAAAATTCGCAAAAACCTGAAGAAAAGTTATTACTCCCAATTATTCAATACATTTAAAAACGACACAAAGCGCACGAGGCAAATAATGAAAGAAATTATTGGCAAAAAAAAAATCATGCTCTGGTTTCCTGCCACAAATGGTTAGAGTCGATAACAGAAGTTTATATGAACCAAAAACTATAGCTCAAGAATTTAATGAATATTTCACTCATATAAGACTAACACTGTCTGAACAAGTCACTCATATAAGACTAACACTGTCTGAACAAGGACCAAGTCTTTGTTTACTGATTATCTAGAACCCCTGGATAATTGCATTCAGGGGTTCAGATTAGTTAACTTTTGAAAGAGCCTTCAAATCTGTTAAAAAAAAAATAAAGCAATTGGAGCAGATTAAATTAATGAAAACGTGGATATAGATTGCTTTGAACAACTTAAAGTTATTCTTTTTAAAACCTTTAGGGCTTCTATCCCCCAAGGAGTATTCCCAGAACAATTAAAAATTGCAAAAATTATTCCTATTTTTAAAAAAGGGGACAAATCTGAAATCAGTAATTATCGCCCTATCTCTGTTCTCTCCACAATTTTGAAAATTCTAGTTTTTTTCTTTTTAAATATATATTTGCTAATTATATAATAAGAAATATAATTACAAAGAAACGTTTACATACAAAAAAGTAGATTTATAAAAAACAGGCAGCGGCTCAAAAAAGATATGGATGACAAAAATCACCACAATCTTTTCATAGAGCCCCTAGGTGGGTTTTACAAGTTAAAAAAAAAATAGGATCTTCAATATAATAAAAAGGTTAAAGCTTGCATAAATATTTCCATTAAATCAAGAAAGTAAATAATATTATATAGTTTTATCAATATTTATTAAAATATACGGGCAACTCTGTTAAACATCAAAATAAGAGCCAATTAAACAAGTAAAAAAACTAAGAATAATGGAACTCGATTTTCATTTCGAAAAATCAAGAAAACTATTTATCTAATTTAAAAATTTCATTTTTTATTATAAACTTAAATTAATTTAATAATTACAGTATTTAAATTTTTTATTTTTTGAAAAATGTTCGATAGTTTTGGTCCGCGGTATGATATTACATATTCAGAATACTTACTATTAGTTCTTGGTAATTTATAAATATTCTATTTGTTTATTCTAAAAGAATACTTTTTGTATACATTTTTTGTAAATTTATCATTAAAGTTTTTTGGAATCAAGCTGTTGTTACATTTATACATAAAAATTAGGTGTTGGTAAATGTTGACTTCATATATATTTATCTTTTGCATATCTTAATGGTTTTGCATGTTCATATTGGCATAGTATATGAGACAATGTATTAGGCCAAAATATACTAGTTTCAGACTTTCTGATGTTACATATGGACAAATACGGTACATCAAACCAATTGTTTTACTAATTTTTAATTAAATATAATTAATATGGAGAAGCCATGATAAATTTTCATCAATAAGAATTCCTAAGAATTTTATTGAATCATTTTTACTAATTAGTGTATCATTTAAAATCAAATCAGGTAATTTTAAAGGAAGTTTTTCATGTTGTGATTTTTTATGAAATAAAGTATATTTTGTTTTATATACATTGAGTGAAAGTTTATTTGCCTTAAACCATTCATCGACATTCTTAGTTCAGAGTTCATCTCAGAATACAGTTGATTAATGCCACAGTTTGAAAGGAAGAGACTTGTGTCGTCAGCAAACATTATTGAGTTAAGCTTTGCTGATGCATAATTTAAATCATTTATATAAATCAAGAAAAGCAATGGACCAAGAATTGACCCTTGTGAAACTCCACAAAAAGTTTTAAGTTGACCTGATTCTTTACTAATAACATATTGTTTTCTTTCAGTGAAGTAGCTTTTTAACCAATCATGGGTTTTATTTATCACTCCGTATTGTTTTATTTTTTCCAAAAGAATTAGGTGATCAACCGTATCAAATGCTTTTGATAGGTCAATAAATAATCCTAGAGTGCAGCTGCTATTTTAAATCCTTTAGTAATTTGGTCTACTATTTCAATTATTGCGTGTTCTGTTTAATGTTTTTTTCCTTTAATGCTTCAGGAAAAATTCCTTCTTTTATTGAAAGTTTTATAATATGGAACAAAGGTTTGGAGATGTATTTTTTGTTTGAAATAACTATATTACTAGAAACGTCATCGAAACCAGATGATTTATTCTTTTTAAAAAAAGAAAAAGCAATTTCATACTCTTCATGAGAAAAGTCGCGATGCTAAAATATCTTAAATCTTTAAATGCAACATCGCGCCATTTAAAGATTTAAGATATTTTTGAAAAGAATTTGGTGTAGTTATGATTTTTTTAGCAAGGTTAGGACCAATGTTTGTAAAGTAATTATTTAACTTATTCGAGACTTATAATGGACAACAAATATCAGTTTTATTGATATTTATTCTTTGAGGTAGTATAGCCGTATTTATTTTCTTTCTTCCCATTATATCGTTAATTAAATCCCATGTTTTTTTCACATCGAATTTGTTTTTTGTAATTTCTTTACTATAATTTTTTTAGCTTTCTTGAGAAGATTTTTGTAAAAGCGTTTATATTTTTTGTAACCTTTTTCATTACTTCAGTTCTGTTTTTTAAAAATTTATTGTAAAGTTTTTGTTTATTTCTTGAACATTTTATAAGAGTTTTATCCATCCAAGCATTCAATATTGTTTTTTTTTTAGTTATTTTGAATTCATACAGGCACGTTTCGTTATAAATATCAAGAAATGTGTTTAAAAAAATATTATATGCTTTATTTGTATTATCACAATTAAAAACCTGATTTCACGTCTCTTTAGTTTATCGGAAAGATTGTTCTTATTAACTTCTGATAGGTTGCGTTTTTTTAGAGTTATAACTTTGAGATACCCGTTGGATGGGGCTTTGAAAGGATTTATTTTAACGTACATTGGAAGTGATCACTAATATCAGTTTTAAAAATACCTGTCTCAAGTTCAACAGAATATACAAATACTTTCATGATAATAATCTATTTTACATCAATCAAAGATAACTTGTTCCAGTTCTCTTATTAACACGATTTATTTCATTGTAAATTTTAATATATGAACGCTTTGCTTAAAAAAAATAAATAAATAAATATAAATATAAGTAAATCAATCCAAAGAAAAAAATAACTCAACTGAACATGGAATTATCCAATTTTTACGTGAAATCTCAAAATCATTTAAAAAATCACAACATACACTAGGAATTTTTATTGACCTATCAAAAGCTTTTGATACGGTCAACCACTATGTTTTGATTTATAAACTCAAATACTACGGAATAAAAGATAAAATTTTAAAATGGTTTAAAAGATATCTCACTAACCGAAAACAATTTGTACCATTTAATAATGATTATCAACCCACTTTTTTTAATATAACCTGTGGAGTCCCATAAGGTTCAATTCCTGGACCTCTCCTTTTTTTAATATATATAAATGACTTAAATAAAGCTGAATGCAAACTTATTCCTTTCTTACTATGATATCGCTGAACTTTTTAAAACAGTGAACGAAGAACTCAGATATATATCTAATTGGTTCAAGTGTAATAAGTTAACCTTGAATACTAATAAAAACAAAATGGATTTTATTTATTACAAAAAATCGATTAAAAAAAAGCGATTTCTCCCATTAAAATTACCTTAAATCTTTATCAATCAAAAGGAAACTTAAAGAGATTTTGTCGCAAAGTTTTTAGGTGTTCATCTTGATGAAAACATTACTTGGAATCACCATACTGATTACATAAGTAAAAAAATTATAAAAACATGGGGATCCTATATAAATCACGAATCTTTCTCCATAAGAAAGTCTTAATCCAACTTTATTACTCATTTATACATAGTTTTTTAAATTATGCCAATATTGCTTGTGGAAGTACAGAAAAAAGTAAGTTGCAACGTCTTTATCTCCGTCAAAAACGCGCAATCTGTATAATCAATTTTGCTAATCGCGTGTAGATTAATAGGCAATTTGGTTTGTATAAATGTTTAACCACCACGTGAAGATTAAAAGACAATTTGGTTTGTATAAATTTTTAATCTAGTTTTTAAGATTAAGCTCTTTAAAATCATGGTGTGGAAAACTTATTTACAAATCAATTTTGGGAAAAACTAAAAAGATTTTAAACTTTTTGTTTTTCTTTTTTTGTTTTCCATAGTATTCTTATTAAAAGTATCCATAGCAATTTTAAGCATAAAACAAAATTGCATAAAAACTTATAAGCTGTTAAAAATGATAAAAAACTTAATGCAAAATTACTTAAATATAGTTTTCTCAAAAATTTATTTCCAAAACTCATACATAATATGTATTAAAAAAAAATTTTATGAGGTTTTTCATTAAAAAAGAAATTTTTATGAGGTTTTTCATCGATCATATCAGATTTTGATGAAAATTTTTGTATACATACAAAAATTTTTACCAAAATCTAAGATGATCGATGAAAAACCTCATAAAAATTTACTTCAGTTGATATGGAATAACCCAAATTAAACATAATATTTATCAGCATTTCAACCAGTTTGGATTTTGAAATTCAGTGTACGGATTTAAAAAAAAGTAATTTAACAGAACATTAAAAATCAAAAAGATAAGTTCTCAAAATTTAAAAACTAAGAATTAAAAAAAAACCTGATTTAAAAGTGATTAGTGTTGGTTTAAAAAAGAAGTTTTCCATTTTTTAAACATTGCTTTTTTTTTTCTTTTTTTTTTCTTAAATCTTGCTGCTTCAATCGTTTTCAAGAAGTTGTTGTTTCGGTGATATTTTTGTATAAAACGTATCGATCGCTTAAGGGATCGTCCATAAAGTACGTACGCTCGGAGAGGAAGAGGAGGTCTGCAAATGGCGTTTCTGAGATAAGGGGGAAGTAGGTCAATTATAAAAGTATGGTGACACTAAATTTAAAAAAATGTCATAAATATTGGGTTAGTAGGTTAAAATCGTAGGTACTTTTAGGGAGGTAGAGAGTACTCAAAAAAGCATACGGCAAATTGGGGGGGGGGGGAGGTTGGCAAAAAAAAAGGGTACGTACTTTATGAACGACCCCTAACAACTTGCGCTGCATAAAATAACTCTTTTTATATAAAAAGAGTTACTTTGTGCAGCGCACATGGCTATATTTAGCATTGCGTGGCTAAATATAGACACTCAGTCTTTGAATTTTAAATGTCATAAAAAATTATACTAGCCGTTCACTTTGTTTTAAAAGTAATCCCACGTTTGGATAGCCGCTGAATAAAATTTTCCTAGCGTGCAGCTAAAGTAAAAAATTAAAAAAAAAAAAGATATACAAAAAAGTGCCGGTGTATTTATATTATAAACTATATTGGATTATTAAAATTTTTGATTAAAAAGATTATTCTTAGAATATGGTCGGCGAATATGATTATCAATCCGCATATAATCGAGCATACCAAAAAGTTTCTAAGATATCTTATGTGATTGATGTGAGTAGTGATGTTCAAGTTGTTTTGTATTCTTTTTTTGAGTTGACTTTATGAGGTGGTAATAGAAAACAGTATAATTAATGCAAATTTATACGTAGTAATTAGCGGCTAAGAAGTCCTGCCGGTAATATATTCAATGTAAATTTACTTTGTACATATTCTGGCAAAAGAATATGCACAAAGTTTTTTTCTTTGCGTAAAAACGAAGTTGTATTTTTTCAATAAAAAATTTTCAACAAAATATGATCATTTCATGATTTTATTAATCAAGTTTTATCAATAACAAATCATTATATTCTACAAGTTTTAATTGTCAGGTTGGTATTTCTTTACTTAATTAAAGTGGTCCTGGTAGTATGAGCACTTTCCCTTTTTTTTAAAAACCTTTTGTTTGTTTGTTTTTTTATAAAAAATTTCGGATGCCTAAATATTTAAGTGAATCATGAGTAGTTACCCCTAAAGTTTGTTTATTTAAAAAATTTTTTGGACCCAGCATAAATATTTTTGACAATATTCCAATTTTTGCTTAAGATGCTCATATGCTCTAATCTACCCAATATCCGATAAGCAATTTTAATTTACTTTAAGGAGAGCCAACACTTGTTGAAAATAACAATAAATATAATAAAAAAAAAAAAAATTTCTGAATAAAAGCAATTATAAAAATTTATTTGTATACAAATTTGACTTTAAATGTCAAATATACCGGAAATAAAAAGTGCCTATCTGTAGCAATTACGAAAGCTTTTAAATATTTTTCGATTTCATTTCAGCCTAATATTTTTTTTCTAATCTCACCGATGAATGAAATAAACGTTTATTTCACATTTTAATGATGTATATGTTAAATCAATGTAACAGTATAGTTCTTGGTATAGATAACAAATTTCATCTTTTAGCAAGCACATTTCAGTCTATAATGGTAACTACACAGTTTTGTAGAACAATCTTGATACTAAGTTTCTATATGAACGAGCGAATTTTTTTTATATAAACGAAATTCGAATTTTCGAAAATTTTTAAAAGCGAGTTTCGTATATATAATCGAAATTTGCACGTTCAAATAGAAACTGTTTATCAAGATAGTTCAACAAAACTGTGTAGGAACCTTTATAGACAGAAATGTGCTTGCTAAAAGATGAGATTTTTCTATCTGCTATACCAAAAAATATGCATTACCACATTCATTTATCATTTGTCGCATATGTGAAAAATGATAAACTTAATGTTATTGCTAACGTATTTATTGTTTAACTTCAGTAAATGATGATATCTGTAATACAAAACCAACGGTTAAACAAAACAATTATGACATGAAATGACTGAAGACCCTGCTCGTACCTGTTTTCAATTAGGTTTACTTTTTTTACGGTAATTAAAATTGCATGGCGTTTTCAAATGAATCATATATTGAATAAATTTCAGTATACCAATTATTATTATTGTTCAGAAGTAATTTTTAAAAGTAATTAACAGTATATGGTAATTTAAATTGCATAATAATTAAATTTATTTAACCAAACAAACTAATGCTCAATTTAAATTTTTGACCAAGTTTTAACTTTAGCACTGATTTACTAAATTAATAGTCTAAATGCATTATACTAAATAGTATTTACTTAATTTACTAATTTAGTATTTACTAAATGTATGCTTGAATTAAAAAAAGCAAAGTTAAAAATTATTAGCAACTGAAATTCATTTAAACAATTTAAATTAACTTTTTATTTAATTTCATTGATATACCTCAAAAAGGTAATTTTAAAAATTTTAATTAATTTTAAAAATTGCTTAGATAAAAAAAATGCGTCGAAAAATTACCCATTTAGTTGAACTTAAAGGCTTTCTCAAAGTATTGTACTTTGAAAATGCTTTAAATAATAAAAAAAAACTTGATAAATAATTTATGCCACTAATTTGTAATAATTTAAATATTATATGAATAAATACATAATATATAACAAAATAATTATTTAACAATATTCTTGTAAGACTATTCAGTTTAAATTAATTATGCAATTGTTTTTCAATTACTTATACTTTTCAATTGCTTACATATGCATAAACACATATGTAATGACTTTATGTATGTATTAAAAAGGTTTAGTAAAAATATTGTCTTACCAAATGGACAAATGGAACAAAATATCCTAATATAAATACAGAAAGCCCAACGCACCACGATATAAAAGCTTTGTCCAACAGCAGTGAAGCAATATCTGCATATATAGATACCTTGTTTTCCGTTGTATCTAAGACATTAATTTGAGGTCGAAGAAAATTTTTTGTTTCTTTTTCAGTATTTTGCTTAATTTCATACTCATTATTGATTGGTCGGTAAACAAACGCAGAAAAGAAAACAATGCTGTGAAGTCCAGTTAGCATTAAAAAAGTGTTTTTAATTCCGTATATTTTAGCAAACCACTGAATACAAGGACTAAGCACTAATGTTCCAATTCCACTTCCTGCGCCAACTATTCCGTTTGCTAAAGCGAGTCTTTTTTTAAAATATGGTACCAAAATAATCATTGTTGGAAAATAACATAAACTTGTTCCTAAACCCCAAGTAATTCCGAACGAAAAGTACATAATAGTTAATGTTTTTGCATATGCTGAAAAAGCCATTCCAAGCATGCATAACAAGCCTCCGAGAATAGAAATTGTTCGACAACCAAACCTTTGACACAGTGTTGTTGTTAGCGGACCTAATAGAAACATCATTCCAACAGAAATTGAACTAACTAAACCTAAATAAAAGAAAAGTTTATTGTTTAATAAAAAGTATAACAGCTAGTGTTATTTATACAAAACTAAATTATGAGAAAAAAACAGGTATTAAACTATATTTTTAAAATCCTAAAGTTCTGATTTAAATCTTATAAGTGAATTGCTATTTAAAAGATCTATACAGGGTCGTCTCGAAGAGGTCTTCCATGGGGGTAAGGGTATGTATTTTTTTGTCAACTAGAGACACCAAAAAAAAAAACTTCTCAATATTTGCAATTTGCCAACTATAGTTCAAAACTTGCTCAATATGCCAACTCAAATGCTTATATTACAGCTTTGGGGGGCGGGGGACACCCTTCCTTCAGGGCGGCCCTGGCTCTGTATAAAAAGTTATAGCATGATTTGATACTTGAAGTTGATTTTAAAAAATCATTTAGTTTAACAATTTAAATTGATTTTTTACGTCAGCTCTGTGCTAATAAATTCTCTTTATCAGACAAATAAAGTTGTGAATCTTTCTTTAATTGAATGGTTGTGAATCTATTCTTTCTTTAATTGAATGGTTTGGAGTTTGTATTCAAATAAAACATCACAAAATTTTAATTCAGTGAATATTTTAAATCAGAAACTCTCATAAAAGATTTCCCCATGAGTCTCTTTCAAAATTTATTTTGAATATTACTTTATTTAAATCATGCTAGAAAAGCACCGTTGATGCATTTAAGTGCAAATGTAACGCCATAGTTTAAAAATGGAGATAAATTAAATCCAGCATGTTATTGGCCAGTATCATTTACTTTAGTTACAAGCAAAATAATGAAACGTATCTTAAAAGCTACATCTATGTCGCATTCGGAAAAAAAAACAGTTTCACTAAAAAACAACGTGGATTTACTAGTGAGAAAAACTGTTGTTAAAACCTTCTAGAATCTATGGCTTTAAAATTACATAGAAAGAAAAATTTGTAAGAAATCTCATCGGTACCTATAACATTCCCGCCAGAAGTTTTTGGTTCCTATATATTGTTTTTTAACTAAAAGACTATGGAATTGAAAATAATGAACGTGAATGTTGTAGAAATATTTTGTGTAACAGAGGACAACGTGTTGTTTGTAATAACGAGTTTTTAAATTTGACTCAAATTAAAAGGTTCTGATTTCGAGTTCCTTTATGTTTACTGTTTATACAAATGATTTACCAAACGAGTTGGTAACTAAGTGTAAAATGTATGCTTATGATTTACCAAACGAGTTGGTAACTAAGTGTAAAATGGATGCTTATGATTTACCAAACGAGTTGGTAACTAAGTGTAAAATATATGCTTATGATTTAACACTATTCAACATAATCAGATTAGCTTATGATTTTGAAATGAACAAAACATATCTAAATAAATAAATGACATTGTAAAAAAAAAATAACAATTAAATTTAAAAGTAAACATATGTAAACGCATTTGTATATGTAAAAAAAAACAATGTAATAAACCAAATTAAAAAAAAATATATGTAAATAAATAGGTATAAATATGAATAAGTAAAAATGTGTAAATAAATAGGTATAAAATAAATAAATATAAATAAATATGTAAATAAAATAAAATTTAGAAACTGTGATTTGAAATGACTTGAAATGTCTAGTCAAGTAAATTTTGTGCCATGAAAAGCAAATAAAACGTTTTCCATACCTAGGTATGGTAAAACGTTCAATTAATTTCTTGAACATTCTTTTGCAAGACCG
The DNA here is from genome assembly GCF_022113875.1 of Hydra vulgaris. NCBI lineage: Eukaryota > Metazoa > Cnidaria > Hydrozoa > Anthoathecata > Hydridae > Hydra > Hydra vulgaris. The sequence goes on along the minus strand of NC_061159.1, from coordinate 21,969,714 downwards.
TTGCAAGACTGTTGCAAGAACTGCGCAACAAGACAACCAAAAAACAAAAGATAGAACATAAAGCATAACGAACAAAATTTCTTCATATATGTAATGTAAATGTAGATAAGACTAATATATTTTAAGTTAGGACTTTCAAAAAACGAAGCAATTAAAAAAACCTAATTTAATTTTTCCAAATAGTAAAACAACTAGATAGTTTAACTTGAAAGTACCCACCTAATAAATTAATAGCGTCAATTACAAGAGGTCATAATAAGAGATTTCATCGTCAGTTAACAAAAAATCCAAAGAGATACATATTCTTATCAAATCTATTAGTAATTGAAATAGTTTAGATCAATGAAGTAGTTTATAGCATGCATATAACTTTGATTTGAAAAGCTTTATATCAAAGTTAGATACAATATTAACAAAAATCAGCTGTTAATGCCAAACAAAATTAGGCTGCGTACTTCTTTTACGCGGTTATTGTTAAATTAAATAAAAATTCTTAACTGATTTAGTTAACTGCTGTTTATATCAAATCTGTTTTTGAGAGAAAAAAAAACATAAAAAAAAAACAATTTTTTTTTTTAATCTATACTTACCTGTTTCTCCTCTCGGTCGGTTAAACTTCAGAACCAGCTCGTTAAATATTACACCAGAAGAATTCTGTAAACCAACCACAACAAATTGCGTAAGAAACGCTGCTACAACAACACACCAACCCCATCCTCCATCGATATTAGATTTTCTGTGTGGTAAAGTTTCATCTAAATCCAAAGAGTTTGCTTCTTCTTTTTTACCGCAAACTTTCATTGTTTTGATCTTTCACTTTTTCTTTTTACATTTTTAAAACTGTAAATTAAAAAATAGACAAAATGAAAACATCTATAAATATAAATTATTAGAGCTTAAATATATATTTATCTTTTATTTACATTTATTGGCAGTATGATCACAAAGTTGATAGAGAAAAACAAAATAAAAATCAATTAATAATTTTTTATTTTTCAGATAAAGATATATTTACCACTCTAAATATTTCTGTATATCATTAAAGACACACCAAAACAAACATCAAAATCTTTTAACAGGTAATTGAACAAAAATTATCTTAAGATTATCGTGCCTTTTTTCAAAAAAAAAAAACATTGGCTGTTTTTAATGATTTTTTTTTTCTTTAAGTTAATTAAAATCTATTAAAATTAATAAAACGATTAAAAATAATCTATTGAAAAGTGTAAGATACAGTTTAACAAGATTAGTTTATACGTGATATTTATAATTTGAGCAAAATATTATTCTTTATTTTTAAAAGTAAGGATTAGCTATATATATATAGATACGCAAACACACACACACACACACACAAACACACACACACACACACACACACATATATATATATATATATGTATATATATATATATATATATATATATATATATATATATATATATATATATATATATATATATATATATATATATATATATATATATATATATATATATATATATATATATATATATATATATAGTAGCATAATGATAACGTCATACTAATCAGGTAGTTGCTGGGGCTTCAGTACACACATTGACTATGTTATAGCCTGACGCCGGAAAGAAGCGCTGCTATATCAACTAAAGATTTGGCATGTGGCACCAATCATTTCTTTCGTTATTCTTTGCTTCTTTTTTTCTGAAAAATTAAAGCGCACGTTTTTAGATTAAAAGCGCAAAAATGATATTAGGAAATTATATCCTCTATAAAATTACGTTTGATCAAATAAGTAAATATTAAAAAAAATAAAAATGAGACCAAAACTCTTTTTAAACTTATTTCGATCAATGTATCCTAAAACAGTTTAAGAAAAACAGTATTTTCGTGCAGAGTAGACGCTACTCACACTTCTTAAATGTCCAACGCAATTAATTAAGTATTTTTGTGCAGCTTAGACGCCACTCTCACTTCTTAGAAGTTTAATGCATCTTTGAGTAAAATGATTAAGTTACAGTAATCGAATAAGTGTTGACCTTTATTTAGTTACGGTAAAAGTAGGGAATATTTAATAAGTGTTGACCTTTATTTAATTACAGTAAAAGTAGGAAATGTTTTGCTCAATTATTGAGCAGAAGGTGATGTTTTAATTACTATTTTACTCAGGTAAAGTAGAGCCTTTGTTAAATGCAATTTTAAAGTTAACAATTGGCCAGATTTTTTTTTTTAACCTAGTGTAAGAAATTATAATAATAATAAGAAGAAGAAGAATATAATTAATATATATTATAATAATATAATAATAATATAAAAGAATAATATAATTATAATAATTATAATGTGCTTTCTAATATTAGTTAAAACTAATTAAGCCAATCAGTACAAACCAATATATAATATGCAACTTGTCATAACAAGCTTTTTTTGACTTGTTGTTGTTTTTGACTGTCGTTTTTTTGACGTCATAGTCTTGAGTTGCTCGTTAGACTGATTGATAAGAGTTCACTAAACACTTTAAAAAGAATGCAAGATGTTAATTAAAAAGAATGCAAGATGTTAATTAAAAAGGATGCAAGATGTTAATTAAAAAGGATGCAAGATGTTAATTAAAAAGGATGCAAAATGTTAATTTACCTTTTTTAACTTAAAAAAAAGAGTTAAGTTTTGTTTAAGTATAAAAATTTGAAGATAAAATAAATTGAGCTACAATATGTCCCTAATTACTTTTTTTTAAGTTCAACATTTGACTTTAACAAAATATTTTAAATTTTATATTGCTTAGCATTTTATGCGTAAGAAGAATCAAGTGGACAACATAAAATGCAAGCGGTTACTTGATTTAGTTGTATTAATTATAATTTTTTTAACTATTAAACAAAATTGCTAACAACGCAGTAACTTGTTTTAATTTTGAAATTAATTTTTGTATTTGCTGCGTTTGGGTTTTTTCAATTTTAATTGAATATATTGCTTGTTAAGTTATTTTTTTCAAAAGTTTGGAAAGTGCTGATAAAAATTTTTTTAAAGAATAAAAGCTTTATATTTAAAAAAATTAAAACTCTTAAAAAAATTAAAACTTTTAAAGCTTAAAATAAATTTAATTAATAACTCCCTCATTTACAACGATTTAAAAAAATAAAATAAATCATTGATAAATTCCTAATAATAATGCAATCATTTAGGCAACTACAGTAATACAAAGCGGTACGTTTTGTTCACAGTGCTGCATAACGTAGCTGGAAATAAATAAAAATTTTACGTATTAATGCCCTTAGTATCATTTCTATCCGATGCTCAAGAAACGCCATATAAGCTGAATCATAATGATTGCTAACAAGATTTGATTAAGTTCATTTATACTGAGCTCGGAAAACTTTAATTAAAGTGCCAAACATTTATAATTCATTTTCTTGTAATTTTTTTTTTTTTTTTTACTTTAAGTCGATTAAATATCCACGCATAATTAAAGTCAATGAAGTATCCACCTAATATTTATGATGAATTAACTACTACTTCGATTGTTAAAAACTAAAGCATATAAAAATGAAACAAGAAAGTTTTAAAGCTATGAAAATATTAGAAATTTAAATTCGTAAACTTAAGTTGAAAACTGAAATTACTTAATTTTACTTTTTATATTTGTTTTTATATAAATTTTCATTTTTTGTTACGTTTTACCAAAACTTATAAGATGTAAACGTGAATAATAAATTACAAAAGAAAACAAATTACAATATATAATAGCTGAAACAACAAAAAAGCCAAATAAAAATGAAGTTAAACGTATACGAAGATGAAACCAACTGCATCATGATGTCATCCCCAAAATTAAAGAACGAAGTTAATACAATTTTTAACAACCCTAAAAAACCACTTGATCTTTAAGTACAATCCTAGCTAGCTCACTGCGTTAAGCCAACGTCAGAACAGCATTTGCCCAGCGTCGTTTCAACGTTGGCCCAACCTAGTGGGCTACCTGATATGTTTAATAAAAAACCTGTTAAATAGAGACCAAAAGTTTATAAAAACTAAGAAAAAACTGTTTTTTTTTAAATTTACTTTTACTTCTCGTTAGATCTTAAAAATATTTTATTCACGTAATGGAGCAAAATATTTTTAATTGGATTAGTGGGTTGATTTTTAACTTTTATTTCTTGCGTATTACCAAAAAAATATTCGATCAAATTAGAACAAAAAGATTTTATTTGAGATAATAAAAAATTTGGAAAACTAGCTTCAAAAAACTGCTTTTAGAGCGTTGCCAACGTAACATTTAGTTACTACGCAGCAACTTTGGTATAGTAGCTGTACAAAAACAAACAGTTTGAAAAAAAAAACTATCAATAACGATGCTGGTTTAAAAAAATAAATTATATTATAACATTTATCGAGATAACCTATATATATGGTACGGAATTAGTATTTGACAAGATATCATTCCTACGTGGACGAAGAGAACGAGAAACAAACAAAATATTCGTAATAAAAATGTTGACGAAATAAACACCATTTATGTCTATTACGTCACCTTTTTTGAGTTGAATTTATAAATTCAACTCAAAAAATTCAACTCAAAAAATAAATTCAACTCAAAAAACTCAAAAAATTTAGTTTCTGTAAAAAAATTACATTTTTAAAAAAATAATGTAATTTTTAAAGTTTTAGCGGTTAAATGTAATTAAAAAAGCTTAAATAAACTCAGTTCTTTAAAAAGATAGTTTTGTTGTTTAGTATTTAACCAATTATATTGGATGTTCACCATCAAGATGTAGTTTTAAACCGTAAATTAATAAAGAACAATTTCGGGATTATGACTCAATAGTCCAATTTTTTTTTTTTTTTTTTTATAACTATCGCTCTAAATTAATGGAAGCAAAAAAAAATAATGATCTCCTTGTAATTATTTGTGAGAAGAACTCCAAGAAAGAACTGTTCTTCAGTTATCTACGTCAATTTGCATAGTTATACACATAAGCTTATCATTCAGCTACTCACACCACTTTACGACTCTATCAGCTATGTATATTGGCTTACTAATCACTTGGTTGTTTACATCAGCTAACCATTCTTTTAGCTAAGCAAATAAATATAAAATTTGGAAGTTCTGAAATTTCAGAATTTTACACCTATTACGTTCTTTACACCTATTAAGATGAGTTTCCACTCATCCGTTTTTCTACGGGAAAGGGATAGGAAAGGGAAAAATAATCACGTGAGCATGCGCAGTTTTACTTCAGACAAATTAAAATTTATAAGAAAACGTAGAAACTCACCTTTACGTTTAAACTTATTTATCTCGAAGTTAAAATATATTATTTTAAAGTTTGTTAAGTATCATAGCCGACACATCTAGTTTCACTTTCGAAATTAAAACCCGTGTGGACACGCATTTATCACAATCCAGGCGTGAACTAAAAACAAATTGGTTTCACGGGTATTTTTACTCGAGTTTGACACGTGCTTTATGAGATTTTAAATTTAATTTAAATGTCGCGTGTATTTATTACTTGGTTTTACATTCGTTACTGAATTCGTTACAATATTTTTATAAAACATTGAACTTTTAAATAGAAATATTTTGTGTTCCATATATTTTCCGTTAATTCCGTTAAATAAACTCACAATAAAGTAAAAAAAAAATATTTTAAGTTGGCGAAATACAGAAACACGTGTTATGTTGAAAGTGCAATTAAAGCCAAATTTTTGAATTATTACGAAGCAGATCGATCACGTGTTAAATTTAAACAAGTGATATGTATATAATTTTAAGTAAGTGTGATGTAAAAGTGATATGATTTAGAGTTTTTTTTAAAAAAAGGCGAATTAAGATTTTGTTGCTTAAAGCTATTTAAAACAAAAGAGATACTAAAAAATATATGGAACTAATTTTTTATTTAATTAGAGGTCATTGCGTAACTACGTAACGCCAAAAATGGTCATTTTTAAAGAACCTACCCTGTCACGTTTGATCACATTTCCCTTGACCCGCCCACCCACCTCCCATAGAGAGACGTCATTTTATTATTTTTCCCGAAATTAGGGTGATTTTTTTTTAAAAATACTGAATTTAAATTGTTCATTTTCAGCCGTACGTATTAACTTCTATTATCAAATGCATTTTTTTTATGTTTAAATTATTTACAAAATTTTAACCTAGTAAAATTGCTTAAGATAATTGGTTCTTCAAAATCAGTAAACGTGGAGAATTACCAAGTTATTCCAAAGGTATAACTAAAAAAGATCCAAACAGTTCTAACTGCAGTTTCTGGTCACACGAGCGGGTGAGCAGACGTGTTTTTTCTGAACATTCGCTAATGTCTGCGGATTCGACTACAACTAATACGACGCTATTCAGTTTTTTTCGGCGACAGATGCAATAGAGATTTATCTTGGCTACAACAGTTGGAAAATTTAAGCCAAAAACTTGACATTGTCTCTTTTGCAAATCCACGCAGGAGACTGATGGACAATACAAATCAAATGGGTATGACTGTATGAGTTTGAATTTGGGATTAATGAAAAAGGGTATGGCAAAAACCTGTTTAGTAAAATTTTTTGAAATTGAGAATAGCAAAATGACTTGCAGCAAGATACATCTGCGTATTTGACCACTTGAAGCATGTAATTTGAACTCAATATGTGCTGTAATTTTCATAGTTGGTTTCAAACATTTTTTTCTGGAAACTCGTAGAATGGCATTACCTTCTAGTATTGGAATAGCCATCGCAAACCCTGGATATTTGTCAATGACTGTTTTACTCCATATTTATTCTAAAATATTAATGGCGTGAAAGAAAATCTTTTTTTTCCAATGCTTCATTGAATATTTTTCCACTTGCACTAATATTTGAACAAAAATGTTTGTAATCAAAAATCAATCCTCAAATATCATGAGAAAAGAGAGTCATTGCATAGCCTCTTGTTATCCAGGGGCGCACTGAGGGTTGGGGATCTGGGTCGGTTTCCCCGGGCATCACCTTTGACGGAAAAACTTGAAAACCTAATCCAAAAATGTTATTTTATCTTTGTTGTGTTTAATTGTTTAATTCGTGAATTATCTTAAATACCGAATTTTTACAATATTTTGTGAATACTAGAAATAATAGCTTCATTTTTCTTATTTTTATTTTGGCGGTGGTTAGGGAGAGAGGCATCCAGTAAATTTTTTTTCAATATACCCCGGGCATCATGAAGCCTGTATGAATGTTAGAATTTCATGAAGTTATTCTTTTCAAAACTATTGGTAATTTATTATATATATATATATATATATATATATATATATATATATATATATATATATATATATATATATATATATATATATATATATATATATATATATATATATATATATATATATATATATATATATTATATACATTTCAAGGTTTTGGAGAATACAGAAAGTATTTGTAGATCCATAGTTAGTTATATTTAACAATTGAAGTATTATAGAAGTACCATGGAACCATGGAACCATGGAAGTATTATATTTTTTATACTTCCATGATTTAGCTAATAATTATTTTAGTAAATTAGGCATTCCTTTTTTGTTGTTACTTAACTTTTTATATCGTAACAACCTACTTTTGTAGTTGCAGATATGTTATGTATACTATATACACTTAGTTTGACACGAGCACAAATCCTTGGCCTGCGCTTCTTATGAATGTGTTATTTTTTACTTGGTTGCTATGGATACCTATTTTGGCCTAATTATAGTTGTTTTTGTGTGTCATATACAGCAATTTGACATGAATACCAATATGAGGTCTGCATTTTATATAAAATATTAAGGTTGCTATAATACTAAGGCTTTTACGCATGCAATCAATTTTTATACAAACTCATGACTTTATTTACTGCAAGTTATTAAAAAAAAAGAATTTTTAATGCTCTGGTATCCCAAATTAATTTATTTGGGAACATTTTAATTTATCTAAATTATAAAATACTGACAATTTTAATTAACTATGCATATATTTGAGTTTCATTATAGTTAAAACAAAAAACCAAAATTTGGCTTCTTTACTTAATAGCACAATTAGTGATGCCATGTAATTAAGAACACTAGAAGCATGAAATAGCATTTTGTGAATGCTCTGCGGCATATAGTACCATACACAGCGTTTCACGTAAAACCTTTATGTATGTATACAATATTCCCTGTATATATTCAGATGAAGCTCAAAACTACATGAAATACAAGTCAGAACAACATGTAACATTTTTATAAGTTTAAAATTGAGTCCTGTGATTTCAGAAAACAAGTGTTCATTCTAAAAGGCTCTTCTGGAGGTGTAGCCATCATTAGATGTTCATGAACCGCCAGCCTTAGGCCTATTGACAATCAACCCCATCTTCTTTTGAAAAAGCAAGTTGAATTTTTTTTATGTGTATTTCAATTTGTCGTTTGTCAACTGATAATCTTGATGACCATTTCTTGACTAGCTGTTTGTAAGCAATGGGGATTAAGCATTCGAATGTTTGTATCCATATAGAATTAAAATCAAAATATATTTACTATGTACCTTGTCAATATCATTTATCTCTTTAAGATTACCACCACATAGAGAGCAGTACTGTGACGAGTAAGCTATATCTGATAATGCAGTACAAGATTTACCATCAATCATAGTAATTTTATTAATATGATCAACACCAATAGATTCAGGAGCGGATCAAGCATTTTTTATTCTTTGAGATAACTTCCAGACATGGAGCGAACTTTGAACATTTATATGTTTATAATTATGTCAAAGAAGGATGCTTTGCAAATAATTACGATGATTGGAGTCTGAAAACAAAAAGGCCTTAAATTTTTTTCCATGCCCTAAACAAGAGAGAGCATCAAGTTGATCAAATATTTTTTGTACTATTCTGAACTAGACTCGTTGATAAATTTTAAGTTTCATAACATAATATTTTAGCGTTTAAAAATTATGACCATATAAACTCCCCTCAATTTAAGGTGGGGTGGGGGGCAAAAAAGCTTTGTATATTCGAGTTACTCTATTATACTATTATGAGATGCCTTTGTCAAATTACAATCCAAAATAAGTGTTAATGCTTTATCAGCATACATATAAGAAGCAGGCATAGTATCCATTAACAATTTTTCTGTTACTTTGGATTTTTTAGACTCATTATTTTTTCCAAATTTGATTTTTGTTGCAAATAATAGTTGGCTAGCTAAGTATTGATTCATTTCTGCAATTTTTCTATACTTAGATCTCAAAAGGGACTCATCAAATTTTAAATTAGGCCTACTGAGAGGAATGTTAACAATTGTTGGAGTAGCAGGTAAAACATATGCAGAATGTATAAAGCCTAAATCCAGCTATTTTGCATACTTTTTCGTGAATGCTGCAGCTTTGCGGCTAACATTATTCCAAAATATCACTTGATAATTAATTGATCATAAATTGTTGGACCTTTTATAGACATATTATTGGATCTAAAGCAGTTGTATATACCATGGTACTTCCTTTTTATATTATTACTTATTTATATATTTTGTTGCAATTACATACCATATCTTAAATATCTATACTTTATTATTCTGCAAAATCTAATATATTGTTAGTAAAATATAGTTGGCAATTATTTTACTAACAATATCTAAACAACCTATGTATATATAGAGTTTTTGTTTAATCAATAAAATATAGTAATATATAAAAAAAAATGTTTTATTGACAGATATCGCACTATAAAATCATGTGTAATGTTTTAGTTAATTATTCTACATCTGCAAGTACCAGCAACTAAAACTGTTTTCAACTCATTGAATATATCTTGAAATATTTTTGAATTATGTACCATATTTGCATCTGCTAAAAAAAAAGGTTCTCAATTTCTAAGATATTTTAGGATTTTCAGATTCTGGTAGGGGAGGATGCATACCCTTCCTCCCTCTCTCCCCCTAGATCCGTAACTGCAACGCATAAAAAAGTATAAATATTTTTAAAACTATTTTAGAAAAGCTTGACCGCCTAAAATATTGTTCAGGGTGACAAATTAAAATTAAAAAGTTTTAGTTAAGATGCCTTTTTTGATTAACAATCCTTATATTTTTATGTAAATATGATACGTTTTTAAATAGTAGTTTTTTATACAAAAATTGAAAAATATTGATTTTTGCACACCGTAGCCCATTGTGCGGTGAATTAAATTGACGATAATTTATTTCTCACATTTCGTGTTTTATGCTGTAAATAGCAGTTCTCCGTACATAATTTTAATTTGTTAAATTCTTCAAAACAACAAAATGGCTGGGCATGCTGAACATGTTAGAAATACAGATGTAGCCAAATTTTCTTACGTTCCGCCAAAAATGAAAAATTTTGTTTTGACAGAGAAATTAGGACAAGGTTCTTATGCAACAGTTTACAAAGCTTTTAGGAAAGGAAATTTACGCGATGTTGTTGCTATTAAATGTATTAAAAAAAGTTCTCTCAGTAAAAAATCAACTGAAAATTTAGTTCGGGAAATCGAAATACTTAAAAGTCTAAATCATGAACATATTGTAAAATTGAAAGATTTTGAATGGGATAATGAACATATATTTTTGATTCTTGAATATTGCAGTGGTGGTGATTTATCATCGTATATCAAGAAGTACAAACGATTACCTGAACATACCACTCGGAAGTTTTTACGACAATTAGCTTTAGCTTTACGTTACATTAGAGAAAAAAATATATCTCATATGGATTTAAAACCTCATAACTTATTTATTGAATCAAAGAATAATTTTAGTTTAAAAGTTGGCGATTTTGGGTTTGCTCAATATTTGCTAGGAAAAGAGGGACATGACAACCTTCGTGGCTCACCACTTTATATGGCGGTAGAAATGTTCTGCTCTGACTATTATGACGCTTCTGTTGACCTATGGTCAACTGGAGTAATTCTTCACGAAGCTTTATTTGGTTATGCTCCATTTGCTTCAAAAACATTTGATGAGTTAGAAATGAAAATAAAGTCAAAAGAACCAATTACCCTGCCTAAACATCCAATAATATCTTCCAAGTGTAAAGATTTGATAGAAAAACTTTTACAAAGGGACCCCAAAAAAAGGATTACATTTGAAGAATTTTTTTCTCATCCTTTTGTGGATTTAAACACTGCACCATCTCAAGAAAGTTTAGTAAAAGCAGTCAAAATTGTTACTGAAGCTGTTAAACTAGATAGCGAAAAAGATTATAAAAATGCTTTAAAATTATATTGTTCAGCTTTAGAACACTTTTTGCCAGCAATTGATTATGAGAGAGATACTGAAAAAAAGTTAGTCATTAGAGAAAAAGTATTGCAGTACATCGAAAGAGCTGAAAAATTAAAATTGACAATAAAAGAAATAGAAAAAAAAAAATTCAACAAACTCAAAATCTAAATTCCTTTTTTAAAAACAGCTCTGATTTTTCTAACATACAGATTTATGAAGATAAAGGAGACTATTTTGAGAATAACGGAGAATATGAACAAGCCTTAGAGGAATACAATAAAGGTATTGAAATATGTATGTCTTTATTATCAGATTCAACAAACACTAATGATTATCGGTATTTAATAAAAGAAAAGGCTGAAAAAATGATTGAACGTGCTGAAGAAATAAATCGCTATATTGATTTAGCAAATAAAGAAAAAGATTTAAAACAAAATAATCTATGTTGTATACAATAATTACAGCATATGGAGTATAATCTAGCAGTTTTGTGTTAAAATTTATATTTTACACATTTCCGATATAAATATTTTTGATATTTTGTGTACTCATAAATGTAATATATATATATGTATTTTTTTTTTAATACTGTTTTTACTATTTAAAATAGTATATTGTACATACGACTGAAGATTTAAACAGGCAATATCTACATATGAAGAACATGTTTAATGGAAAATGTTTTTTAAATGCCAATTTTGTTTCATTTTTTCTGGCAATGAAGAGAAATACTATGTACAGCAACAATATGGCTGTTTTAGTATAGCATCTTTAATAATGTTTCGCACTTAGCTAAAAAATAAAATTTTAAAAATGCTGATTTAAATCCATGCAGTTACAAAAAAAGAGGGAAAAAATTAAATTATTTTCTGCTGTAATATTCTATAAAGTATTTAGATACCTGCCCAAACCCTTAATCAATGCATGTATTGAAGTCTCAACTGCTCCCTATATCAGTATGACATCAATGGCATTTTTTGTTCTGTGAGTGTTAATTTATGTGTGTATATATATATATATATATATATATATATATATATATATATATATATATATATATATATATATATATATATATATATATATATATATATATATATATATATATTAGGGTGTGTCATTTAAAAAAAAAAATTTATATCCATAAAGGTTATAATTAAATTAGGATTTTACTTATAAATAAAGAAAATAAATTTAAATTTTTTTGTATTTTAACACTTGCTACATTTTTTTCAAGTTTAGTTTCACTGTTTATGACTAATATAGAAACTACAAAATGTGCACCCTAAAGTCCCTAAAACTCAGTTGCTTTTAAATTGAAAAAAAAGAAAACTGTCGTCTTATAAACTTTTTATAAAGTAATAAACTTCTCCGAATTTCAAGGAAAACCTAAAAAATTTTGCAATTAATACTCACTCATAATTTTGACTGTATCAGAATCATACTTTATAATTAAACACAAAAATACAAAAATTTATGACTCAGTAAAGATAAGGTATAACAAAAGCTAGCTTAAGGAAATAATAAAGTATTTGAGTAAATATGAAATAATTATTAAATATTATTCTAAATTAAATTTTATATTAAGTATATAATTATACTTTAAATACTCAAACAACAAAAAGTCTTATATTTTTTAAAAGGCAACTATAAAAAATCATTTTAATTATAGTTTAGAAGTCCAATCATATCTTTTTTGCTCTTATTAGCAGACATCAACGCTACTAATGAATTGAGCTGTAATGTAAGATTCCCTTCTTTCTGCTCTATACATGTCTTGCAGCTTCTTTAGCTATCTGTACACACCTCTCAACTGATTGCGTATGAGAACACCATTGGGCAACAACCATGGACCTATTACTAAAATCTTTAATAGCAACAGATTGCATAACATTATTGTTCCAGTCAATGAGGCTGTAAAGATTCTCAGCACCAATGTTAGTATAAGGTGTTCTTCAACGCCTATGGCTATAATCACCAACATTAGTTTGCTTGTATTAATTCCAACGGATTCTAAGAATAGTCTCGACAGCTTGAGCTCTATCTTCTTTATTCTTACTAAACATCATTGCTTGCAAAATAGCTTCTGAATGTGCATACCAAGCAAAACTTTTCACTATGGGAATTACAATATCAAAAACTGGTTTCTTCTGGTTTTTAGGGATTTTTAGTTGGTATAAAATAAGTCTAGGACCCTCAACCCAACATGCTTTGACTTTTATGTTAAACCAGTTTGGAATATAAACAACTATTATAAATACAATAATCCATGTAAGATTTTGAAAGTTAACGCCAGATAGCCCATACAGAAAAACCCATATTCTGCAAAAGCTTAGTGCTGTTATGAGCCATCTGCTATGACAAACAGGTCCTATTTCTGGCATTTGATCAGTTCTCAAACTTTTGATAACTTCTGGGCTAAGAACAGGTAACGGAAGTTCGTTATCAATTGTTGTAAAATTAGGATTGATTTCAAGATCTGTAGATGTATTCAACATTTTTTCCAAGTGGTCCAGACCACTCATTTTGACATTTTGTTGGGCCATCTGAGTTTATAACTAAGTGCCTTAACCCTAACTCATTAGTGAGAAGATTATAAACAATCCACTCAAATCTCCTTCTCAATTTTATTTTCATCCATTGCATTAAATCAATCTTCATACATTTACATATGTGCTGTCTCCCCCAATGGCTTTTAATTGCATTCCTAATTTTTTTTTCCAACAACCAGGTGGTCTGTAATTATCTCAGCATGTTTTCTTTGATAATTCTTTTCTGGAACAAAGTGAAATAGATATCTACCACCTGGTTCAGTAACTACAGAAAAATGTTCTTCTATAATATTACAACGGAAATATTTGTCATTAAACTATGTTAATACTTTTGTATTATTTTTTCTGCCATCAAAAAAATACAGATCTCAAGATCTTTATCAAATTTTTCACTTAATTCCGATGCTAACTTTTCTTGTGCTCTTTTAATCTTGTTTTGATCAATAACTAGTGCTGCAATTGCTATTTCCGCAGTTTCCTTTGAATCTGAGCGATGTCTCATACTATCAATCGCAATGTTTGTTATGTCCATCCTATTTTAAATTTTTACAATGATCATGAAAGGTTCTGAATCTCTAGAAAAATCTGATTCTGAACGCTCGTCGTCTGTTTTTTCAATTTAGAATTAAATGGAATATCTCATCTTATTGATATATTATTATTGTTCATAATTATTAACAAAATGTAGTTTTTATAAAAAATAGTATTTTTTTAAAGTATACATTTACTTTAATAACTTCATATTATAACAAAGATATTCTATAAGTAATTCTTTAACCTCTACTAAGAAATTTTAGTCTTGCTGAACTTTACGTGTCCTTGTTCTCTCGCAATGATGCTTCTCTTTTCTTTTTTCTCTAACTTCTTTTTTTGTTATTGACTCTTTTATGTCAATACTACCAGTATGGTAATGTGCGAAACTACGAACTTTATCTCTATGAGATAAAGCTGAGTAAAGGAATTTTATTTTCTCGCACACACATGCATTTAACATGCACTTGCTTTTTACAGTTATGGTTACAACCATACTTTGAACAAAATATTATTTCACATTTGCAAGATAAAATATCAACGAGTTAGTCAATTTTTGAAATTAACTTTTCCTTTATTGATTTTTTAATATTTTCAAGGATTTTCAACTGCAGTTTCCCAAAGATACTTAAGTTTAGTTTTAATGTCTTGAATTCTTGAATTATTACTGAATTTACAAACTTGTAATTAGCTTTTTTCCACTGAGAAGATATCGATGGAGTCATATCAATAACTTGTTTATCAACAGTATAGTTTCTTTTATTTTGATTACTTGTCTCTCTCAAAAAAATCCCGTATCGTAAAATACTCCTTGCAGTAAGTAGGGAGCTTAGATAGTAAAAGTTGTTTTCCTCTACCAATAAATTTACTTTAGGGAGTAGCTGATGTATTTCTTGTTTGTATTGTTTTTGGTTTTTTGGTGCCATTAAAGTTAATTTTAATTAAATACTGATTAAATATAATTTATAACTTGTTATATTCTAATGAAAGTATTTTTACTATTTTTAATCAAATTTTAGAAATAAATCTTAAAAAGTAAATCCTAATTAGATTTTAGTCCTTAATTTGACATGCCCTAATATATATATATATATATATATATATATATATATATATATATATATATATATATATATATATATATATATATATATATATATATATATATATATATATATATATATATATATATATATATATATATATATATATATATATATATATATATATATATATATATATATATATATATATATATATGAAATTCATGTAAAAGAATTAAAAACCATTAACAAAAATTTAATAAGAGAGTTGTGCAGTTTTTTTTAGTTTCCCGAAAGTTTAGATTGTTAAACTTTCGTCCTTTTAAAATTTACTGATTCATATTATGAATCAGTAAATGTTAAAAGGGCGGAAGTCCAACAATGTAAACTTTCGGGAAACTAAAAAAACGCTGTGGACTTTATCACTTTTAACATTTAACAAGTAATTACTGCTTATTTTATTATGATTTTAATTTTGGGCTATATAAAATGCTATCATAAACTCCTATAAATTTTCACAAAGTGTACATTTATAAATTGTTTGCAAATTTTAACAAAAAATATAATGAAAAATGGTCTATTACAGCAACTTTATCAGCAATCCTTAATAATTTTCCCCCAACATTTTCTCGTTGCTTTCTGCTGTAGGCAATTGCAGTAGTTCATTATAAAAATCAATATGATCATATGAGATATACTTAATACACGTTCTTGAGTCATTCAATTTAGCAGATTTTATTAGAATCTTTCTGTTTGGGCAAATGAGCTGTTCTGGCTTCACACTTGAGTATTTTTTTCTCATCTTAATACTATGTTTGAAAATACCATTGATAATTTCACTGGCTTTACATTGATCTATAATGTCACAATTATATTAAAAATGGTAAAATTTGCTTATTGCAAGCAAGTTTGTTGGTTTCTGGGCTTACTGGGTTGTACACTCTGTTGTGCTTTCTCAAATCTCTTTTTATAATCGAAAAGTCACAATTACATGGTAAGAAATTGTGTTATTGATAAATTTGTAACCTCCTCAAATTGAGGGAGGTTTAAACTTTATATGGTCATAATTTTTGAAAGCTGAGAGACAATACTATAAAACTTAAAATTTTTCAATAAATTGGCATTTATCGAAAAATTTTAAGTCGAGTCGAAAATAGTACATAATTTTTTTATCAACTTTTTGCCCCTCACGTTTTTGGGAGGGAGATGAAGTTAAAAGGCTTTTTTGTTCCTAGCTTCTAATCATCGCACGAGCTCATTATTTGACATAATTATAAACATAAAAATGTTTGGAGTTTGCTCCACGTCTGGAAGTTAGCTATCTCAAACACCAAAAAATCCTGAATCTCCCACTGGTAATTATGTATTAACTTGTTTTTTATAATAAGTACTAGTAAATTTATATAATAAGAAATTTGTAAATACACTTTACGCTTATTATAGGGGCTTGATGACAAGACATCTGTGTTCTACCTGCTCCTCGGGGGACTCCAACCCACTAGGCACGGCACTGGATTTTAATGAATAAAAATTAACAACCAAATAAGGAAACTATATTGCTTGGTTGAATGTTATCAGGTCAAGTTTGGTCATTTTTGTGGTTTTGATTTAAGGAGTTAATTAATGTTTTAAAATTTTGTTTTATATATAAACCAAAAAAAAGGCTAATACTAAAAACTTTTTCCTTTTAAAGGTTCTATTTTCCTAATTTAACGAAAAATTGCTTAAGGTCGTCTAGTAAAAAAATAGTCTAAAGTCGTCTAGTAAAAAAATAGTTTAAAGTTGTCTAGTAAAAAAATAAAAAATACAATTTGTTGGAAAGTTTGTTTTATTTTTCAACATAAAGAATTTATATTTGTATTATATAATAACTATTTTCTTCTTTCTGGTGTTTTTCTTTATCAATAATCCCTTTTAAGCTTTAAGTTTCTTCTTTCTTAAGAAATTTATGTTATCAAGTTTAGTTAATAATTTTGGCTCAAAATAGCCAAAAAACCTTGTTGCTAAGGACGTTGCTAAGGGAACAAACTAATACATGTCATTAAAGGAAGTAAATTTTAGAAAAAATCTCATTAAAAAACATGTGTAAAAGTATATATTTTCTTTCTTTTAAACTACACGAATAACAAAAATTTGATTTTTTACATATTTTTTTAATAAACGACGACCTTAAGAGTTTCTTAAGTTAGTTAATATGTTACACGTATTTCATTCGAATTGAAAGGAATTCCATTTGATTGTGCATGTTTCATCAACAACTGAGCATGAGCAACTAAATGCTCGTTGATACATACATAGGGGTCGTCCATAAATTAAGTAACGCAATGAGCAACTAAATGCTCGTTGACGATAGTGCTTTTTTTTTTAACTCCGTGCTATGTTGATGTGATATATAGGTGAAAAGTTAGGTAATACTCCTCAAACTTTTGTTCAAATAAGTTTCTCATTGAAAAGTAACTTTGTACCAAAAGTCCTTAAGTTTTTGGGGCTTTTAGTACAAGTTTCTTATAAAGAAGTTTCTTTTTTTAAAAAAACCGTATATTTTTAAATCTAAAGCAATGTATAATATGGAACCCATATTATACATTGCTTTAAATTTAAAAATCCATATTATGGATGGACCATCCATATTATGGATGGTTAAACGCCAAACCAACCTATACAACGAAGTTGTATAGGTTGGTTTGGCGTATAGTTGTATAGGTTGGTTTTGGCAACCTATATGAAGTGTTTCTTTACAAATACCAATATACTATATTGTATTTAAATTTTTTAAGTGCAATTACTTTTAATTTTATTTTTGTTTTATTTTGTTGTATAGCCTCAAATGGCACTAAGTTATAGATATAAATATATAATTTAACGTTGACTGAGACAGCTTCCGTGGCGCAATTGGTTAGCGCATTCGGCTGTTAACCGAAAGGTTGGTGGTTCAAGCCCACCCGGGAGCGTTCTTTTACACTATTCTTTTTTTTATTTGTGAAAAAACATGTACAGATAATTTTTGGTGAGTGGAATACCGATTAAGTCAAACTTTAGTTATCTCGAGCAATTTTCTATAGTTTTTTGAAAGCAAGAACAATAAGCGTTTTTAAGTAGGTACGTGTGCGTATCCAAAGAGTTACGGTATCGTTTGGATACGCACAAAAGTGCGTATCCAAGAGTTACGGTATCTTTGGATACGCACAAAAGTGCGTATCCAAAGAGTTACGGTATCGATTATGCAATCAAAATCTTTGACCATTTTATCAAAGCGTGCTTTGCGTTTGAGTTATTAAGGTGTACTTTGTTGTTTTATTTTTTAGAACTTTATCAGGCCCGTAACAACCGGGAAGGCAGCTTTTGTTTTTTTTTTGATTTTTTAAGGCAGTTTTTGCCTCCTTCCATGAAAAAATTGACTGAATAAATGACTAAAAAAAAAAAGTCTTTAAAACTATTTTGGGCCCCCTTAATTCCCCCCTCCCTCTCTCCAATATAATTTTTGTTCCTAAGGGCCTGTTTATATTAACATAGACTTTATTTAAAAGGTACCAGAGTTGAATTAAACTTCACTTTTTTGTTTTTATTTTTGTAATTAAAAATTTTTTAATTACAAAAATAAAAAACAAAAAAATTTTTTTATTAAATAAATTCTTAAAACTTTATTGTTGATCAGAAATCTAGTTTTTATTGAAGGAATGTTGAGAATATTTTTGAAACTATTGAGAAAAATTTATAATTTTTTTTTTTTAATTTTATGTAGGTGCTACAAGAAGTCCTTACGCCGTAAGTTACGGTCTTATCAAAGGGCACAGAGGATGATCATTTAATTGGAAGTTCACGCCTCCTTCCAAACCAATGTCGTAAAAACTTGCCCAGAGGTGGAGTTTGAACCACGGACCTTTGATTTTGCGGCAAGCGTGCTACTAATGCACCACGGCTGCTTTTCTACTTGCATGCCAAATTTTATTGAAAAAGATAATGTAGCAGACACTTAATTTTTTAAAAAGTTTTTTAAAAATATTTTAGCGACTGACGATGTGAAACCTGCTTAGTTTTTGTATTTGAGATTAAAACTTTAATAAAGTTTTAATTTAAAATTTAAAATATTTTTTTTTCATGGGCATTTTTGTTCCAAATACTAAAGTCTTTAGTATTCGGAACAAAAATGCCCATGAAAAAAATTATTTTAAATTTTAAATTCTATTATTATAATTAATTATAAACTATTTTTTACGAATAAATTACAATTTATTGTAGTGGGATTAGACGGAAGCGGGCGTATTCTGTCCTATGAACAGTTAGTAATGCTCGATCGTATGGAAGGTGATGTGCTGTGGTCATTATACTGGTAATTGATCAAATATAGCTTTAAAGCAGTCAACACTAATAGAACTGACAACTTCGTTATGTAGTATTCCATGGGTTTACTTCAACTTCTTGCAAAAAAATAAACAAATAAGACATTTGTTGTCGATTTTACGATAAATGCGCTACTCTTTTAAGTAGTATTTGACTGTTGAAGCAAAAAATAGAACCACAGCATTTTTTTTAGACAAATAAGCGATTTTGCTTCTAACTTAACCCGGTTAGTTATCAAATATTTGAGTTTTTGCACCTTTGCTGCACTCAATATGTGTAATTGCAGTTTTTAAAAGTTGGTATTTGTCCCTTCTAGGTTGGAACAGAGGAGCTAGGTATCAATCAAGGAAACTCATAAATCGTGTGAAGCAGTATCAATCCAACCCATTACACTAAAAGTTATACATGGATTGGAAAGAGTCATACATTCGTTTTACCAGCTCCACTGGTATATATTTAGAGTGCCAGACAATTCTTTGTTGAATTTTGGATTTTCTCAATAATAACTTTAATAATTATTTATATAATTGTTGTAATAATTTAATAAAGATTATTATACACAACTATGTTTACAGGTGAAAAAACAAATATGAATGGTGAAGAAAATGGAAACTTTCTTCCTGGAATGAAGCTTAAAGGTTGCTATAACCCCTTTATTGCATCTTACTTGGAAAATGCAAAACACCATCAACAAGAGGACTCCATAATAAGTGCCCATTACTTCTCTTTGTCGTCTAAAAACTAGTTCATCAAAGAATTTGGTGGTGTCATCCAAAGTGCAGCTGTCGAAGAAATCCAGAATGGTATTTACTACACAATTTTAGTCGATGGTACCCCCAATATATTTCATACTGAGAAGATATCTTTGTTATTTTTTTTCTTCTCTATGAAAGAGAAATTAATTGCTGGAAAATCATTTGAATTTGTATTGCTAGTCACAATTCGGTACAAAACCTTTAACACTGTTAACGACGTAAGTCGTTTTCTACTATCTGCAGTCATTACCATTGATGACGAGCTACGTTTGATTGGACAGCTGGTGGAAAATCTTAAACAAATTAGGGGCTCTTGGTTGCAAATTTCCAAGAGGCTGTAGTAGTAGCTAAACTGCTAGTATTCAAAGCTGAACTCGCTACTAAAGGAAAGCGTAAGCTAAAGTACTTTTATGTTGAGGCATCAATCACACCCGATTTCTACTTCAATCAAACAAAAGAGCTTAAAGTGAACGTTTTTAATGTTGATTTAGATAGTCTGATCTAGCAGATTGATTCAAAGTTTGAGACAAGAAGGATGGTTGGTAATATGTTTTGATTGGTCTGGTTGGATAATGATCTTTCTGTTTAAAATAAAGTATGAAAACTTACACGGTTTTATCTGAGATATGTGAACAAAAAATTTTATGCGGTTTTATCCGAGAGATCTGAACAAAAAGATTGTCATTAAAGAAGTTCACCGTTTTAGCAATGCCCGCAAAACAATTTTCAAAGAAAGAAATCCAATGCAGCTACTTCGTCTAATCCTTTAGAAGAAGCTTGAACACCTTTTTCCATAGATTTGTATCATTCTCCTGATTTTAAACACTATTCCTGAGCCGGTTGCTGAGGGTGAACGGTTGTTTAGTTAACTAAAAATTGTAAAAAACTCTCTCCGTTTGACCATGGGCCAGGACCGCGTTACTTATATTTGATTATTTTGATTAAAGAAAATTTTGTCTAAATAAGTAAACTACGACAATGTCATCAATATTTGGGCGGCCATAAAAACTCAAAAAGTTTATTTATTTAGGCGCTTTCTTTACCTTTCTTGAAGGTTTATCTAATATTACAATGAATAAATGAAAAGTAACTAGATTTTGAACAGTTTTTTATCCAACATACATCTAGTTTTATACATAATTTCAATACTTTTTGAAATTTTATATTCTATTAGATTAATGTGCTTTTTCCAACTTAGTTGCTCATCAATTAAAACGCTTAAGAATTTAACACAGAATGTCCAAAACAGCTTTGTTCAAACTATTTAGTTTTTCAAAAAATTATTTAATAACTTTTATCTTTTACTATATGGATATTAAATAATCAAGTGTACATTTATTTTGATTTTTTAAATTAAATTATTTAGTCGATTAGCAACATTGTATGGAGGAAAAAATAATTTATCTACACCCATGTTATAAGCTACTGGTTTTATATTTTTATTTACTTTAGGTGGTTTAACTGGTGTAATTTTAGCTAATGGTTTCTTAGACATTTTATTGCATGATACATATTATGTAGTAGCTTATTTTCACTATATTTTATCATTAGGTGCAATATTTGCTATGTTTAGAGGATTTTATTTTTCATTAGGAAATTTTTCTGGATTTGCTATTAATGAAACCTTTGGTAAGATTCACTTTTGAATTACTTTTATAGGAGTAAACTTAACTTTTTTTCCTTAACATTTCTTAGGATTAGCAGTAATGCCTAGAAGATATGCAGACTTGCCAGATAGCTTATTTACTTGAAATGTTATTAGCTCATTAGATTTAATTATTTCTATAATAGGATTAGTATGATTTATTTATGTAATTTTTGATGCTTTTTATTCAGAAGAAAAATTTGTTTTTCTTCTGAATAAAAACAAATTTTTATTCAGTTTTTTTTTATATAATAATAAGAGTTTTCTTCTCCTCTTTTAGAGGAGAAGAAAACTCTTCGGTTTTCTTCTCCGCTAAAAGAGGATAACCCCCCCTCTAGTCCAGGCGCAGTACCGGCGCACGCCATGCTGCCGCTATTACAGGGAGCCCCGCGCCGCACCAACCCCCACTAAACTAAGTTTTACAAAATGATTACTACAGAAGAGCGCATTTGCTAATAAAAGAAAAAAACTCAAAGTTTTTAGACCTCGTAACAACATTATCTGGTAGTGGTAAACACATTGCAGAGAGCCTAATTGAGTTTTTACAAGATCACAAACATGAAGAACAACTTGTCGATTTTACCGCAATTGGATGTGATGGTTGTAAATACTGTTGTCTATAATGGTGTAACTTTGTTACTTGAAAACAAAAAAGGAAGATCACTGAACTGGTTTGTTTGCTTATTTTATGGTAACGAACTGTCTTTACCCCACCTTTTTTATTCTTTAAATGGTAAAACTATAGGTCCCATTGAGTTCAAGGGGAAATTAGGTAAGAAACTGCAAAACTGTCATAAGTTACCTGTAATTCCTTTTTTACCAATTTAAAATAATTCTCCCTCATTGGAAAATGTATGCGATTTAAGTACAGATTAGAAGTACTTAATGGAAATGTGTATTGCTGTATCTAGTGGAAACTGCTGTTTAGATTTATCATTGAAAACCCCTGGAAAACTATGTAACTCTCGATGGCTTACATTAGCAAATCAAATACTTCGATTGCATGTGGCAACTGAAAATTCTATTAACAACCTTGAAACTCTGGCTGAGTTTATTGTAAAAGTTTATGCACCTGTCTAATTTAACATTAATATGAAACCTCCATATTCGAATGGTTCTAAACATCTCTATGGGCTTATTTCTTACTCAAAGAAACGGATACTATGCTGCTCCGTAAAATATTCTTTTGTCTATGCTATGGGATGGCCACAAACATATAAGAGAGCTTGGTTTGCGTAGACTTGCGTTGACTAAAAGGTGTTTAAATACCTATATAGGTGATTTTTACAATAACAATACAAAATGTAATTATCTGTGTACAAACTATTAATTTAATACAAAAATACTATAAAATATATAAGAATAACAAGTCATACTAAAAAAACGAATAGGAAGTGACGAAAGAATAGGTTAATAAAAATTTACAGAAAGTAATAACTAAACAGAAAGTGTCATTTGGACATGGTTGATTTGTTGGTTCAAACCAGGTTTTAACCATTCTTTTACCAGATTTTTTAATAACTCTCCAATTAAAAAAATTAGAATTAAAAAATAAGGAGCATTAAATTGTTTTAAATTTTATCCATATGCATTCATGGTAAATTCGCATTTTCTGTTTGTGGATGTTTTTTCATTACTTTTATACAAATATTTTATACCAAAAAAAAAAAGAAAAAAAAAGGTTTTTAAATTTGAAAAAAGGCCCCTAAATATACAAATGGGCAGGTTTAAATCATTTAGCTTATGATATCAGCTATAAAAAAAATAATACAATATCCATCTCAAGTAGTAGCTCAGAACTCTCGGTGCCTTTATCAAGAATGAAATTATCGCGAGCAGCATTTTGTAAAAAAAATTTAATGCAAAGAATGATGAAAGCTGTTGCCTCAAGACTGGATTATTTTATTTAGTTTTTATTAAATGTTTTTTTTTGTGTGTTTAATACAAATGTTTAATACATAATATACTCGGTAACTTTATCAAGAATGAAATTATTGCGAGCAGCATTTTGTAAAAAAAATTTAATGCAAAGAATGATGAAAGTTGTTGCCTCAAGATTGGATTATTTTATTTAGTTTTTATTAAATGTTTTTTTTGTGTTTAATACAAATGTTAAATACATCTTCTAATGTAATAGTATCTAATGTTATTAGAATATATATATATATATATATATATATATATATATATATATATATATATATATATATATATATATATATATATATATATATATATATATTATATATATATATATATATATATATATATGTATATATATATATATATATATATATATATATATATATATATATATATATATATATATGTATATATATATATATATATTTATATATATATATATATTAATAATATTAATTCATATGTCAAAATCTTTTAGATTCTTATTGCAGTGTATTTCAAAATACAATGTTTTATGAAATCTTAAGCAAGTTCAATGAAAAATAGTAATATACAATACCAAAATAATAAGTTCAAAATTATTTACAATCAATTAAGTTAAATAAATATATACATAGGCAATTGTGTTATTAATTATTTATGTTGTGGTACAATGACATGTTTTTTTATAAGTCTGCTTTTTTTCCAGAGTTGAGGAAGATCATTATTTGTTAAACTTTGTTGCTATATAATTGACAGCACTGTCAATTATATAGTACCACTTGAACAAAGTTTATTTATATTTACTTCATTATGCCCACAAGATTTATTTACTATTACTAATTGTATATTTATATTTTACAATAACAAATCATTTGAACTTTTTGAATTTTTTGAACAAAGTTAAACTATCTATCTATTTAAAAATTTTTGGGACTGCTTTTAGTGTTTTTTGAATACTAAGGTAGGCCTAGTTTTAAACTTTTGCTGTAAACTTATGCATACTGAACTAATTTTGCAACATTCTTCAATGCTTTTGTATAAGTCTGATATATAATTTTATTATTTTTTTTTTAGGTTTTCTAGGTTTATAATTGCTATTTGAATTGCAAAGCAATGAAGCTTGTGTAATGGCAATATTTAACTCTTATCATAAAAAAATTACAAATTTTAATATAAGACCAATTTGTTGATAAGGTAAAAATCATTTTTATTTTGTTAAAATTTAGGCAATAATTTAGATTTTTGTTGGTGGCTAATATTTTTTTTTTATAATTTTCAGCTTGCAACATTGTTTTCAGATGATAAATAAATCTAAATTTTATTTGGAAAAGAAGTAGAATGCAACATTCAAAAAGTGACTTTTAGATCTGTATATCTGTCGAAAACCCAAATGTAACGTTAAAGCAATATCTCAATCTCTCTGAATATATATCTGTCAAAGATCGTTCTATAAATTTGTGACATTTTCTGTATTTCTTTTTGTTAAGGCTTTACCTGAATATTTGCTACCTATTATTTTTTTCAAATAAAACTTTTAATAATTATATTGACTTTTTTTTCGAAGCGTTATGTAATATAATATTGAATTTATATTTAAATATATATAATATGAAGTCTTTCAATTTCATCAAAAATGTTTATTTATACGATATAATTTTACTTTACTAAATAAATAGAATTTTTTTTTAAATAATTATAAAATATTATTTATAAAAATATAATTAATTAAAATAATAATAAAATGCTTTTTTTATTAAAATATAATTAAATAAAATAATTATAGCGGAATTATAATGATAACAAGTTTTGCTTAAACTTCTCATATTATCATATATTATCAAGTTTTGAGTTCAGAATAATATCAATGCGTGATTTCATTTTGATATCATATTTATATCATAAACTTATCATATTATGATACCAGGGTTTGAGTTCAAAATGATATCAATGAGTGATTTCATTTTGATGTCATAATGATATCATAAATGTCTCATATCATTAGATCATATATCTCATAGTTTGATATCATTTTGATACCAATATGATATCAAATTCCTGACTGGGTAGTCTTAGATAATGTTAAATATTTAACAATTCATTTCACAAACCGTTAATAAGACGATCCTCCTTCCTCTAAAAGTAGACCAAATCCAATTTCACATTAAAAGCAAATTTTTCTAATAGAATCTATATAATGAATTAATGCATTTGATAATTGGTTTAAATCAGGGGTTGGAAATCTTTAAGATGGAAGAGCCAAAGTTTACAATTTAAAAAAGTTTTTAATAAGCTACTATCATCTTGTTTTCAATATTATAATGGTATTTCTGCATAAACATTTTATTAATATAATGTAGACTATGTACTTACATAAATCTTTATTTGTTTTAACAGCAGACCAACAAACAATAATAGTGTTACGAGTAACTATCTCGTGTGTGCTTATTTAGTTCTTTAGGGTATTTTTAAAGCACAACACTGTTTTAAAAAAGTAGAAATTTAGCTAAATTATATAAGCTCCAACAGGGCCAATGACACAGGTTTCAGAGTGGAGGGGTCCAATCGTCTGTGCACCTAGCCCCTCCCCCCCTTCCTTTGTTAGCTCTGTCCAAAATTGAGTTAAAAACAATTTATTTGTCTTTTCTATTCTTTTTATATGACTTTAAAGTCAGCAGGGCTCTTTAGCGCGGGGCCCGACAATATTGTATTTTGACAATAGCACTGTTAATTTAAGAAAATATTTAATAATTTTTATACATTATCAAGTTTAAATAGTGTTCTTATAAGTTTTCAATATGCTCTTTCTATGTTAGATTTCATTAATAAAAATAACCAAAATTTTGCAACTGTTACTCTTTTAATGTAAAATTTAGTTTTAATTAAACTTTTATTCAAAAAAAAAAAATGGCTTTTTTATTTAGAATCAGTGACGTAGCATTTCAGCCGGTTCAACTAACCTGGGTCCCACAACATTTTAAGCCTTCAGACTGTCATTGTAATATTTTCTTAAAATACATTTACTATAAAAACTCAATTTTTAAACAAATTTGTTATAACGTTTTTTAAGTTTATAATAATAAATTTAACCCGCTTTAAAAGTTATAAAAGTTTTGATTTTAATTCAAAGACTTCCATGATCATTTTATCAAAATAAAAGTTACAAAAGTTTTAATTATCATTCAAAGACTTCCATGATCATTTTGACTAAAATAAAAATTATAAAAGTTTAAATTTTAATTCTAAGACTTCCATGACGTTTTAAGTAAAAAAGCCCATTCTAGTTTTTTTGAAACAAGTAGTAAAAAATTATAAATAATAAAGTGTAAAAAAGATCACATATGATATCCAGAATTTTAATGTACACGCAGTCTTTCTAACAAATGTAGACTTCTTTTCAAGAAAATGCTATTCGACCAAATGCCCAGAATTTTCAAATTGAATATCTCCCTAAGTATCTTTAATTATGTTTTTTTTTATTCATCACTAGCTATGTACTTACTTATGAATCTTTAACTAAGCACCTCATTATTTACCTCATTCTATGTAATTCGTTACAGTATCTCTAGCTACGTATCTCCTTAATACTTATTAATATTTTTTTTTTATGTTTCTGTAGTTGCTCAAAACTAGTAGAATATTTATAACTATTTAATTTTAACTCAAATAGTTTATTATTGTTTTTGTAATTTCGTATTAATTAGGATAGATTACTGATTGCGTTTCAAACATCCAATAAAATATTTTCCTTGTTCTCTCTAGAGATTTGTTTATGCATTAGTTGTGCCTTTATTAATAGAAAGTTTCCATTTTAAATTCCCATGTTAGCAATTTTATTGAAATTAGTAATTTTGAAGGATAATTGCCTAGTCGACGACAGTGACAAGTTTTGTATATAAATAGTTTAGTGATTTGAGTCTCATAACCAAAATTGAAGCTCTTGAGCACTGCTGCACAAATTTGTAAACACAGCAAAATTATGGAAGCAAAATGTGAGTTTAATTAATTTTAAAGAAAGAGCAAAAACTGAAAATAAATATTTATTGACTATTTTTTTATTATTATTTTATTAATTTTAGATTTGTTGTTATTATGCGTTGCATTAGTCTGTTTCTTCAGTACTTGTCATTGTTATTGCGACTGTAATTATCATGCTGGAGGTTGTACTATAAGCAGAGGAGCTAAAAAGGACGGTGAAACATGTAAATGTGTTTACAAAGGTGCATGGACTTGTAGAGGTTATGATATTGGTTGCAGCTATCCTCAGAAACGTATTTGCAAAAGAGGGTGTCGAAGCAGAGACTGCTGTCATGCTGGTGGTGGTGATTGTGGTGGATATTAAACTTTTTGCAATTATTCTAGTCATAAAACTATTTTATAATGTTATTTTTATTTAATATCTCCAATTATTTTTTATTTATTTGTATTAAATATATTATTTCAATCATAAAATTAAAACTTTGTATTAAATATTATGTTTTAAATGTTTATTTTGTATTTTATTTCTTAAAAAGAAATTTGAAAAAAAAAAAAAAAAATTTGTTTTAATTCATATTACGTATTTTATAAAAAATTTTCTTGAAAGTTTAAGAACTCCGATTTGTTAGTACTGTTTTTATTTTCGTTGTTTGATAAGTAATACAGTTATTAAAATTCTTTTTAAAAAAGGTTAAATCATGTTTTTAATTTTCATGTTTATATTTTAAATAATAAAGTTTTAATTACTAGAGCATCCGTTATAAAAATTATGCGCCTAAAATAAGTGGTTACATTGTAAATAATATGGATGCTTAAGCGCCAAACCATCCTAAACAACAAAGTTGAAAAAAAGTTGAATATAAAGTAATATATGATTTGTTTGTTAAAATTTTATATTTCAAACTGATTTATGTAATGTTTCTTTGCAAATATTAATATACCATACATAAAATTTTAACAGCAATTACTTTTTGTTTGAATTATTGGTTTTTGTTAAAAAAAAGTTTCAATTTTACTTCCAATTATTTCATTTCAACATATTAATTGTATGAATGATTTGTTCATCCATATGGTCATCTACTAATACAACTAGTTATGTTAAGATTTAAAAATTATAATAATTTTGACTGGCGCATGAAATAAAATAAATTCCTAAAAATACAACATCGTGATAATTTTCATAGTTTACATTATATGATCAACTTGTTATCATAATTATGCATATTTCACTGTTAATTGCATACAGATTAAACTTATATTTGCATATTTATATAGAGCAAACTGTTGTATAAAGCTTTAAAAAAAAAAATTTAAATAAATTTTTTTAAAGGATTTTTTTTCTGTAATTGATAAATTTATCAACGAAGTATATTAAACCATCTTTATTCAATAATAATATCTGAGCATTTTGATTTACAAGATTATTGTAAAATTTATTCGCTTATGTTGTGGGTATACTTGCAAAAAACATTAACTCTTATTTTAGAGAAATCAATCATTTAAGTTTTCTTTTAAGTTTAATTTAAACGTAAACGTTTGATTTTTTTTATTTTTATGTTTAAATTTTGTTTTTGGTGCCATAAAGACCATGAAAACGAATGCCCCATACAGACGGTCTCGTCTCAAAGCGCAGCAAAATTGCATTTAACTAGGAACCTAGTAAGCACAAGACGCATTCTAGACGTTTGTAGATGGTCAAGATAAAGACGCATTCTTAGGGCACCTCAAATAAAATTATTAAAAAAAGATATATATTATAAATCATTTTAGTTAATAAAACCATTAGTTATTATTAGTTATTTCATTAGTTTTATTAGTTACATCATAGTTAATAAAAAGCCACAAGCTAAATTGTAACTAAAATATACTTTTTCAGTTTAAGGTCTTCTACAACATGTTACACAATGCTCAATAAGTAAAGTAAGTGTTGTTTTAATATAGTAAATGCATTTTGCAGCCTAATCTATGTCTTGTCACACATCACCAAATTTTTAAGTGATGGTGAAAATCAATTTTTAAACACCCGCATAACTGGTGAGGAACTTAAAGAAGCCCTTTTTAAATTTGAAAACGTAAAATGCCCGAGCTATGACGGACTTCCAGCTGAATTTTACAAAACTTTTTGGCACATTTTAGAAAAAGGTTTTGAAGAACTTGCCTACGAAATACTTTTCGTAGAAAAAAACACCAGCCACTCTAGAAAAAATCAATAATTTCACTGATTCCCAAACAAGGAGATCTAACTGAATGCAAAAATTGGAGGCCCATATCCTTAATCGGCGCTGATTACAAAATAATCACAAAAGTGCTGGCCCTAAGACTTGCAAATGTAATGGGGAAAATTATATAACCAAATTAAACTTGCGGAATTTCAGGTAAAAACATTTTTTCAAA
This sequence comes from Hydra vulgaris, assembly GCF_022113875.1. Classification (NCBI taxonomy): domain Eukaryota; kingdom Metazoa; phylum Cnidaria; class Hydrozoa; order Anthoathecata; family Hydridae; genus Hydra; species Hydra vulgaris. The sequence continues at coordinate 21,939,361 of NC_061159.1, read as the reverse complement.
TTTACATCTAGTACGTGACCTAATAGATTACGCAGAATTTAAAAATCTACCTAGTTTTATTTTAACAATAGACCAAGAAAAGGCGTTTGACAAAGTCGATCGTGCGTTTCTGTTGCAAATTCTCCGAAAATTCAACCTCGGAGAAAATTTTGTATCCTTTGTAAACACCCTATATTCAGAGGGTTCGGCATCTGTTCTGAATTGCGGTTTCTTGTCGGCCTCTTTCCCTATCGAAAGGGGAGTTAGACAAGGCGACCCCATTTCTCTTTTGTTGTGTGTCTTTTTCGCCGAGGCTCTCGCTTTGGTGATCAGAGCGGACAGCAGAATAGAGGGTTTTCTATTACCAGGAACACCAAAACCGCTTAAATTGCAGCAGTACGTAGACGATTCGAACTTTTTTGCCAGGGACGTAAAATCAGTTTTTTTTTTTTTCGAAACAGTAAAACTATTTGAAAAACAAGTGGTTCAGTGATCAATGCCTCAAAAACCAAGGGTCTCGCTCTTGGGGGTTTTGATCCTAAAATTTACTCTGAATTGGACAGCATAGAGTGGAGCATTAACACCGGTTTTAAAATTTTAGGTGTTACGTTTTACACCAGACTGAGTAATACTACCAATTTCAACTGGTTAGTAACTCTAAACAAAATAGAGAAAAAACTCAAGTTTCTGGGACTACGTACTCTGTCACTTAGGGGAAAGTCTATGTTAATAAATGCGTTAGCAATGTCAAAAGTTTGGTTTCTATCAAACGTGTTGCCTACTCCTGATTGGATAATAGACCGTTTGCATAGAGCCATTTTCAAAAATCTGACGCAAAAGACCAATTTTAATCCGGTAAAACGTGAGACACTTTTTTTACCCGTCAAAAGCGGGGGTCTCGGAATTTTATCTCCGAAGGAGCAAAGTCTTGCACTTCGCCTCAAAACACTCTTTCAATTGAAAGAATGCGAAGAGGACCAAACTCACGATTGCTACTACTTTTCAAAGAATTGGTAGGCAAGTTCACTTATAAAATATACGAACCAAAACTCAAGCTGAAACTTTTTGAAACAGAACAATTTTCCAAAACACTGGGACAACAAAGTGTCTCAGCACTACAAAACAACAATAGAAGCTTTAGGTCAAAACGGGTTCCTGTTTAACATCCCCCTAAAATCAACAAAAAATTTTTACTTAGAAGTGGCAAAAAACAAAAAGACAGTCGTTACAGCAGAACTTTTCTGGAACGGTTCAACAAAAACAACAATGCCGTGGACCCAAATTTGGAAAAAGAACTTTACCTCCCACGCATGCGAACCGACTCAAAATATCCTCTTTCAATTTTTACACAACAGTCTACCTTCTGCGGCCTTGCTAGCCAAAAACACAAGGCAAAAGAGCGTTAAAAACAACAAATGCAAAACTTGTGGTAAAATCGAGGACAACATACACATCTTTGTCTACTGTCCTCCCTCTGTTGAAATTTGGGAGTATTTTAAACATGTATATAACTCCTTGACATCCCAAAACAATTTTTCTCCGATAAATTTGATGTTCTCCATCCAAACAGCGAATTTATCGGAAAAAAACCCTACCTCGCAACTGCTTTTGACTCTCACTCAAACCATCATGAGTGAGATATGAAACAGCAGGTGCCACCATATTTACAACAATTCCAAAATCGATCCGATGGCAGAGATCAGCAGCCGTATTCACGTCTCTCCGTTAAATTAGCGGAGAGTTCAAGTGACCGTTAAGAAAAAAATTGTTAACGGGCCGTTACGAAACGGATGGAGAAAAATAGTATTCTTGTACCTCCGTTAAGTCACCGTTTATTAACCGCTCCGTTAACTTTGTCACTTAAATTTCTTCCGTTAGCTCGCTTCCTTAGCTAACTTTCGTGCTGTTTTTTACATAGCATCCAAATGTTACGATGCCAACTGGCACATAATATTGTTTAGATGGTACATCACAGCGTGATTTTTTTAAATGTTTGCTGCGTAATTTTTTAAAGTTAATTTAAACAAGTTAAAGTAATAAGCCGTTTTAGGACTTGTACTAAGGACTAATAACCGTTTTAGACTTGTACTATGTACTAATTTTTTATATTTTTAAATTAAACTTTTTATATTTTTAGGCTTTTCTTTTGCTTAAGAATAAATTTGTCTCTAATTCGGATTCTTTCCCAATTTTTATGTTCTTAGAATACTGATAAACTAATTTTTTATTAAACTTGAAGATTAAAAAATTAAAACAAATAATAATATTTATTCTCAGAAAATCATCGCAAATTAAACAAACATGCTCTGTTAATAAATTTATTTAATAAATGTAAATTTAAAGACACAAAAGTTGTTTAATAAGAAGAACCTAAGTTTTCAGTTTTTTTCTGTCGAACAATTGCTAAAATTATTATTATGGTTAATTGATCTCCACCCAGTGGGCATGCGTCGTCCGGGGGACGTCCATTGGATGTCTTACGGACGTCTGGACGTCCATGAGACGTCCAGCAGACGTCCTACGGACGACACTTGCCCACTGGGCATGCTGCTTTGCTTTTGAGATATTCAAATCAGCTACCATTAACAAATTAATTTTTTTTTTAAACAATAACAAATCATAACGAAACAATTAAAAATTGTTTCTTTTGTGCTTATAAATTTCTAATGAACACGATTCTGCTCAAAATTTTATCTTTTCTGTTTCATTATCATTAAATGTTGTATATAACTTCATGTTCCAACATCTGCTTACATGGTTTTATCACTTTCCAAAACTTCAATGTTTTATTTTGATGTTTAACTCCTATCAACCTAAATCACTTATAATTTAGGTATAAAATGTTATAGATAAATAAATAAATATATGTATATATATATATATATATATATATATATATATATATATATATATATACATATATATATATATATATACATATATATATATATATATATATATATATATATATATATATATATATATATATATATATATATATATACATATATTAATATATATATGTATATATATATTTATTTATATACATATATGTATATATTATATGTATATATATATATATATATATATATATATATATATATATATATATATATATATATATATATATATATATATATATATATATATATATATAAATGTATATATGTATATATATATATATATATATATATATACATATATTAAATGTATATATATATATATATATATATATATATATATATATATATATATATATATACATATATATATATTTATATACATATATTAAATGTATATATATGTATATATATATATATATATATATATATATATATATATATATATACATATATATATATATGTATATATATATATATATATATATATATAACGTATATATATATTTATATGTAACATATATATATGTATACTTTTTTTCAAAATTAAAAATGGCGAAATTTACTGTTTCACAAATCAAGGAGCTGTTAGAGTTGCATGAAAGTACACTGTTGAAAATATTTAATGATAAGTTTGAAAAAATAGAAAACAAGCTCATTAGTATGCAAGTAGAAAATACAACTTTAAAAAATGAAATCAGCGAATTAAAGAAGTCTGCTGAGTTCATAAATGAAAAATACGAAAAAATTTTAAACGAAGTGAATGATTCTAAAAAGAAAGCATCAACATCGAATTTAAACAAAACTAGCATAGAACTTGAACACAGCGATAATATAATTAAAGACAAACTAGCAGAATTGGAGGACCGCAGTCGGCGAAACAACTTAAGATTCAATGGGATCCAAGAAAGTGAAAATGAAACTTGGGAAGAAAGCGAAAAAAAAATACACGAACTATTAAATTCAAGACTTAGTATTAATAACAATATATTAATTGAAAGAGCACATAGAACTGGAAAACTTGATTATGGTGGAAAAATGAAAACAGAACTATAGTTGGTAAATATGAGAAAGTGGTTTATAATAAACTTGTTACGCACGATGCTTAAAAATAGGAATTCCTTTGTTTTCGCTAGGCACTGCAAGTATACTAAACTATTAAAATGGATTCAGTTTTACTAGATAATTTTAAATTAACCTTTAATTTTCTTCAAACAAATAAATATCTTATTGATGAGAGATCTGATCCAGATCTAAATTATTTTAGCGAAGCAGGTGCTTTACAAAATAATTGTTGTTATTTTTACGCACATGAAATAAAGGACTTCCTAGAGCGTGACCATTTGAATGCCTTTCTTATAAATATAAGAAGCTTAAAAAAAAAATTTGAAGGCTTTTGCTTATGTATGAAAGAGACTCTAAACGTTTTTAATATAATTTGTGTAACCGAAACGTGGTGCGATTCTGACGAAGTGAATTATGACTGTAATATCCATTTACCTGGTTTTAAAATAATATCATTAGCGCGTAAAGCAAATAAACGAGGCGGCGGTGTGCTTATTTACATAAAGGAAAGTTTTCAATTTTTTACAAAGCTCGACCTGAGTATTTCTGATGACGATAAAGAGATTTAAAATTAGAAAGAATCTTAAAAAAAAAATACTATTCCGGTTTACTTATGCGATACGAATGTGATTCAAAACGCACATGGCAAATATTAAGAGAAATTACCGGTAAAACAAAAATTAAATCATGCGCTCTGAAAAATGGCATTAAAATTAATGGTGATATCTTTTATGATCCACGTGAAATAGCAATCGAACTAAACAAATTTTTTGTCACGATCGGACCTAATTTAGCAAGAAATATACCAAATATAAAGAAAACAATTGATATCTCATCTATTGCATTAGCTAATCTTGATTTTTTGGAATTATCGTTCAAAGAATTTGAAACAGCTTTTAGTGCGCTAAAACCAAATTAAGCAAGTGGCTTCGATGATATAAATGGCAATGTAATAAAAAATTCATACAAGGTTATAAAAGACGTGCTTTTTAAAATTTTTTCACTTTCAATCAGACAAGGAATTTTTCCTGATCAATTTAAAATTGCAAAAATCACACCGATATTCAAAGGAGGAGACTTAACAAATATCAATAACTATCGCCCTATCTCTGTTCTTCCAGTCTTTTCTAAAGTCTTAGAAAGAATTATTCATAACAAAATTTACACTCATTTAACTAACAACAATTTATTATTTAACCACCGGTATGGATTCAAAAAAAACAACTCTACAGAACACGCGATTCTCCAGCTAACACGTAGTATCACAGAATCTTTCGAGAAATCCGAATATACTTTAGGCTTCATCAACCTATAAAAAACTTTGATACAATAGATCATAAAATTCTTTTTAAAAAACTCAAAAATTACGGAATAACTGGAAATGTTTTAAAGTGGATAAAAAGTTATTTAAGTAATCGCAAACAATATGTAACCATTGACGCTTCTTCTCCAATAAGTTTCTTAGAAATTACTTGTGGTGTTCCTCAAGGATCTATTCTCGGACCTCTTCTTTTTCTTATATATATCAACGATCTCTATAAAGTATCCAGATTAAAAACAATCATGTTTGCAGACGATACAAACTTATTCTTATCTCATACTAACATCACTACTCTGTTTCAACTTATGAATGTAGAATTAAACAAGATTTCTTACTGGTTTAAATTAAATAAATTATCGCTTAATATTCAAAAAACAAACTGGACTCTCTTTCACCCGCCCTCTAAGAAAAAACTACTGCCTTATGAAATGCCATCCCTTTTTATTGATAACATCGAAATAAGTAGAGTAAACGTTACAAAATTCTTAGGTGTTTATATTGATGATAATCTTTCATGGAAAAATCATATTGAAAATTTATATAACAAAACTTCAAAAAGTTTAGGAATTTTATATAAAGCAAGAAACTTTTTAAATAAAAAAATTTTAACTCAATTATATTTCTCTTTTATTCATAGCCATATAAATTATGCAAACATTGCATGGGCTTGCATCAATAAAAGCAAACTTGAACCTCTTTATCGTCATCAGAAGCATGCACCCTTACGGAAATATTCCATGGAAAACCCATGGAATTCCATGAGTAAACCATGGTTTTCCCATGGAAAACGGGAATTCCATGGAATTTCCATGGGTAAATTTCATGAAAATTGAAATCCCATGGAATTTCCATGGGTGAACCATGTTTTTTTTTTCATAGCTTGAGCTGCGCCATGGTTGTTACAAATGCGCTTTTAAAGATGGCGTCATAGCTCGTAGAGTTATGATTATTTTTAACTTTAGAAAATAATACTTACTGCATTCTTCTGTTTTTCTGTGTTTAATAAGACTATGAATTATATGTTTTTTATAATGCATTACATTTATATGATTTAAACTAAACATACAGACATAAACAACTAGATATATTTATCATATTATAATGCATTATAAAATGGATTATTTTTAATTATATTTAATTATATATCATTTATGCATATACTTATTTTAACTGTTTCCAGTAGCTTTGCTTACTTTGCATAACTTGCAATAGTATAGCAAGTATGTCAAGTAAACCAGTTTGAATTTTAATGCCTACTTGGCAAATTATTTGCCAAATAATTATTATTTGGTTTACAACAAATAAATGTTTAGTTTTAATCTACATTAAATAACTAGTGTATTAATGTACATAGTGTAATTTAATGTACATTCAAACTAGTATAATTATTATTATAAAACTTATCGAACATATTAAAGAAACTTATCTAAAATATTAATATACAAGCAGTATATTAGATAAGATTAGATAACTAAGATAATAAGATTAGATAACTAATGTACAAAAGATAACTAGTATGATCTTTTTTATTTTTTTTTATAATAGCCTTAGATTACATAAAAATGCTTGAAGTTTATTGTATCGTAAATGTTCATTAAGTATTAAAAAACATTTTTTTATGATAAATGTTCTATTCAATTTTAGTTCTGTTAAGTTGTTTTTGTCTTTTTGTTGTTGTTTTTTCTTTAGAATTATTAGAATATGTAAATAATGTAATATAAATAATGTTTATAAATTCTTTTATATTTACTTTATTATTTTATTTAAATTACTACATTATAAGCCAACAGGTTTGACTGTCAATATAAATAATGTTGTTCATCGTTTATATTGTTTATAACATCGTCAGTTTTTATATGCATTTAATATTTTTAAAAATAGTTCAAAAGCTGTCAAAATAAAATGGTGAATTGAGTTTAAACCAGAAAAGATATAAACGTAATCTTTGGGATTCAACTTGTAAGGATGTTCCAAGAACCACTTAGTTGGAGAAGGAAAACTGTGGTAATATTTTATAAGTATCAGTAAGGGAATTTACTTAATGCACAAGATTTTACTTCATAGTTAAATATAAGCATATAAAAGCAATGTTTATAAATAATACACTATTATTTATTATAATACAATTATTTTTATTTGTTTATATTTAACTGATGTAAAGTGCTTGTCTTTAGTTAAAATAAATTAATTTATGCACACACTTTGATATTTACTATGCTTTTACATTACTATACTTTATAAATTACATATTTGTTATGTTTTAAATAGTGAAGTAAAAATATAATAAATTTTTGAATTTAATGGTATGTGCGTAAGTTCTTTTATTTTAACTTTATCATTTTATTTAAATTACTGCATTATAAGCAGGTAAGTTTGACTGACAATATAAATAATGTTGTACATCATGCAGACAGCTCAGACAAAGAAGTAAGTTTTTACTTAAAATTACAATTTATAAGTTATACTATATTTGTTGCTGCCTTATTCTATATAAATGTTACTAACATGCAGGTAAAATTTATATATGTGTATAAATCTTTTCATTTAACCTTATCATTTCATTTAAATATAAATTTTTAATTTATTTATTTAGCCATTCATTAACAAGTCCTGTGCTTTATAATATATTAAAAAATGGAAGGACGTGAAGAAAACAGGTTTGTAAATGATGTTGTACATCATGCAGGTAGCTCAGAAGAAGAAGTAAGTTTTTTTTTAATTACAAAAGTAAATGTATAATATAATATTTGTTGCTGCCTTGTTCTATATAAATGTTTCTAACATGCAGGTAACATTTATATATGTATTAGTTTGAATAAATCATTTTAATAAAGTTACATTATAGGCAGGAATGTTTGACTGGAAATATAAACGATGTTGTACATAATGCAGATAGCTTAGGCAAAAAAGAGGTAACAATCTAATAATTTGTATTTATAAATAATGATATATTCATTGCTACTTTTTTCTATATAAATGTTACCTAACATTTGGCAACATTCATAATTGTGTATAATGCCTAATTATAAAGTAAGTTATAATAGATAATAATTATAAGTAAAATGAATTAGTAAATAAAGAAAACTAGTTAGATTGTATATAATAGTTGTATGATGTATTGTCTAGATTGGTGAAATGGAGAATGAGACTAACTAGGGTGAAAAAAAATGAATATTAATATGTGAATGGTACTTTGTTTAACATCTACCTATTTCTACAGATACACTTCAGACGCATTTATAAATGGGCTTGTTTTTTTTTTAATTAGATATGTTGTATTGATGGTTCTTTTTAACTTGAAGTTATTATCAAATTTATATATACTATTTTTATCAAATAGTTAATATAAAATAATAAACATGTAAATTGTTTTATTTTCTGTAAAAATTGTTTTCTTGATAAATTTCAATTGTTTATCACTATGTATAGTAATACTATAAGTGATATCACTTATAGTATTATATTACTTGTAATTTTTTGTTTTATTTATTTTCAGTATGTTATACATATGCATGCATTAAATATTGTGGGGAAGTCAAGTTTTAATGTTTTAGGTGCATTATAGCTATTATTTTTCAAAGATTTGTAGGATTTAACAAGATTTAAATTTTATTTTGTTTATTGATTTTATTTGGAGAAAGCGATCTCATAGATTAAGAGAACTCAATAATAGTGGGATAAAATTTGCTTTTATGATTTAATATGACAATTCAAATAACATTAGATAATAAAACTTGAAAACAAATCATGCTTTTTTACCATGAAAAATCCATAAGTTTTCCTTGGAAAGGTGTTCCTAATACCTATGGAAATTCCATGGTTTTTCCATAGATGGAAAATCAATATCCATGGTATTTGAAACACTTTTCCATGAAAAACTTAAAGATTTTTCATGGGAAATTCATGTGTTTCCCATGAAAACTCATGGTTTTTCCATGGAAAACTCATGGTTTTTTCATGGGAACGTGTTCCAAATACCCATGGTTTTTCCATGGGTTATTTTTCTAAAATTCCCATGGGAAATTTTCGTACGGGCAGCACGTTTGATACATTTTAGTGAACGTCTTACTCATGCAAAGCCTCTATTAAAAAAAATTAACGCCTTAAATGTATATCAACTCAATGTTTATAATACTCTTTGTTTTATGTTCAAATGTAAAACTAATTCTTCACCAGTTTCTTTCCATGATTTGTATATGTCAAAAGATAAAAATAAATACTTTTTACGCAATAACAATTTTATTAAGCAGCAATTTTTTCAAAATAACTTGAGCAAATTCTGCATTACTTCTCGCGGACCATTCTTATGGAACAAAATTGTCTTAAAAAACTTTTCTCAAGATTTTATCCAACAATGTAACTACAACTCTTTTAAACGAAATTTAAAAGAATTAATTTTTACAATTCGCGAGGTTAGAATTATTTTGTTCTATCTCCACAAATCAAAAAAATTGAGTTAGATTAATTTTTTGGCTTTTCATAGATAAAATATTTATTTTTTACAAAAAAATCAGTAAAAAAAAAAAAATTAACATACTATACCTGACATTGCATTTTGTTCTGTCTCCTTAATCCTGTTTATAAATTAAAATTATAATGTGTTATCTCCATTTTATCCAATCAAAAGTTATTTACGTCAAAATCGCAGCTGCGGAAGTTTTTATTACAGAAAAACAACAACAAAACTTTGAAGGTAAAATATGTTATTGTTCACATTATATATGTATATATATGTATATAAATTAGGGTTGTTAACCGGAGGATTTCGTGCAATTCCGGAAAAACAACATTCTTTCGTAAGGAGATTGAGAACACGGAATTACATTTTTTCGTACCGAATGTTACAAAACATTTAAAATCGCCGATGTTCATTTCGCAAAAGCCACTTCCGAAATTTAGCATTTCGCAAGTTGACATACGAAACAAAACTATTTTGCAACATACGAAAGTAGCAGTTTCGGAAGTCGCACTTGCGAAACAAACATTTTTGCCAAACGACGTTTTGAAGTCTATAAAAAAAATTTGTTTGCCAGACTGATTTTAATTGTAAAAATTAACATCTTTAAATCCCAAAATGTTTATAATGAATTTTTATTTTCAGTAAAATAACTTATTAAATTTTTACGGTTTTATTTTTAGAAATATTGATAAAAAATAAAATTTCTTTCGAAACGAAAGTGTTTCGGATCACAACATACGAAAGAATTCTTAACGGAAATATACTTACGAAACGTGCCATAATAAATATATACAACTATGTTTTTTGAACTCATTACGTATATTAAAAATAAGAATGATGGGTAGGAATATACATGTTTTTTTTTTAAAGCATATGAAATTTTTGAAACAGGTTCGAATATGCTTAAGCAAATAGTAAAAAGAGGCTCAAAAATATGCTTTAGCTTAAGCATATTTCTGATAAAATATACCTATTTCAATAATTTCTAAAAGTGTGCACGTTACTAAAATTCTAGCAGGTTTTAAAGGTATGTAGAGTCCTGTTTGAATACGCTTTTCAAAGTATAGATCATAGAAAATTTTGTTTTTTAATTTTAATAAGATATAAATTTGAGTATAAGATTGTATAGTTCAATCAGTTAGATACGTGATAATTCGCCGCAGAGATCCGGGTTCGCATCCCGCAGCCATTGTAACTTTTGTTCATCAAACTCTTTTTACTTAAGATAGCATTTTTTGACCTCCATGTTCTATATTACAGATCTTTCGTCGCCTTCACAATAGTGACAACCTCTCTTCTGTTAGTTATTCTTTTAAGATTGAGTTCATTGTGCTTAATTCAACACGTTTCCCTTGCTTTACTAAGTTCTACTTAAATTATGATGAAATGTACGTAAAACGATTTTTTCAAATAATATAATTCATTTTGCTTTAAATCTTTTGCTTTTTGTACTAGACATCTGTCCTAAATACTTTGTAATAATTTCTAGCTAACTCTGAGTCTAATATAACCATTTCTGAATATAACTTCCCTGAGGCTCCTACAGCCTATTGTGTTCCATTAAAAGTAACTAGTTTTTGAGTCCAGATATTAATTATAAGCATCTAAAGGTTCACATTACTATTCATTTTCCTGATATATAGAATCCTATTTGCATACGTATCTCTTTCTGTAAATTCTGTTTTATATAGTTTCAAATTATATATTAAATAAATATTACTATTCTCTTAGTTGAATGAACGTATAGCTCATTCAGTTAAGACATTTGGCCGCGTAGACCCAGGTTCACATCCCGCTGTTTCACATATATTTCTTCTCTTTTTACTCTTTCTGATATCATTTACCTTTAGAGAGTTCTCTCGTTCTTTATAATAAAGTATTTAATTGTTTATCACACATCCTCTTTATACTTTTTAAAAAGAAAGGCATACTGTTTATCTATTCATTGAGAGTCCAACTTAACGGGATTTTACTGTATATATAAGTATATATATATATATATATATATATATATATATATATATATATATATATATATATATATATATATATATATATATATATATATATATATATATATATATATATATATATATATATATATATATATATATATATATACACAGTAAAATCCCGTTAATGTATATATATATATATATATATATATATATATATATATATATTTATATATATATATATATATATATATTCATATATATATATATATATATATATATATATATATATATATATATATGAATATTTATATATAAATATATGTATATATATATATATATATATATATATATATATATATATATATATATATATATATATATATATATATATATATATATATATATATATATATATATATATATATATATATATATATATATATATATATATATATATATATATATATATATATATATATGAATATATATATATATATAAATATATATATATATATATATATATATATATATATATATATATATATATATATATATATATATATATATATATATATATATATATATATATATAAATATATATATATATATATATATATATATATATATATATTAGGTATATTTGTATAAACATTTGAAGAATCATTTGACAACATTTTTTTATAATTTTATTATTTATTATTTAAACTGTTAACAGTTAATATCTTAAATATATCGTAACATAAAATCTTTTGCGTCTTTTTCGTAACTACACATTCCGGAATGCTTTTTCCGTAAGGAACTATTTCGTAAGTATTCTTACGAAATGATTTGTTTCGCAAGTTTTCTTTTGCAATGCTTTATTACAGAATTTTATTTATTTATATTTTCGTATAGCGCGTTACGGAATGTGCATTTTCGCATGTGCAACTTCCGTAATAACAATTCTATTACGGTAGATAAAAATGCGAAATTTTCGCAAGTTTTGTTTTTCGGCGAACAACCCTAATTAAAGCCAAATTTTTGAATTATTACGAAGCAGATCGATCACGTGTTAAATTTAAACAAGTGATATGTATATAATTTTAAGTAAGTGTGATGTAAAAGTGATGATTTAGAGTTTTTTTTAAAAAAAGGCGAATTAAGATTTTGTTGCTTAAAGCTATTTAAAACAAAAGAGATACTAAAAAATATATGGAACTAATTTTTTATTTAATTAGAGGTCATTGCGTAACTACGTAACGCCAAAAATGGTCATTTTTAAAGAACCTACCCTGTCACGTTTGATCACATTTCCCTTGACCCGCCCACCCACCTCCCATAGAGAGACGTCATTTTATTATTTTTCCCGAAATTAGGGTGATTTTTTTAAAAAATACTGAATTTAAATTGTTCATTTTCAGCCGTACGTATTAACTTCTATTATCAAATGCATTTTTTTTTATGTTTAAATTATTTACAAAATTTTAACCTAGTAAAATTGCTTAAGATAATTGGTTCTTCAAAATCAGTAAACGTGGAGAATTACCAAGTTATTCCAAAGGTATAACTAAAAAAGATCCAAACAGTTCTAACTGCAGTTTCTGGTCACACGAGCGGGTGAGCAGACGTGTTTTTTCTGAACATTCGCTAATGTCTGCGGATTCGACTACAACTAATACGACGCTATTCAGTTTTTTTCGGCGACAGATGCAATAGAGATTTATCTTGGCTACAACAGTTGGAAAATTTAAGCCAAAAACTTGACATTGTCTCTTTTGCAAATCCACGCAGGAGACTGATGGACAATACAAATCAAATGGGTATGACTGTATGAGTTTGAATTTGGGATTAATGAAAAAGGGTATGGCAAAAACCTGTTTAGTAAAATTTTTGAAATTGAGAATAGCAAAATGACTTGCAGCAAGATACATCTGCGTATTTGACCACTTGAAGCATGTAATTTGAACTCAATATGTGCTGTAATTTTCATTGTTGGTTTCAAACATTTTTTTCTGGAAACTCGTAGAATGGCATTACCTTCTAGTATTGGAATAGCCATCGCAAACCCTGGATATTTGTCAATGACTGTTTTACTCCATATTTATTCTAAAATATTAATGGCGTGAAAGAAAATCTTTTTTTTCCAATGCTTCATTGAATATTTTTCCACTTGCACTAATATTTGAACAAAAATGTTTGTAATCAAGAATCAATCCTCAAATATCATGAGAAAAGAGAGTCATTGCATAGCCTCTTGTTATCCAGGGGCGCACTGAGGGTTGGGGATCTGGGTCGGTTTCCCCGGGCATCACCTTTGACAGAAAAACTTGAAAACCTAATCCAAAAATGTTATTTTATCTTTGTTGTGTTTAATTGTTTAATTCGTGAATTATCTTAAATACCGAATTTTTACAATATTTTGTGAATACTAGAAATAATAGCTTTATTTTTCTTATTTTTATTTTGGCGGTGGTTAGGGAGAGAGGCATCCAGTAAATTTTTTTTTAATATACCCCGGGCATCATGAAGCCTGTATGAATGTTAGAATTTCATGAAGTTATTCTTTTCAAAACTATTGGTAATTTATTATATATATATATATATATATATATATATATATATATATATATATATATATATATATATATATATATATATATATATATATATATATACACAGTAAAATCCCGTTAATGTATATATATATATATATATATATATATATATATATATATTTATATATATATATATATTCATATATATATATATATATATATATATATATATATATATATATATATGAATATTTATATATAAATATAGTATATATATATATATATATATATATATATATATATATATATATATATATATATATATATATACATATATGAATATATATATATATATATATATATATATATATATATATATATATATATATATATATATATATATATATATATATATATATATATATATATATATGTATATATATATATATATATATATATATATATATATATATATATATATATGAATATATATATATATATAAATATATATATATATATATATATATATATATATATATATATATATATATATATATATATATATATATATATATATATATATATATATATATATATATTAGGTATATTTGTATAAACATTTGAAGAATCATTTGACAACATTTTTTTATAATTTTATTATTTATTATTTAAACTGTTAACAGTTAATATCTTAAATATATCGTAACATAAAATCTTTTGCGTCTTTTTCGTAACTACACATTCCGGAATGCTTTTTCCGTAAGGAACTATTTCGTAAGTATTCTTACGAAATGATTTGTTTCGCAAGTTTTCTTTTGCAATGCTTTATTACAGAATTTTATTTATTTATATTTTCGTATAGCGCGTTACGGAATGTGCATTTTCGCATATGCAACTTCCGTAATAACAATTCTATTAAGGTAGATAAAAATGCGAAATTTTCGCAAGTTTTGTCTTTCGGCGAACAACCCTAATATAAATATATATATATATATTATATATATATATATATATATATATATATATATATATATATATATATATATATATATATATATATATATATATATGTATATATATATATATATATATATATATATATATATATATATATATATATATATATATATATATATATATATATATATATATATATATATATATATATATATATATATATATATATATATATATATATATATATATATATATATATGTATGTATACTTTTTTTGTTTTTGTTTCAGAAACTGATCTGACTGTTCTTGGCTATCTTAATGATACACCTGAAATAACAACAGCTCGTCGTCTGCCCCCACATGGGGGAAAAACTAGGAAACGAAAGTCAGCACCTAAAACTTGGGCACAGAATGTGAGAAAGCAGCTAAGACAATCTGGTCAGCCGTATAAAAATAGAAAGGGAGAAAATGTTCCATGCAAGTCTGTAACCAAAAAGAAAGACTGTCTAAATTCTTGTAAATTCAGATGCGCACAAAATATTAGTAATGAAGAAAGAACACGTATATTTGCTGATTTTTGGTCTATGGACGACATGCAAAAGAGACATTTCTACAGTCGAACCACTGAACGACTTCAGAAGAAACGTCATCGAACCATCAATGAAAATTCGCGAAAAGCGTATTCATTTTTTTATAGCTTTTTTGTTGGTGATTTGCAAACTCGAGTTTGTAAAGAATTTTACCTCACAACATTAAATATAAGTAGTAGAAGAGTTTATTATCATCATGAAAAAAAAAAATGATACTACTGTAAGCCCAGCCCTTTCAAAATGGGGGAAACACGCCAAAAAGGTTATAGATCAATCATTAAAACAAAGCGTTACAGATCATATCAATGCATTTCCACGTGTTCCATCACACTACTGTCGTCAAAGAACAGAAAAAGAATATTTTGAAGCTTTTTTAAATTCTAATAAGATGTATGAACTTTACCTATTGTGAAGAAAAGAGTATTGCCCCTGTTAAGAAGCATTTGTATAGATTCATATTTGATCATCACTTTAACATTGAATTTCAGAAGCCAAAAACTGATTTATGTAATACATGCTATGAATACCGCAATCTAGTAAATCCAACTGAGGAACAAACCCAAAAGTTTACCAAACACATTATTTCTAAGAATGAAACTAAAGCAGAACGAGATATAGACCGCAAAATTATAGATAAAAATGTGGCTGTAGTATGTATTGACCTTGAAAATGTAATAAGTTTACCAAAATCAAATGTGGGAGCATTTTTTTACAAACGAAAACTTTCAGCTTATAATTTAACTGGGCATTGCTCCATAAATAAAAAAGGTTATTGTATGCTTTGGCATGAAGGTGTTTGGGGTCGTGTAGGCAATGACCTTGCAAGTAGTGTAACATGCTTGCTAGAAAAGATAATTGCAGACCACTCTCATGTTAATAAACTCATACTATGGTTCGATTCCTGTGTGCCTCAAAACAGAAATAGTCACATGTCCATTGCTTTGCGTCAGTTTTTGATATGTTACCCAAAAATTAGAGTAATTGAGCAAAAGTTTTGTGAACCAGGACATTCTAGTATACAAGAGGTTGACAATATCCACAGTCAAATAGACAGAGCACTTACTCTTCTTGAAATATTTAGTCCTTTAGGTTTAACCAGAGCAATTTCTGCTGTTCAAAGAAGAAATTCTTTTTTTGTCTACCAAATGAATAGATTAGATTTCAAACATTTTTCAGCTATTGCAAGCTATTTCAATTTTAAGCTTGTTCCCTATAGCTAGATAAAGCATCTGGTTTACTGAGCAGAGTTTTCAGATCATGTATATTACAGAAAGTCGTTTTCAGATGTTTGTTCAAAAGCACGAATTAGGCGTCTTCCTAACAATCCGCGCTCTTTATCATCTGTGATAACAAAACCTCTGGCAGTTGTACCAATGGCTTCTGCCTTGAATCAGTGTGCTCAAATTTCAAGTGATAAAGCCAAGGACCTTAAAAGGATGTTCAAGTATATGTCTC
>NC_061159.1:21887142-21917142 GCF_022113875.1 Hydra vulgaris | reverse complement strand
TATGGTAACAGTTGTATTATTATTATATTAAAATAATATTATTGTAACCTTGTTAAAATTTTTAAAATTTAATTGTAAAACTAATATATTGTAAAGCTATAATATTTAGTACTTGAGATAATGTATTTTATAAAATTGAAAATAAATATTTTATAAAAAAAAAAAATTAAAAAAAATGCATTTTTTGTGAAGCTGCACCGAACAGTGAACGCCTTAGGGATGAATAATAAGTTAAAAAGAGTTTAGCAGAGTGAGAAAAAAATGCAAAAGGACATATGTCCAGTGGAAAACAAAGAGCCTCTAGTGGAAAAATATTTAAAACTGATATAAATAAAATGTAGTAAAAAATAAATAAGAATAATAAACAATAGTCAAGGAAAGTCATTGGTTGTTGTGCTATTAAATTGTTATTAGTGTCTAGCGTAAATGTGACGTGTAGATAGAATTGGTAATGGAGTAGAATTATTTGTTTTATAAGTAGTCACCATGTTGTTTGTATTATTATGGTGATAAACATTCATTATAGATATAAGTGTCATGAACGTCTCGAGTGCAGTATGGATTTAAATATTCTTAAATTACTAGACATCTTTGAACTCGGGTCGCCACCGTATGATTTAACTATCATATCCACTAATTTAATAGCACAACAACTAATGACTTTCCTTGACTATTGTCTATTATTCTTATTTATTTTTTACTACATTTTACTTATATCAGTTTTAAAAATTTTTCCACTTTGAGGCTCTTTGTTTTCCACTGGACATCTGTCCTTTTGTACTTTTATCTCACTCTGCTAAACTCTTTTTAACTTATTATTCATCCCTAAGGCATTTACTGCTCGGTGCAGCTTCACTAAAATGCATTGCATTTACAAAAAGTATTTATGTCCGCGTGGACAGCAACGACTATCTTCCTGACAACAACATATACCAGAGGTAAATTAATTTACCTAACAAAACTTACAAAGAAGAGTACTTACAACAGTAAATAAACCCATGCTTATGCACATGCACCTCACATCCTGAATTAACACTTTACTCTTCTCTTTTTAAATTTTAGTTTATTTCTATAATTATTCCTTATATCATAGTACTCTTATTATTAATTAGTTACTGTAAATGACACAAAATCAGCCATTCTATACACACATTGTATTTAATTGACTAGAGTTTACATGCTAACTGTTTTGAAAACGAATAACTCCACTCCACTTCAGATACTCCTGACTACATTACAGTCACGTGACATGCACGGTTAAACTTGTCACTTATACACAATACAAATCACACTTATGTACCATTTACACTTAACTGTTAGACTACATAATTTCTATATAAGTTTAGATTATGAATTGTGTAATATATATATACAGATTATTAGCTGCAATTCACGTATACAAGTCATTGTTGCTTTATTGATATAGCTCTGTTTAACATTTCTAGTTTATCGAGATTTATTTATGCTACTTTTTAATGATACACGTTTATTAGACTTATAGTACTCATGTCTACCTTACGTAACACCTATTAAAAAGACTTTCAACTATTTTTATACTGATAACTCTCACTATCAAGACATGCTACCACAGTAATCACACACACACGTACACTACATTGGCTACTATTATTGACAAACCGCTGCACTTAATAGACAGTCATGTCAATAAATTACTTACTATTGTTTGCAAGTTATACTGAACCTCGCTAGGTGTCCTCTGGTCTCAGTGTCAATTCAATAGTCTATGGCAATTGTCCTAACTGGAGACTCTGAGAATAGTCCTTTTGGGATAACACAATGGGATACCTTAAAAAGATACCCTGGTGTTGACCCAGAGTGGAACTTCTTTTGGGATACAAGTCTCGGATGAAAGCTGGAGGTCCTCATGTGTTCATACTGCACCATAAGGCACAAATCCATACTGTACTCGAGACGTTCATGACACTTATATCTATAATTTATGTTTATCACCCTAATAATACAAACCACATGGTGACTACTTATAAAACGAATGATTCTACTCCATTACCAATTCTATCTACACGTCACATTTACGCTAGACACTAATAACAATTTAATAGCACAACAACTAATGACTTTCCTTGACTATTTTTTACTATTCTTATTTATTTTTTACTACATTTTATTGATATCAGTTTTTAATATTTTTCCACTTTGAGGCAGATTGTTTTCCACTGGACATCTGTCCTTTTGTACTTTTATCTCACTCTGCTAAACTCTTTTTAACTTATTATTCATCCCTAAGGCGTTCACTGCTCGGTGCAGCTTCACTAAAATGCGTTGCATTTACAAAAAATGCATTTTCTCTATTATAATTGTCTATATATAAATAATTCTGTTGTATAGGAGCCTCGTAATTTTGGTGTATTATGCATTTTGACAGTTACTGCTTTATATATTACTTCGTTTCTGGCATATATTTATCTCAATTTCGATATGTCAATCAAAAATGTAGCGTCATGTGTATAAGAGCATTATAAAAAATACGTCTATAAGATGTCTCGAACACTATTTTTCATAGACGGCTTAATAAAGATGTCTTTTAGCCTAATGATCTAGACGTCTGCAAGTGCTTACTCAAAGACCTTTTTAAGACGCTTTTGTGCTTACTTGGTATTTCTACCAAGCCATATTCCCAGAAATTTATGCAATGTTAATTTTAGCACCATTAATTGCTTTATAATTTAACTTAGGCGCGTTACCAATATTTTTGATAGAGTTGCCTCCAATTAAATAAAAATTGTCATTATCTGCATATTATTGTATTTTTGTTTTTTTTTCTTCCTATTAAAATCCCTTTTATGTCTCTGTTTTGTCAAACATATTGTGAAAATATTTCAGTCTGTATGACTTACAATATCATCGGTAAATGGCAACCTCGTCTTACCTCTCTCAAAATATTTATTTTTTCTGAAAGAAAATTTTAATTTTTGCGTGTATTTTGTTGTAACTTTTTTGATAAAAGAAACAAAAATCTTTCCAAAACTGAAAAGTTCAAATGAAAACTTCAAGACTCTTGAAAAAAAAAATATCTGTCTACCATATCGAAAGCTTTTTACCTGATCTACGGAAAGTATATAAACATTAAGTTTTTCTTTGTTAGCTAAAGTTATTACGTGTCTCGTATAACTTAAGTTGGTATAAATTATTATATTTATAATACAAGCCTTTTGATTATTAATTATTATATTAGGTAAAATGTTTTCCAACCTATTGGCTAATGTTTTTGTTAAATTTTTATAACACACATTTAATTTCGTTTCCGGATGTTTAGGTATTGTGGTTTATTTTCCTCCGGCTAATTGCCATAGAGAGGCCACATTACCAAGCCCGCAAAAACGAGTTTAGCTTATTAGAGAGCATCATAACCCGCTTCGCAGACCAAGAGTAAGTGGTTTTAAGAAGAACGAAGGAATTAGAGTAAAATTCGGGAGAAATCTAGTTAAAAGATAGCGTAGAGAAAGCGGACAGATATTGCACTAGATGTTAGAATGTGCAATATTAATTTCAATATACTAGTTTTAACATTGTTGAAATTTTTAGGCCCATCTCATAATGTTTCAAGTAGGTAAAATTTTTTTAAATTACTTTAAATTTTCAAAAATTCAAAGTAAAAAAGTTAACAAAAAGTTCAAATTACAATATTTAAACAACCAGATTTCAATCACATATTTAAAGGCTGGCCCGTAGCAAGCTTTTTGTTTTTGTTTTTGAATATAACTTTATGTAACGACATGGAACAAACTCCAAAGTTTTTAACATTAAATATACATTTTTTTAACATTTTATACTAAATTTAAGTTCATTAACAAGTCTTTAATTCATGCAATAATCTCTTAGTGTTCAAAAACTATGACCATATAAATTTTGAGCAACCTGTCCAATTAATTATAGGATTTAAAATATCATTTTTAATAAAGTTTTAAGTTCATCTGACAACCAAATTCCGTTCCTCATTCAAAAGTTTGGAGCAAAAGTTAATTTAACTTTTTTTTCGTGAATAAGTAATCAAATGACTTTTTAAAATTAAATCGACAAATTAAAATTTGTCGAAGAATAACGAAGAAAATTAAGTTTTTTTAAGTGACTTTAGTCACTTAAAAAAGACTTTAGACTTTAGTCTACAAAATCTTTTAGACTTTTTATTTACTTTTCTTTTGTAAATTATACGAATGGCGGGGACAAGAAGAAGACAAAAATAGTCTTATTGCCGAGCCGCTAAATATCCGCACATAACAAAGTCATTAAAAACATTAAATATTATTAAGTCATTAAAAACTTGTAATTAAACTTATTAAACTTAAACTTTAGAAAAACACATGATCGTCATCATGTGTTTTTCTGAAGTTTGAGTTTGAAAAGTTTATTTTAGTTGACAGTTATAGTTTTGTTATTTTTGGGTATATATCTAAATAATTATTATATGTGTAGCTGAAATACCTAATTCTCCTGTTTTAGTATCTTATTTTAGAAAAAGATAAATCATGCATAACATACTAAAACAGAAGAAATATTTTATTTTTTTAACATATAAAAACAATACTTTATTTTTGTAACATATTTATAAAAAATTTATTTTTTTAATATAAAATAAAATGGTTTAAAAAATGTTATGAAAATGTAAATTAAACAAAATAAAAGATTTAACTTTAAATTGATTTATATACAGGTATTGCGTGGTATTATACCTCGTCAAAAGCGATGAAAAAGGTTTCATGATTTGAAAATGCGGCGATTCCATTTTTCACCAAATCGATTAGAATTACTTAATCAACAGCATCTTTTACTAATAGTATTATTAATAGTTACGCAGTGCCGTATCCAGAGGGGGGGGGGGCTATAGCTCCGGGTTCCACAAATTTAGGGGCCCACAAAAATTTTAGGGGACCTTTTTTTTTTTAGTCATTTTTAGGCTCTAGTCCATAAAATGGCCTCCAGAAACAAAAATAGCCCCGGGCGCATATTTTGAAACCCTATACAGGTTCAGAATAGGCAGAGATATGCGCAATCTGATTCGCCAATTTTGAAAGAGAGGCTTTTGCGCCTAAGTTTAAATCAAAACAAATGTCAAAAAACGTATTGAATAATAAAAGTGAAATAGAGTAATTGCCAAATAATAATGACTTTTTGTCATTATTATTTGGCAAAATGACAAAAATGGATAAAAATTTTTTTTTTTTTTTTAAAAAAATTTTTTTATCCATTTTTGTACAATATAGTATATTTATTTTCTTAAAAAAAAAGATTTAAAAAAATTAGTTTGTTTTCTTTATTATTTTATAACTCTAAAATATAAAAATAACAACGATTGTAACAAACTATAAACCAGATGGTAAAACTTTACTATGCTTTTATTGATATTACTTGATAAAAAATTTTAAAACTAACAGTTTTAAAATTTTACCAAGTAATATCAATAAAATATTATTAACTTGGTATAAGTTTTTTCAAATTAAGTTCCCATTAATCCTATCATTTAGCAAGAAAAATATTTTTTTTTAAATACTTCATTTTTTTCAGAATTTTCATACTTATTATTCCCATTTATAAATTGTATACACCACTAAAACATTTTAAGTTTGAGAATATTGCTTATTGGTTGTTGTAGCTAGCCCAGATAATTTACATCACTCTCAAATTAATAGCAATTGTAAACAAGAGCTGATTTAGATAGGCATTGGTAATGTATAGTAATAAAAGATTACAAAGCATTGTAGCATAATAAGCTATAAGAAAAAATTTATAACCTGATGTCCACAAGTGTGTTTTGATATAGTTAACTGATTACAAAAATGAACAACTCTTAACTTACCACACCTTTATGCAGAGCTAAGTGTAAAAAGGTAAAAACAAGAAAAATTGCAAAAATACAAGTTCATGTTGTTGTTTATTTCAATTTTATAAGACAATACATATAAAGCACATGTTTGTTGATATATAGCTTTTAACCTGAACAAAATATTGGTTATTGAATTCTATAATTGATAAAAAAAAGTTTACTCTTAAATAGCAACTGATGGTAAATAAAATTAAATAAAGCAACAAAGTTTGAAATTTTTTTTATTTATTATGCTATTAATTTATTTTACATTACATAATCCTGAATAAAAAAAAATCTTCTCTAAAAAAAAAAGAAAAAAAAACACTTTTTTTTCATTTTTCTAGGCAGTAATATTTATCTTTCATGTTTCCAAATTTTATTAATAGTTTTATTATGTAATCATTGGAATAACCAATAAAATCAAGTGTGCTTTTTTTGAATTTCTGTGAATACCTCTTGTATAATAATTTAAAAATAGAGATGTGTTATGTTTTATCTTGAAGTAATTTTTTTTTTTTCTGAAAACTTGCTTCTTCAAATGTAAAAGCTTGTTTTGATCAAGTTCTTTTTATTACAATAATTGCCATAATTCACCCTCATTTGGTTAAATTGTTTAACTTCAATTCTCTTTGTTAGCTTGTATTATCAACGCTTAAATGTAACAGAACAAAAGAACTGTTCAGTAGAAAAACAAATAAATATCACTTTTTTTTGGTTAAATTTTCCAATAGATTATTAATATACAATTTTCATCCTATTTATATATATAAGTTAAAACACCCTGCCAAACTTTTTTTAATTTTTCACAAAGTGTTTGCAGGTTTAAGGATGATGTTTTATTAAAGTTAAGTAAAGAAAAATATTGATGTACGTCTTATCAGCCTTCTCAATATTTAAGTTAAACAGTAACTTCTTCAGAGTTCGTAGATTTACATGGAACATGTAAGCTAGTTTGGTAAAATATCTGTAATTTTTTTTTTTTATCTAAATGTTTAACTATTTATAATTAACAAGACAGTGTAAAGATGCAGTAATGAGCATAGAACAACCTCTGCCTCAACTGAAAATTTATACTTTGCATACTTTAAGTACGTTACCAATAGTCTTCATTTTTTCTCTTCCAGTAACTTCCAACACTAATTAGTGGTTGCTTGCAGCCTTGTTGGAAGCGAAGATATTTAAAAAAAAAAAAATATTTGACTTTAATACTTTTTCTTGCTTTTAATTTTATTGTTTATATATAACTTCACAAAAAATTACTCTTCAGCAGACAAACATATAAATTTCACTTCTGTTGTTAAACTTTCAAATAATATTTTATAAATACAGTTAATATTGCCTGCCAAAATTTTTCTAAATTTTTAAAAAGTGTTTAATGGTTTAAGATGATGTTTTATTAGAGTTATGCAATAAAAAGTAAATCAGTCTCCTCCAAACAATAGTTGAAACAAAACATGAAAACAAAATCTCCTGAAAACTCATATATTGGCATGGAACATGTAAGCTAGTTTTGCAATCAGTACAAATTTTCTTTATTTAAAAACTCTAATGTTCAACTCTTTATAATTAACGTATAAATCAATTTATAAATAAAGTTCTTCATCAGTAGTCTGGTAAAACTGCATATAATCTTCATATGCAAAAGTATTTGAGTATGCTTTAAGGCCAAGAACATATTTTGCGAGAAATAAATTTATAGATCTGTAGTGTAGTAAATTAAATAGTCTATAATTAATTCTAAGCCAACATAGAAGGCTTTATTCTTCATATAATAATATGTAAACTAAAATATACAAACAGGTTAGTTTTAGTATACACATAACTAAACTCAACAAGGATAATAATAATTATAAGAATCAGCACAAGATCTTTTCGAATTACACTTTTTTCTACTTCTTTAAATTAACAACAGATAAAACCTCCATCACCAAGATTAACTTTATTGAAACTTTGAGATTTTTACGAGTGAAAATTCTCTGTTACAAATAGATTTTGATACCTTTTAAATATTCTAAAGAATAATAAAATAAAATTTCTATGTTGATAGTAACACAAGACTTGTATTGATAAACTTAGTTCATCATTACTATGAAATTTATTTTTAAATAAAGCGCATTTGCCTCTCTTTCAAAATCAGCGAATCAGATTGCTCATATTTCTGCCCTGTATAGGGTTTCAAAAGATGCGCCCCGGGCCCCCAAGAAGTCTTAATCCGCCACTGTAGTTACGTACAAAAGGGGTCTGTTAATGTGCTGTTAAAAACCATATTAAACTCATTTTTCAACTCTGACTTTATGGTAATCAATAATATAATGATGTCTACTTGCGTAAAATCTGAAATACAATATTAATATTATTATAAAAAACCAATGATTTTGGTTAATAAACATTTTATGTTTATTAACCAAAATGTTTCATATTTACTTTTAGTAAATATAAAACATACTTAAGTGCCAAACTTAAGTGTGTTCTTGTTTATATCACATTAGAATGTTTTGGAAAGTGTTGAAATATCCACCTTATTCGGTTTGGGTGTAAACTTTATATAATCGGAACATTTGAGTTTTAAATTTTAAAACCTGTCGACTAGGGTTTCTCAAACGGGATCCCGGGATCCCGGGGATAAAAGTGGCAGCGGGATTTCCCGGGATATCACTCTTATATCCCGGAATATAATTTTTTTTAAAATAAATTTACATATGATAACTTTGAACTAATTCGACCAAAAATAAGAAAAATATTATTGCATTTAGTTGTGTTTTATGTGTTCATACCTTATATTAAAACCTAGCACAACAAGAAATGCTATTGAAACTATCTTAAACTAAAAAGAAATGCATTGCAATGCAATGTTTTCTTTTTTCTCATTATTATAAAATATGAGTAAAAAATAAAAAAGATTTCTTGCGACGAAAACAGTAAGTTTAATTTTTAAACTTCTAAATTATTGAAAAGTTAAACTTTTTCTGTATCAAATTATTGAAATATTTAATAATTTTTGTATTTAAAAAACGGCAAACAAACACATAAAAGTCATACGTAAGATAACATACATATGTAAGAAATATTTGTAACTTTACTTTTAGTTGTTCTGCGATTCAATTTAGTTATACTATGTCAATTGTAAATGGATCCAAAGCATGGCAGTATTTTTGTAAAGAAAAATCTGGCGAATCTGCAATTTGCAAAAAGTGCAATGTAAAGATAATGTGCAAAGGATTTTCGACCAGTGGGCTCCTACGTCATTTAAAAAACACACATAAAGATTTGGATCTAAATATGAAGCGTCTACTTGAAGATACTGGTTCGGAAAATAAAATTGTTCAAAAGAAAATAACATTGTTTGTTAAACAGCAGACTATCGAGGAAATTGTGTCAAACCTAGCAAGGGTGGATGGCTTCTCAATAAATGCCATAACAAAAAGTGAATTCATTAGAAAATCATTGTCTGAAAAAGGCATGTTATTACCAAAAAATCCATCCCATGTTATGGGTATGATAAAAAAACAATATGAATTAGCTAGACAAACTGTGGTTTTAGAGATAACAAAAGAAATTTCTAGCGGGTCGCGATTTTCTTTATCGTTAGACGAATATACGTCTTTAAAAAATCGACGTTATTTAAATGTAAATTTACACTTATCAACAAAGTTTTGGAACCTGGGAATGACTCCGATAGCTGGATCACTTCCTGCAGAAAAAATTGTTGATCTAGTTGAAAATAAACTGTCAGATTTCAGTTTATCAATTAAAAAGCACATCATAGCTAGTGTCACTGACGGAGCATCCGTAATGAAAAAATTTGGACGGCTAAGTGGTATTGAACATCAGCTGTGTTATGCCCACGGACTTCATTTGGCAGTATGTGATGTTCTTTACAAAAGTCAGACTCTTCAGCAAAATATATTGAATTTGAATCGCAGTTTCAAGATTCCGATGAAAATTTGAGTGATTACGACGAGTTTGATGATGTATTTGACTGTAATGATGAGTCACACAGCTCAACAGGCGTTACGTTTATTGATGATTTACAAAATAGCGTAAATATAGCCTTAACAATTCAGAAGGTTCGAAAAGTGGTTCGAATGTTCCGTAAATCACCTCTTAAAAATGAAGTTTTACAAATGTACGTAAAATCTATGTTTAATAAAGAGCTTAAGCTGATATTAGATGTCAAAACGAGGTGGAATAGTCTTGTTGCAATGCTAGAAAGATTCCTTAAAGTAAAAACATGTATACTAAAAGCAATGATCGATTTAAAAGAAGTTCTGAATATCTCCGAAGATGAATATGCGATTATGAACGACATAACATTTTCTCTGCAACCAATAAAAGTTGGAATAGAAAGACTTGGTAGAAGTAATGCTACTCTACTTGACGCAGAAGGTGTAATGATATTCATCTTAGACGATTTGACGGAGAAAAAAAATTTTATAGCTAATAAACTGCTTCAATCTGTGCAGCAGAGAATTGAAGAACGCAGAAATGCCAATTTAATTGGATTACTAAAATTTTTAAACAACCCAATTAGTTATAATCAGGAATCAAATATCAACTCCAAACTACTCTTACCGCCCAAACATGCATTAAAAGCAACAGCAAAAAAAATTTATACCAGGTTGTACATAGAGGATGCTAGCCTTAGTTCATCAAATAATGAAATAGTTGAAGTGAGTCGTGATAATGAAAGCATGGTTTCTGACCCGTCAATACCTCAACCTGTTGCTCCATATTTATTAGGCAAAAGTATTTTGACGCTTGAACAAAAATTGGATGCGACTATTTGTAATGTCAAACAAGTAGAAAAAGCAGCTCTAGAAAACATTAGCAATTTAAAAAACCTCACAAAAGAAATCAAACTTTTTGAGGCAACTGGAAAGCGTAGCGAAAGTTTAGAAAGAATATACTCAACATTAATGACCATCAAGCCGACATCAATTGAATCAGAAAGGGCTTTTTCTGCCGCGGGTCTATTTATGGGAAAAATTCGTTCACGATTAAGTGACAAATCAATTGATTGTTTATGTTTTTTAAAACAATATTTCATTTTAAATAGTAATATAGATTAGTGTGCTAAGATAAATTTGTGTCAGAAACCGCTTGTTATTATATTAAAAATTATGCCGGGAAATCCCGGGAAATCCCGGGATAAATAAGTTATACACCGGGAATCCCGGGATGCTAAATTTACGGGAAATGAGAAACCCTACTGTCGACATATGTGTAAGAAAATAAAAAATAGTAGTTTATTAATTTGTTTCCCTAGCATTTGGAGTAGGGATAGCAAATGTTTTTTTTTCCCAGTCTTTTATCACTGAATGCGTAGATTAAGATTATTTCTTATTCGTCATATAAATCATTGCTTAGCTACAGCTTGGGTCATACATATATTACACAGTGACGTAGTAAAGTATTTTCGGTCAGTAGGCATACGTGGCCAAGGTGTCCAATTTCTTTTTCTCTGGAACAATAATTTTCTAAACAAAAAAACAAAAAAAAACTCTTTAAATATATCTTAGAGCTCCTAAACCTTGCGGCTCTAAGTTCAGTACACTTAATTGCCTTACGGTATCTAGGCCACTGATACTACACGCAGATAAAGATGTTTACGTAAAAAGTTCTAAATTTTTCATGCCCATATAAAAGTAACGTAGTTGTTTAAACCAAGACTTTAGAGTCTAAGGATATTCTTGAGCGGGTGAACATTTTTTGTATCAAAGTGGCAAAAAATATAACACCATGCCCTGAAGATTAAGGACTCCTTAATCTTCAGGGCATGGTGTTATACACCCCATAACACAGGACAAGTTTAAACTTTCTCTCCTTAGTTTTTAAATAATAAATACATTTACGGAAAAAACTTTATTTGTTAAAAAGAAATAACTATTATGCCAATTATTTTCCTTTCAAGCAAACTGTTCTTTCTGAGTCTCCCATGGGTGTATGCGTTTTCTGTTAACTGCCTTGTTTCAGCTTTGTCTAAATTTCAGACCTTTCGAATGATTGGTCAGAGAGTGAAGATTTTTGAGATGGTTTGGTTCAGAGAATGGTTATTATAGCTAAAACTATGATGGACCGGAACTATAGAGGGCTTTAATCATGGGAAGAAATCTATTGTTGATATTTTCAAACTTAACAGGAAAGAAATACCTAAAACCGCGCAAATCAAATATTGCAGCAAACTGAATGTTAGTGCCTTAAAGTTTTACTTTTTTGCATTACTTTTGTACAAGATCCTGTCAAATTTATTGTAAACTATAACTAAATTTATTTACTTTATATAAATTACTTTTAGTTTACTTTACAAATTATATAAAATGTAAGCTTATGTAATTTAAATTTTATTTTATATGACTTATTTTAATTACTTTTTATAAAGAAAACTCCTACTTATAATTTTTTTTTTTTTTTTTTTTTTGTAAATTAAATTTACATTTGCTAGCATATTACTTTTATGTAAGTTACTTTTATATGTAAGTTACTTTTTTATATAATTTTTTTTAATTAGTTATTTTTATAGGTAAATGTAAATTACAGTTTGATGTACTTTTGTAATGTAATTTTCAAAAGTAATTAACTTTTAAATGTAAAAGTAAATTACTTTTTGATGTAATCTTCTTACATTATAAAGTAAAATTCGTTTCAAAAAAATTAATTAATTTTACGGAAATGTAAATTTACATAATACGTTTAAAATTACTTATGTAATTTACTTATTGATAAAAATTAACTTACTCGTATGAGTAAAAAAAAGTAAGTAAATAAGCCATCCCGACTTAAAACTTTACCGGCGCACAAAAAATAATTATTTTTTGCCTCCATTTGATTTAAGATTAGTTTATTAGGGAGCATGGCCTACTTAAATTAAACGGCATGATTTGTTGCATTTTCCGTAAAAAATTAAGAGGCCAGTTTTTTTACGGCTCAAGTATAAAAACTTAACTTTTGTTATGGTTAAGAGTTTTGTTTGCGCTAAAAATGTTTTATTCTTATTTTATTATAATGGTTTAACAATAGTTATATTTTTTTTGAGTACTTACATTATTTGTGCTCGAGTTTTTGTTAACTAATTGCCTGCTTCAGTTTATTCCAATAACACAGAATACTGAAATAAGTAGGTACGTGCGTATCTGGCTTTTTACGGCACCGATTTCAAAGATAAAAACTGTGACCTTTTTTTTTCACAGCGTGCACAAGGTCGATGTGGTAAGGATGTATTCATTTGTCTTTTTTTTTAGAACTTGATATATCTTAGACTTTATTAAAAAACTAGAATGTTTTATGTTGAATAAATTAAGTTTTTTTTTTACAGTTAATAACTTTTTTAGTGATTTTATTTCTATTTAAAATTGGCCGTGGATAGAGTACCGAAAGTTTTTATATAGACTCTCTATATTGTTTTTACACGTGACCTTTAGCAACCAATGAACGCGCTATTAAAAGTTAAAACTTTCGGTACTCTATCGACGGCGTTTAAAATTTCGCTCCTGTTCTAAAAGTACATTGATATTGAAGGCATGTTAGTACACTTATAATATTTTCCAGTCAACTGAATGAATCAATTTTCTATGTGCCTGCCAAATTTAAATAATACAGTTGACTGGAAAATATTATAAGTGTACCAACATATAAAACCAAAGTGTACCAACATATAAAACTAACAAAAAATATTATAAGTGTACCAACGATAAAAAAGGTTAGTGACTTAGAGAAAAAAATTTGCTCAAAATCTTAGCAAGCGAAGACAAAGAAAAAATTCGACAAATGGAAGATCGGCAAAGAAGAAATAATTTAAGATTTGAAGGAATTGCTGAAAACGAGTCGGAAAGTTGGGATGATTCGGAAATTAAAATAATGAATATACTTGAAAATAATTTAAATGTAAATGGAGTAAAAATAGAAAGAGCACATCGGACAGGAAAGCGTAATACAGAAAAGCCAAGAACTATCGTGATCAAGTTACTTGATTATAAAGAGAAAGTAAAAATTCTGAAAAATGCAAACAAACTTAAAGGTTCGGGAATATTTATAAACGAAGATTATTCGGTAGAAACAGCAATAATACGAAAAAAATTATTCGAAGAAAGAAAAATACACAGGAACAACGGTAATATTGTACTGTTATTTACGATAAATTAATTGTAAAGGATTTTAAGAAATCAATTTGAATAATCATATTTTATTTTTTTATTAAAACTACTCTTATTTAAAATGGCTGACGAAACTGACAGATCCGATTTTGAGTTTAAAACATTTGAAATTAATAGTTCAACACTTTTACATCAAAGTTCGGATCCTGATTTTAATTTTTATAATAATAATGAAGTAATTAAACATATTAACCCATTATATTATAACTCAAACTCAAAAAATATAACGGAAGGAATGGATGATAACTCATTTTCAATTCTCCATATTAATATTAGGAGTATTCAAAAAAACTTTGAATCATTAAATCAGTTTTTATATAAAATCAAAATTAGTTTTAACATTATTTGCCTTAGCGAAACATGGTGTCATGATAAAAATATTGAAAAAGATTCAAATTTCCAAATACCTAATTACAATGTGGTTCACTAAGTTAGAGGTTGGGGCAAGGAAGGTGGGGGTTCATGTATATTTATTATTAATTCATTATCATACAAATTAATGCAAAACTTAAGCTCAACCACTAATGACTATGAATCTTTTTGCGTAGAAATCATTAGCGAAACCTCAAGAAATATAATTGTGCATCCGTTATATAGACCACCTACAGGAAAACTTAATGCGTTCAAAAATCACATTAAAAGTATAATTAAAAATAAATCAAGTTGCAATAAAAGTGTGTATTTTATTGGTGACATTAACATCAACATTTTTGACTATGACGTTAATAAGCACATTAATAATTTCTTTAATGTCTTTTTTCAATCTGGTTACATTCCATTAATAAATAAACCCACGCGTGTAACTAAGTAAAGTGCAACATCAATAGATCAAATTTTTACAAATGAATTTCTCACAACAAAAATAAAAACTGGAATATTTAAAACGGATATTTCGGACCATTTTCCAATTTTTATTATATCAAATAAATGCGATAAGTCTTATTCTTAAAAAAGGAAAGTAACAAAACGACTAATAAACGATACCTCCATTAAATCTTTTCATGATGTTATATCATTCGAAAAATGGGACGAAACTCTAATAAATTTAAATGCTGATGAGGCCTATGATATTTTCTTAAATAAGTTTCTTCAATATTATAACAAAGCATTTCCCATAGTTACAGAATTATTAAAAGAAAAAACTCTTATGAGACCTTGGATAACAAAGGGAATTATTAAATCTTCAAAAATAAAACAGAGATTATATTGCAAATATCTTTAAAAAAAAACACTACAAAATGAAACTAACTATAAAAATTATAAACGTTTATTTGAGTCAACTTTGAGCGTTCAAAAGCTAATTACTATTCAGATCAAATAATAAAAAGTAATGGTTCGCAAAACACATGGCGCATTATTAGGGAAGTTATTGGCAAAAAAGATTTAGACAGAAATGCTTTGCCCAAAAATCTCAAATTAAATAATAAATTAGTTTTTAATAAATCAATGGGGCTGAAACGCTAAATAACTTTTTTTTTAATGTTGGTAAAAGTGAAAAAATTGAACCATCTCAAATAAGTTTTAAATCATACTTGACATCAACTAATGTTGTTATGCCAAATCATGAACTTAAGGAAAAAGAATTATTAAATTCAGTTTCTTTGTTAAAAATTAACAAAAGTTCCGGTTTAGATGATATCAGCAGTATGGTCATTATTAAGTCACTAAAATATATAACAATACCACTTTTACATATTTTTAATTTATCTTTAAAACATGGAATTTTTCCTGAAAAACTAAAGGGTGTAAAAGTTACACCAATTTTTAAAACAGGTGATCCTTCTGATGTTTCCAACTACAGACCGATCTCTGTTCTTAATTGTTTTTCAAAGATTTTGGAGCGTGTACTGTATAATAGACTTTATTCTTTCTTAAATGTAAGTAATATTCTTTACAATAAACAATTCGGGTTTAAATCCGGTCATTCGACCGATCACGCAATAATTAATCTTGTGCTTGAAATTTTTAAAGCGTTTGATGAAAATAAATTTACTTTAGGTGTCTTTATTGATCTGAGCAAAGCGTTTGATACCGATCATAATATTCTTCTTTATAAACTTAAAAATTATGGTATCATAAATTCTAACTTAGGCTGGTTTAAGAGTTATTTAAAGAATAGGAAACAATGCATTTTATATGATGGCGAGAAAACAGACTTGATGACAATTACCTGCGGAGTCCCCTCAAGGAATAATTCTAGGACCATTTTTATTTCTCATTTATATAAATGACTTGAGTAAATTTTCCAATATCTTAAATTCAATTTTATTTGCCGACAATACTAACGTATTTTATTCAAATAAAGATATTAATTTTTTATTTACAACAGTGAACGAGGAGCTTGTGAAACTAAGCGAATGGTTTATTTCAAATAAATTATTCATAAATATTAAAAAAAATATATATACTTTCTTCCATCGTCTTCATGATAAAGACAACACACCCTTACAACTTCCTAAGCTTTTTATTAATAACTCTTATGTCAAAAGAGAGTGTTCTTTGTTGTTTCTAGGCGTTGTTTTAGATGAAAGCGTAACATGGAAGGAGCACATACGAATAATCCAAAATAAAATCTCAAAAAATATAGGCCTTTTATACAAAGCAAAAGAGTTGTTGAACCAAACTTGTTTGAAACTTATTTACTTTTCTTTTATTCATTGCTATCTAAATTATGCTAACGTTGCTTGGTGCAGCACTAATGTATCTAAAAATAAAGGGCTTCTAATTAAACAAAAACACGCTCCAAGAATTATTGGAAATGTGAATCGCTTTTCGCACACTAAACTACTTTTTAATAAATTCAAAATACTTAACGTATTTCAACTTAACCTATATCATATTTTTATATTTATGTTCAAAGTAGATAATAAAATGTATATATACCTTACGCATATATT
This sequence comes from Hydra vulgaris, assembly GCF_022113875.1. Taxonomy (NCBI): domain Eukaryota; kingdom Metazoa; phylum Cnidaria; class Hydrozoa; order Anthoathecata; family Hydridae; genus Hydra; species Hydra vulgaris. The sequence continues at coordinate 21,900,253 of NC_061159.1, read as the reverse complement.
ATATTGTGATAACGGATTTTTTTGGTTTTTTGTTTTGTTTGTTACTTATATTCTTGTTTGAAGGGGCTTGGCGATAAGACTGAATTTGTCTTCTTATTGCCCCAGCCGTGTATATACAGTTTTTAAAGTCTAATTTTGTAAATATTTTTTTTATGGCGAAATATATATTATATTATATATATATATATATATATATATATATATATATATATATATATATATATATATATATATATATATATATATATATATATATATATGTATATATCAAAGATAATCTAACATGCCTTCAATATCAATGCACTTCTAGAACAGGATTCTGATAGTAAAATTTACTGTTGCTGTTACTGTTACACTTTATTAAACTATTACTGTTACTGTTACTTCTTGATATAAATTCTGTTGTTTTTTACAGTTACCAGTGATTTTGATTAGGTTTTAAAATTTCCTTCATATTCTGGAGGTATAAATTCTGTTGTTTTTTACAGTTACCAGTGATTTTGATTAGGTTTAAAAATTTCGTTCATATTCTGGAGGTGCATTAATATGGAAGGCATGTTGGTACACTTTTAAAATTTTCCCGTCAGCTGTATAAATCTATTTTCTATGTGCCTGTCAAATTTCATTAAAAAATATTAATGAGCACACACTCTATTCCTCCGCCCACTAGAGGTATGTATTTGTACTTTTTTTTTTTTTTTATAATGTTGATTTAGGTGCCCCAAGAAGTCCTTACGGTCTTATCACAGAGTACTGCGGAAGAGTATTTAATTGGAAATTCACGCCTCCTTCCCAACCGATGTCGCAAAACTTTCCCAGAGGTGGGGTTTGAACCAGGGATCTTACGTTTCTGAGGCAAGTGCGCTACTACCGCGCCACGGCTGCATAAAATACTTCCTTTACATAGGTTGGGGGGGGAGGATTTATTAGGTTTTACTTTTGTAAATAAGCCATCCCTACTTAAAACTTTACCGGCGCACAAACAATTGTTTATTTTTGCCTCCATATGATTTAAGATTAGTTTATTGGGTCAAATTTCATTAAAAAATATTAATGAGCACACACTCTATCCTTCCGCCCAGTAGAGGTATGTATTTTTACTTCCGTTACATAGGGTTGGGGAGGGGGTTTATTAGGTTTTACGTTTGTTAAATAGTCTTCTATTACTAAGAATATTGTTGTTGTTTTTTTTAATATTTGTATAATCATTTACACAAAAACAAGTATATTAAAGTGGTTAAATAGTAAATTTTTTTATATTGCTTTTTCTTTTTACACACCATGGTGTGTAAAAAGGAAAACTAATTTTGGTACCAAAATTAGGTTCAAAGCAAAATTCTGCTAAATATAATAAAAAATCTGAAATAAAAATTAAATGACGCTTTTTTATGGTTATATGGTTTATATGAAGATTCAGCATAAAATGTAAAAACAAAATTAAAAACAAAAACACCATTTTCTCAGCTTATTTCCATAGAATTTACCATATAACCACTATAAGCTATATATGATTTATAAAAATTGTATACATTTTTTATCTATATGAATAATAATAAATATCACCATACATTTTTTTATAGAATAATACTATTATTAATCGTGATTTTTTAAATTAGTTTATTATGTTTAAAAGCTAACCCAATTAAAAAGTAGTATTATGATTGTTGAATTTAATTTAGTGCATCATGGAACCTAAAAAAAAAAACATTTCTATTTTACGGTAAAACTAAAAGTTATTTACTAAATAACTTTTAGTTTTACTAAAGTTTTAGCTAAATAATTTAGCTTGTAATTTTTTACTACCAACTCATATTATAAATATTGGCTGTAGAAATGGACACGCACTGCATATATTAGCAACCAACTGCATATAAGACCAACCAATGATTCATATAAATATAACTGTAGAGGTAATGGATAAGTTTTAAAATTTACAGTGGAAAAAAACTTCTAAATCAAATTTTTTGTTTTAAACAACAGTTAACATTCACTGAAACCAAGTTTTCTCATCAAAAGGCAATGTTATGCCAAAAACTTGCTGACAAAAATTCTGCAATTCCAATGCAATGTACCACAAAATGACATACTGATTTTACAGGAAGAGTTGGAGGAAATACAGCAAGTAACACAAAACACCCAAACTGAAAAATGCTACTCAGCAGATATTAGAACACTTATATACGACATGCTTGTGTGTCAAGTTCCTACACATAATGTTCCATCTCTGCATCGTAAAATTGGAGAACACACTGGCTATTGATTTAGTCAAATTCCACATCGAACAACTTTAGAACGAATGATGTGTAAGCTTGGTGTTCTTTTTAAATTACAGACTGCTGAGATAGCATTTACAACAAAGAATCTGACGCTTGGTTTTGATGCAACAACCCAGAAAGGTGTTCATGTGAATGCTGTGCACTTGACAACGGAATCAGTATGTATGGTTGTAACTATTGATCAACTTCCTGGAGGTACAGCTTATGACTATCAGAGTCATATTACAAAGTCTGTTGATAATCTTGTAAAGTTATTTAGTGACTTCAATCAGCTCAAATACACTGGCGTAAGAAGCACTATTATTGGGAACATAAATAATACGATGAGTGATAGAGTTGCAACAAACCATGCAACAATCACAAAGTTAAACCCTGTTTGGCAGAAATCATTAAATGAACTAAATTGTCTTATTCACCCTTTGGACACAATGACCAGCTCTTGCAAGTCTTCACTGAAAGCATTAGAGACTTCAAAAGGGAAACTTTTTGGAAGAGACTGCATTACAGCAAACATTGTTGTACAGCTGAAAACATTTTGCTACAAAGATATGCAAAAGGTACTTATTATTCTTTTATTTTATTATAGCATAGTTTTGTGAATAAAATTACGAGTTAAATTAAAATTAATATTATAATTATTGCATGTTTTTATTTCACACTCTTCTTGCAATCTCCAAACTAATTTTCTTATTTTATTTATTTATTTATTTAAAAGACAGACTTTTGCTTACATGAATTGATAGATGTTAGTGCTAATTAAATACAATAAGTCAGTACACTCCAAACATATGGCACCTGCCATTACCAGATAGTTATGCTATGACATTTGATATAATAACTTTTTTATCATCATAATTTGTAATCAAACCCATTTTATTTCAGGTTAAAAAGTACTGTGAATGTTTGTTTTTAAGACCTCAAGATTATATTTATTAATTAAGTAATAACAGTTAGATGTTAATTTATTATATAGTAGTTAGTTGTTAGCCTTTTTTTTTTTTTTTATTTTATATATCTGATATATTTGATCTTATCTATATTTGCAAGGTTACAAAACATGATGAAAACTACACGGTTGCTTCGATGGATGTTGATCTTCTTCATTTCAATATTAAATTGGTTAGATCAAATTTATTTAGAAATTGATTATGTTTATTAATGTATTTTTCAGTTATTGCGCTTAATATCTAATGTATTTTTATTTTCCTGTGAATAACATTTATATATTTATTTATTATCCGGGACACATAGGGTATCCTAATTAATAGGTATGGCTGTATTAATTTAGAGGTTTATTTTATTTTAGATATCATACGTGGTTTCCATCACGTACTAAAGATTCGACTCTTTCTATGGATGTCACAGTTTTATTTGCTTCAAAAACTAGGCTTTTTTCAAAGCCTATTAATTCTGTTAAAAACATTACTAAACAGTTCTGTTAAAAACATTACCAAGCAAATAAAATAATTATTATAGTGCAAATTTTTTGTTAAAGAAGTATGTTTAAAAAAAAAAAAAAATCTACTTTTTGCAGTTTGTTGGGATTTATATATTGCTAAATATGTATATGGGCCCACGGAAGGAAACAAAAAGGGGAGCCGTGGTAAACACGACCTCCCCCCGCCCCCCTAATTGTTTATTAGTATCCTTTTTTTAGAAGGTTTTTAGTTGAAAAATATTTCAATTATTATTATATGTATTATGATTTTTTTTTTTTTTTTTTGTGATTTGGTCCCTACTAAAATGTCACGCTTTTGCCCATAATATATATTTATATATCTTTAAATAATGACATAATAAATTTCCAATAACTTTAATTAAATCTATTTTGTCCGAAGTATATATATATATATATATATATATATATATATATATATATATATATATATATATATATATATATATATATATATATATATATATATATATATATATATATATATATATATATATATATATATATATATATATATATATATTGTAAATGCGCGATATTTCTTTTTTTTTTTATACATATTACGCGGAACTATTTTATAAATTTTATTAATAGGTTTTAAGTAGAGGTGTACCGGATATTTTTGCCGAATATTGAATTTTCTAAAGTTCTAAAAGTGTTTATGAAGAAAAAACAAGTCTTGCCAGTCTACAGTAAATAGTATTCAAGATCTTACTTTAAAAAATCAAGAAAAAAAACTGTATGTCATGGGATGTGTGTTGACGAAGTATGGAAAATAATATTTTAAAAAAAAACAATAGTTTGGCTGTAAAAATGATTTTTCCTTATACATTATTAACGCATATACCTGTGTTATACCAGTTTTTTCTCGATTTTATATTTTTAAATCTTGAGCACTATTTAATGTAGAATGGAAAAACTTGTTTTTCCTTCATAAACACTTATAGAACTTTAGAAAAGTTCAATATCCGGCAAAAATATCCGGTGTCACAGGAAATTATGCTGCTAGGAAATTTTGCGGCTGCGGTATAATTTTCTAGGAAAATCTGCTGCTCAGCTGCATTATATCCTAGGAAATTGTCGCTTTTAAAAGAGAAGATTCTTTATTTTCAAAACGGTTTTTACCTAACCAAACACCTTGGCATTTTCCTGTTTAAAATTTTGGAGCTTGTTGCTTTTTGGTTTAGTTTTAAGGCTTCGCCTACTTTTTTATGGAGTAATCTCCACATAAGTAAAAATTTGTATCATCAGGATACTGCTGAATTTTAGCTCCTTTTCCTCCATATTTAATTCCTTTAATATTTTTGTTTTGTCTATTTTTTTGTTTATTTTTTTTTTGTTTTGTCTAATATACGTTGAAACTATCTCTGCTCGAATGATGTATAGAATCATGAAGCTTGTCCTCTTAGGATATTTATATTTTCGATGGCAAGTATACATGCATCTAATTAATTAACACTAATTATGTGTATAGTTTAGCTTAAATTGTAATATTTTGTTTTGTTTTTAATACCCAAGCTGTTTGGTTACTATTTATTACATATATATGATAATATATTCAAATCGTATCTTGTATTAATATTGAAGTTTATTCTTCTCAGGCATTTGCCGTGCAGAGTTTTAATAAAGAATACAGTAGTTATATTTACAAGGTGGTCTACTGTTCCACTACTAGGTCAAAAAAAAGACATAATCTCTAGAGACTACACGAGAAAAAAAAAACGAAAAAGTAAAAAAAGAATTCGAAAAAATAATCTGGGCGTTTCAGTTTAAAAAAAGATTGTTGTTCATTTTTATATTAATTTTATTTTCGTTGCTCCAGATTTGTGCAAGTTCTAATAGAAAAAAATCCTTTTTATTTGTTAGCTTCGAAATTTCGAATTCTTGAAACAAAATCTTTTTGATTTTGTTTTGGAATTCTTCTAAGAGAGTCACTCTCGCAAACATGGAATTTTCGTGGAATGACCTCATTCTACTACAATATAGTTTATATAAAAGCTCATTCAATATTATTTTACCAATATAAAAACTATTTACAGAAGGTGATAAAGCAAAAAGAAAAGATTTAAAGATATTTTTAAGGGGTGGATGATTTGGGTAGATTTTTCGGATAAGAGCAAATATGTATTTTATTAGTGGCTGTACTTTTTTGCATTTATACATAATGTGGGGTAGATTCTCTTTTTTCTTCTTACATTGGGGGCAGAGATCATTTTTTATGTATCCTCTATTTTTAAATTCCGAGTTGGTAGGTAAAGCAAAGTGTATAAGTTTATATCTTATTTCATCTGCTTTATTGTTGGTGTTGTTTTTGTGAATTGAGCAGAATAATTGAGACCATTCTTTTGCTGCGGTGTTTTTCATGCTTTTGAAATGATTTTGCCACCTAAAATATTTTTCGGGTATATTTGTGGTTTTGTAGTTCTTTGAGATGGTGTATATAGCTTTTGAATTGAGGTCAATAATACAAAGGGGAGGTTTATTCTTTAGGTGAATATATGTCAGTGATTTGTTGTGATCAAACATTTGACTTTAAGTATTTATGAGCTGTTTCCATTGAGGCGGTAAGGAATTTATAATTTTTGTTAGGAGGAGTTGTTTTATACCGATTAGCTGATTTACGAGAAATCCAGGGATAAATACTTTTGCAATATCGCCTATCTTTATTACGTCGTTGTTTTTGGATTCTTGAGTTGGTTTGAGAGTTTTATTTCTGTGGCGTATGTATGGGTTATAAAATATAGGTTGTTTTTCAATTTAAAAAAGTATTTCTTCGATAGTGAGATTTGTGTGATTATTTGTTTTTCTGTATAAGCGACTCCATTTTTTTATTGTTTGGTGATAGTAAAGAGGGGGAGTTTTTAAGGATTCTGTTGAGTATGTGGTGAAAAAGAGAAGGTTTACTTGGTTTGCATCTCTGTAATTGTTGAATCTGTAATAAACTGAGTCTCTCCACGCTCCCTTTTCATTTTCATTTATTTCAATCCTATCTTGTATTTTGACGCACATTTACATTATTTGTTGTTCTACTAAGCTCGACAATCTGAGAGTTTATAACTAAAAGAAATATATTTTTACTTGTGGGTTCATTTTTTTTAAAAAACCAATGATTTTTTTTTTAATTTTACTCGCTACTCAATAAAGTTCGAGTAATTATTGCTCCGAAAGAGCCATTTGGCTCTTTCGGAGCAATAGCGCGAAAAGCCTCCGAAAGAGCCAAATAGCCTCCAAAAGAGCCAAATGGCGACCACTAGCAAGAAACATATGTTGCGTATCTGACAATTTTTACTTTTATCAGAGTTAATCGCAATTATTCCTTTTTTTATATACGTTTTTTTCATTTATAAAGATTTATTTTCAAAGCTAAACTATTATTTAAAGAAACAAAGTTTTTATTAAACTATTATTTAAAGAAACTATTATTTAAAGAAACAAAATTTTATATACATTTTTTTTCACTTTAGTTACAAATTATACTAGAAATCTCCGGTCATATCGTTGCGTGAAATCTAAAAAAAGAGAGAGAAATTGACATTAATAAATAAAATGTGGAAATGTTTTTATCTATTTTTTATTAACTTAATAAAACAACCGCTTGACCATAGAGTAGTCACTTTGAAATTGTTCTTACCTGAATAAGATGCTGTTTTAGACTTTCTTCTTTTATTTTCATTTGCTTAGTATACACAACTTTTTTTTTTACTGGAGTTTTGACTTCTTTGCCAATTCAGTTGCCGAGCATTTGTTCATTCTCTCAACATTTGCTCACTCTTGCAAGAGTGGTCGTTTAGATAAACGTTTATCTAAACGTCGTTTAAACGACGCACGTGGAAAGTTATTATACGCATGTAGAATGTTATGCAAACGCAGTGTCAAATTCAAATATATATATTTTAAAGATGGTGACTTTAGATACCAAAATTTTTTCTGAGTAGCAACAACATTTTTAAAGTTTTAGTAGTTATTATTTCCATATTTTTGATAGAATGAAATAATAATAAAGATAATTGAATATATATATATATATATATATATATTATATATATATATATATATATATATATATATATATATATATATATATATATATATATATATATATATATATATATATATATATATATATATATATATATATATATATATATATATATATATATATATGATACATTCACCATTGGCCATTAATTAGAGCATTCTTACTTATATATCCTGTTTGCTTAAAATTACTTTAAAAACTAGTAAGCTTTTTAAATAATTTATTTCTAATTAATTAGTATCGTGTTTTTTATTTAATGGACAATTTGTTACCATAAAATTTCATTTGTATCCCTAGTTATATGTAACTTTATAACATCGACTATATTTTTTTGAATTTTTTTTTATCTTGAAAAATTAATGCTTACTGCTTTATTTTTAAAATTAATGTAATATATTAATGATTTTTTTTTATAATTTAATTTGATTTTCATTAGCTTTTATTAACTCTAAATTTCTAATTTTTAAATAGTACTGATGAAAACACAAATAAATTAGATATTAAAAAAGTCTCATAACGAGTGAAGTAATACAGCATGAAACTCCAAAATCATGGTTGAGATTCTCTGAAAAAACATGTTACAAATCTATTTTTATTTAAAACCAAGTACTATCTCCTCGTCAAATAGCCAATAAGTTGAATATTGAATATTCACATATTTGAAAACCTTATACTGAAACAGATGACATAGATCTGGATAATCTGGTGGGCAACACAATGAGATAAACGTTTTTAATTAATAAAATTAATTTGCTTGATGAAACACGACAGCAAGTGGTGAAATGTTATATTCTCAGACAAAATAAATGTTGAGGTAAATATGCAAGAATATGTTATTGCTTTGTGTTCTGCTATGGCGATCACCTCAAGAGTAATTTGATTTGAATTGTACATGAAAACCAACCAAACATGGTAATGGCAGTGTAGACTTTTGGGCCTACATGAATTATGCAGGACTTAAATGCTATTAATTATTTGAAGGTTGACTTAATGCTGATAGAAACATTGAAATTTTAAATAATTGCCTTCTTCAATCCTTATCTAAGAAAGGTGGTTCTGCAAAATATTGAAATGCTTTTTTTTATGGTTTTTCTTTTGTAAATTATTGTTTTAATATATTATTTGAAATATATACTTAACTTTATTCCGATTGTTTTTTTAAATTAAAGTAAAATGTTTTATTATTTTATTTTTTTTTTGGTATCTAAATCAATATGTTTAGATCTTTTTTTGGATTTTCATAACGCATATAGATTTTACTTATATTAAAAAAAAAAAAAAAAAAAAAAGCATTTTAGTTTTCGATTTAGTTTATTTTGAATTTAATGTTTTATAAAAAAATTGTGACAAAAACAATGTGTGCTCTAATTTAAGGCCTAATAAATCTTACCTACCCCAAAAAACTAAATTAATGTCATGTCCTGGACATGATGTTAAATTAGCCCATGCTAAGCCTAAATATTTTGAATCAAATCAAAAAAGTGATTCAAGACTTGACTTAAAAAATCTCTATTTATTTGAATCAAATCAACCTGCTTTTATTAATAGTCTTTAATAAAATTAGCTCAAGGTCATATCATTATAAATTTTCACCAACTTGAGTAATACCATTATTAGAATGTTATTACTCTAATAACATGAAGTCGTCTTAGAAATTTCAAAAAATATTTAAAAAATATTTTTTTAACTAAATTTAATTACGGTCATGCTTTGGTCAAATCTAAATGTTTTGCAAAAAATTTTATGAATTGTAAACAAAAATTCCCCTACAAGCTAACTGCCTCTGCCCAAACATGATGACAATGACTTGATAAAATGCTTAGTTTTTCTATCTTATCCTAAATATACCTTCAGCTTTTCAATTTAATTTAATTGTATTATAGTGCCTAAAGGTTATGACCATATAAAATTAACAGCCCCCTTGATTTGATCAAACTTTGCTCATTTAAATACTAAAAAAGTATTATACGGTATTTTATTAATTATTATAGTTATAAATAGTTAGAAAAGGAATAAACTTTTAAAATTCGAGACTCAGTTTACGAATCAAATGTATTAAAATATGAATTGAATTAAAAAAAACAAGAAGTAAATATGTTAAAAATTGTATGTTAGGCCAATTTCCCTTATATATATATATATATATATATATATATATATATATATATATATATATATATATATATATATATATATATATATATATATATATATATATATATATATATATATATATATATATATATATATATATATATATATATATATATATATATATATATATATATATATATATATATATATATATAAAAATATGCAACCTTTACTGCGCTTGCGTATAATAAATTTCCACTTATTCAGTAAGTCTGAACGACCGTGCTTGGTCTTTCTTTTTCTTTTTTACTTCCGCTAGAATAGATACAACTTGATCTGACGTCACAACAGATGCTAATTGAGTGTAATCTTGCTTCAATCAGCATCAAACGAAAAAAAGGTAAGGTTTGGGGGAACGGAGAGGAGAAGGGGATTAGAATGCAGCCGTGGCGCAGTGGTAACGCACTTGCCTCAGAAACGTAAGACCCCTGATTCAAACCCCACCTCTGGGCAAGTTTTACGACATTGGTTGGGAAGGAGGCGTGAACCTCCTATTAAATACTCTTCCGCGGTGTTCTGTGATAAAACCGTAAGGACTTGTTGGGGCACCTTAATCAATTTAAAAAAAAATTATATAGTTTAAAAATTTCAATTAATATGATAGTTACATAATTTTAATAATAATGCTTTTAGGACTTTCTTCTAGTAATTAACCTGACAAAAATGCTGATAAGTTGCCCCTTTTTTTTAAAGTAAAAGATTTTTTCTGTGACCCATATCTGTTTTTCTGTGACCCATATCATATTTTCTGTGACCCATATGATATTTAACTTTATTTCTAAAAAAGCTTTCTTTCTTGAAAACGTTTTTTTTTAGTTAAGCGCATTATTTAATATCTGAGGTTGAATTGACACAAGAGCGAACTGGCATAAGTGCGCCAAAAGAGTTTACAAACATTGGTATAAGTGCGAACTGGCATAAGTACGAAGCAATTACAAAAACTGGCATTAGCGCAAATCAGCATAAGTGCGCCGAATAAAGATGCAAATATTAATATATGTGCAAATTGGTATTTCGCACTTATGCCATTTCGCACTCATGCCAGTTCGCACTAATGTCAATGTTTGCAATTTCTTTTATAGAGTTTATGCCATGCCATTTCGCTCTTACCAAACAAGATTTAAACTTCTTGGGATTAGCAAAAAGTCTGGGTAGTGACATTCTACGGATGTGACTTGTTACATGTGGAACGTTATTTATTAACTGAAAATACTATTTTGGATTGGTTTTGAATATTAAGTTGATTTATAATAATTTTTTTAAACCTAAGCCACAAGTAAGAGAATACAATAAACAATTGCGCTATTTGTGTGCTTCAATACGTTACTGTGAAGCAAAATAAGGGAGTAGCAAGTAGTTCTCTACTTTAACGGAGTAGAGTCTATTCAGGGAGTTGCGCCCCTGCTCCTTAAGCCAGCTATAACGATCAGATAATGAAAGTTTCTTCGGTTACTATGACGTTTTCTTCATTCGATTGGAAGTCAGAGATCGTTAAGTTTTTTACGTGTCTGAATTTATGTCAGTGTGTAGCAAAACGAATCTACTCTCCGAAAAGATCTCAGGTTTACTCCCGGGTAATCTATTTCGCAACAACCTATATGGCGAAATGGGGTCTTAAACATTTTAAATTTAACCCCTCTAAATAGGCATTTGATTTAGCTATGCTTACAACAAATTTTTATCTATTGCCTGTCGCGACTACAGAAATGTGTGAGTATTTTATAATTTACTTTTGTAATATATAACTTTAATTAACGTTGATTAAAATTATTTTATAGAAATAATAACGTACTTATGTTTGTGACAGAAACATAAGTACTTATACATAAGAGACATACACAAATTGTGCATGTATCTCATGAATATGTATACTAATAAAGTAAATATGAAATACTTATCAAATACTATACTAAATTAAATGTTATATTAAGTATATAATTATACTTTAAATATTCAAACAACAAAAAAAGTTACATTTTTTAAAACAACTATAAAAATTCATTTTAACTATTATTTAGTAGTCCAATCGTCTCTTTTTTGATCCTATTAGCAAATATCTACTCTCTACTAATAAATTGAGTTCTAATGTAAGTTTCCCTTCTTTCTGCAGTGTAAACATGCCCTACAGCTTCTGTAACCATCTGTACGCACCTCTCAACAGATTGTGTATGAGAAACTCTGTTAGGGAACAACCATGAGGCTATTAATAAAATCTTTATTAGCAGCAGATGTAAGGTTGCATATCAATGCAATCTTAAATATGCTATCATATTCTATGAGTAATTGCCTAACCGGAGCTAAGAAATTATAATCTTGCTGAATTTTTTAAATTGATTCTTTTATTTCATTTTACATTTCTTTGCTCTCTTTTCTAATTCACAACAATGCTCATCTTTTCTTTTTATAACTTCTTTTATTTTTATTGTCACTTTTATGTCAACACCACCAGTATGGTAATGTGCGAAACTACCAGCTTTATCTCTCTTTGAATTGATAAAGACAAGTTCTAATACAGGAATTTTATTTTCTCACACACAAATGCATTTAACATTCACTTGCTTTTTACAGTCATGGTTGCAACCATACCTTGAGCAAAACATTTAAGCAAAATTAAGTTTCCCTTTTTTTAATATTTTTAAGGCAAATTTTAACTGCAGTTTCCTAAAGATACTTAAGTTTAGCTTTAATGCCTTAATGTTTTAATGGAAGGAATCTCTAGAAAAATCTGCTTCTGAACGCTCTTTGTCTGTTTTTTCAATTTAGAATTAAATGCAATATCCCATCTTATTGATATATTATTATTGTTCATAATTATTAACAAAATGTATTTTTTTTTTGACATTTACTTTAATAACTTCATATTTAACAAAGATATTCTATAAGTAATTGTTTAACATCTACTAAGAAATTATAATCCTGCAGAATTTTACGTTTCTTTTCTCTCCTCTAATTAGCAATGATTCTTCTCTTTTCTTTTTATAACTTCTTTATTTTTTTGTTGACTCTTTTATGTCAATACCACCAATACGGTAATGTGCGAAACTACCAACTTTATCTTGTTGTGATAAAGCTGAGTTCTAATACAGGAATTTTATTTTCTCACACACACATGCATTTAACATGCACTTGCTTTTTACAGCTACCATACTTTGAACAATATATTATTTCACATTTGCAAGATAAAAT
>NC_061159.1:21779642-21882142 GCF_022113875.1 Hydra vulgaris | reverse complement strand
TCAATTAACTTTTATTTCTTTTTTTAATCAAAATCTTTTATTACTTGATTCGAAAAGGTATTTTTTTACATTTTTACCAATACATTTTTGCTAATTGATTTTCTAAATATTTTATTTTTCTTTCTTTTACTCTATGCTCAGCTTTTAAAAAAATTTATTGTTACAGAAGTCACTGCAGTTTTATACTGTAAAAGAACGCTAAATATTTGCGATTAATATTAATTATCTAAAATTAGATTTTTCTAAAATGATAAAAGAATAATCGCGAAAAAACAAATTTTAAGAAAAAACTAATAGCGAAGGTGCGAAAAGTAATCGCGAATCGCGATACGCTTAATTCGAGCCCTGTATATATATATATATATATATATATATATATATATATATATATATATATATATATATATATATATATATATATATATATATATATATATATTTATATAAATTCTCCAAAAAAGTAGCAATATACTGTCCCCACTAATTTTTTTCAAGTTGATACTATTTTTACTTTAAACCGATGCAAATAACAAATATACAACTTATACAATGTTAAACTGATGTAATCCAAAATAGTATTTTCAGTGAATAAATAATGTTCCACAGACTGACAAGTCACGTCTGCGGAATGTCACCTCCCAGACTTTTTGCTAATCCCAAGAAGTTGAAACCCTGTTGCTAGTACTTTACTTTTATTTTTATATATAATAAATAATCAAGAATACATTAAAATTACAGTTGATATAATGTTTTCCTCAAAACATATTTTTAATGTAACTTTTTTGTAATTGAAGCTCTTGTCACCACCTTAAATGTCACGTCTGTGGATAGAGTTATTAATTCCAAAAGCTGAAGGAGACAGCAGTAGTTCTCTATGTTGCTGTTCTAACTAAACTATCAGACATTTTTATTGATGAGTAATAGTGGGGGAATTTTTGGTGTAGTTGTTTAGTGCTGATAAGTGTTGAAGTTTTAAAAGTTTAATTTTTTAGTCTTAGTGTTTCACATCTGTGGCAAACATACTCAGGGTAAATAATTTTACTTTTTTACAAGCAAAACTTTTGTTTAATAGGAACTAATTTAAGGGGATTTTTGTTTAATTTAAGAAGAACAGAGTCCTAGCCTCAAAACATAGCACTCCTTTTAGGGTTTTTCCTTCAATTTGTCATTTCTGTGGATGTCACGTCTGTGGAGTACAGAAAGCAACAGACGTGACACACATGGAACGGATGTGACAACAAATGGCAATTTTACCTGTACCTGAATTTTTAACACAAAAGAAAATGCATGAACTTTCAGAAAGGAATAAAGGATCAGTAAGAAAAGGTTGGAAAGAAAGGACCAAGAGAAGTCGGAAAATGAAAAAGAAAAGACAGCAACTTATTGAAAATTTGTCTACACCATCTGAAAGTCCAACTGTAAATGTTCCTATCAAAAGTGAAATAGACATAAATGTACTTCCTGGTCCCAGTCAGGAATCTAGTTCCAGAAAAAGAAGCGGGCTAAAAGTTTGTAGAAAATATAGAGATGGGTTGAAGAAAAAGATCCAAAAATTAGAAGAAAAAAACAATTTGTTAAAGCAAAGAGGTGATAAATACAAACAAAAATTCTACAAATTGCGATATGCAAAAGATAATACTCCTCAAAAGGTGGTTAAAAAAATGGCCAGTGGTATGAAATGCTGTGAGGAAGTAAAGAAAAGCTTGCTTTTTAGGGAAGTGTTAAAGACAAAAATGCAAACAAATTCTTCTACTAAGAGTTGTATTGACAAAAAAAAAGGATTTTGCCAGGGTATTAAGCGGAAAGGTAATAAAGAAGATATATCTTACCAGCCCTCAAATGTACTGAAACAACAAAAACTTGAAATAAAAGTTATGAACTTTTTAGAAAAAGATAGTTCCAGTAGGTTTACTACTGGAAAAAAAGAAATAACAAGAAACAAAGTGAAAAAACAAAAAAGACTATTAAATGATACAATGTTGAATTTGTGGAATGAGTTCAATTAAACAACTGAGTTCAAGTCAACGTCTTATAGCACATTTTGCAAATTAAGACCCTTTAGTGTTGTTCAACCAGACTTTCGTAAACAAGATACTTGTCGAGGAGTATGCCTTTTAAACAAAAAAATAGTTTGTAAAGAATTTCAGAATGATGTGAATGAAAAAGTAAAATTTCCACAATGGTCTAAAAAAAGTGTTGAACTTGCGGTAAAAGATAAAATGAAGACATGTTTTAAAACCGTAAAAGAAGAGTTAAAATTAACTAAAAAAGTTTTTGCATTTTATTACCAACTTACTGGAAAAGTTTATGAAGTATGTATGCAATATAAAACACCAGTACAAAGCTACATCAGAAATAAAAAATAACTTAGGGCCTAGAGATATTTTCATTCATTGTGACTTTTCAGAAAATTACAATTGCAAATACTCAAAGGAAATCCAATCACTCCACTTTGGCGGATCAAGGAACCAAGTGTCAATCCATACAGTTATGGCATACTATTGTAGTATTTCTGGAAACAAAATAAAGGAAAAATTTTACTGAACAATTTTAGATAACAGGTGTCATGATTTTGTTGTAATCTGTGCGCATTTAAAGCCTGTTATCAATGACTTAAAAGAAAAGCTACCTGTCATTGAAACAGTTCATTTCCTTAGTGATAGTACTTCTCAACAGTACCGAAACAAGTCCATGTTCTATTTGGTTGGTACTTTTTTTCAAAAAGAGTTTGGAGCTAAAACTGTAAGGTGGCATTTCACAGAAAAGAGTAACGGAAAAGGTGCCCCTGATGGAATAGAAGGTTGTATCAAAAGAACCGCAGGCAGATTGATTGGACAAGGGAAAGATATTCCTGATATTAATTATTTGGTTGAAGAAATAAAAGAAAAGTGTCTAAGTATAACTATCTAT
The DNA here is from genome assembly GCF_022113875.1 of Hydra vulgaris. Taxonomy (NCBI): domain Eukaryota; kingdom Metazoa; phylum Cnidaria; class Hydrozoa; order Anthoathecata; family Hydridae; genus Hydra; species Hydra vulgaris. The sequence goes on along the minus strand of NC_061159.1, from coordinate 21,879,232 downwards.
ACTATTAACAGCACAGATTTCAATCTCTATAAGAAATGTGTACCAGAAAACTTAACAACTTTCAAGAAGACTTAACAAGTTCATGAGGTGGTTTGGAGTTCCACTAAAAAAGAAACATTGTATATGAGAAGGCTGACATGCACTATATGTGACAATGATACAAAATGCAAACACTATAGTATTGGAGAAGTACTAATCCCTGTGAATTTTTTAACGTATCTTCATCCTCGTATCCTTTTAATATGTAGCTTTTAGAAACTTAAGTTTGCTTATATTGAATATTGTATTATATTGAATATAATATTGAATATTATATTTGCTTTTATTGAATATTGCAAACTTTTCAAATGTTCTCTAGTTATTTATTCAGTAAGAATGTTTGATTAATATTTAATTTTTCAGTTACTCTAGTATTTTCATTAAAGATTAAAATAAGTTGTGCATGAAATCTTTATTGTAAAATAATTATTTAACTTGTTTCTGTTTCATTAATAATTTTTTGTGCCTCTGTTTTTAGAAATTCCTTAACATAGTTTAGCAGGTCAACAATTCTTGAAAATGAAAAAAACGCCAGCTGAAGAAACGACATACAAATGTTTGGCTCAAGAATCCCAAGGACCGGGTAAATGTGAAAGAAATTGACAAGACTAAGTAACCACAGTGTTTACAGCGATAATGAGGACAGCTTGTCTATTAAAATCAATGATTTTGTTATTTTGTGTCAAGTTTCAAACATCAAAAAAAAAAGTGAATTACTATGTTGGGTTAATTCAAGCCTTAGATGCAGATGTGGTTTGTCATAAAGTTTTTGAGATCTGGCCAGGAATTTTTTACGCTTCCAGAGAAAGATGACATCTCTGTCATTGATAAGAGTGATGTAGTGTTGAGATTTTGCCAGCTGAACCTCAATTACAAGGGGCAATATTGTTTTCCACAAGACTTACAATTCAAAAACATTTGCTAATTTACTTACTAATAATACTTAAAATTTTTTAAAAACTAGTACCATGTACTATTTTATGTCAACTATTAAAAACTGTTGATTAAAGATGGTTATTATTTTTGTAAATTACCTGACAGACACTTATAGCTGTTACAGCATAAAGCGATACTATTCATGTCATGTCTGTGGTAAATTTGTCACGTCTGTGGATTACGCTAAAAAATTTTAATTTTTTTTGTAAACTGACTTTTAACAAGGTGTGCGGATACTTACAAATGATTAAAAAAACTCAAAGCTATAACAGCAAAAAATTTGGTTTGGAAATTTTAATATTTAAATTTTATAAAAATATTTATTGAAAATGTTACTTTTCAGGAGAATGACCCATATATATATACACTGTGTCAAAAAAGTTTTCATCCACCTATCCTGTACATCTTTCAGACGTGATAACTTTACATTCAGCAAAGATATAAGCATAATTTCAACTTAATTATATCAGTTAACCATTCAAGAAGTATTGTATAAAAAGATTTTACAAAATAATGAATAGAAATTAAAATACAACATTTAAACATAAACAATGCCTGTTTTTGCGCCAAAAAAGTTTTCATCCACCCTGCACTCCAACCTCAATTTGTTATTAAATCAGTATTAAAGTATCATTTTTAAAATATAAATTAGATTTAGTAAGATTTTTGTATTTTTTTTTTTTATATGAGTTTTTTATATTTTTTATTTTTGTTAGATTATTAATAAAAATGAGAGTTGCAGAGGAAATTAGATTGCTTATTGTTAGACTATGGAAAGAGGGAAAATCACAGCGAAATATAGGAAAAATAGTAAAGAAATCACGTGCAACTGTGCAGTCTATTATTAAGAAATACCAAACCACCAAAAAAATTGCTGATAAGCCACGTACAGGGCGTCCAAATAAAATTCAAGTATTGCATCGACGAGCTATATTAAGAACAGTCATCCAGAATCCTAAAATAAGTGCTCCAAAACTCGCTGGAATGCTGCAAAATGATTACAATTTAAAAGTGGACCCTGAAACTGTTAGAATAACCTTAAGAAGAGCTGGATACAATGGTAGAGTACCATTGAAAAAGCCCTATATCAGCAAAGTCAACAAAGCCAAACGACTACACTTTGCAAAACTTTATATCAATGAACCACAAACATTCTGGGAATCGGTCCTTTTCAGCGATGAATCAAAATTTAATGTGTTTTCATCAGATGGAAGAGTTAAAGTTTGGAGAAAACCAAATGAAGCATTTAAAAAACAAAACTTGTGTCCAACGGTGAAGCATGGCGGAGGAAGTGTTTTAGTGTGGGGGTGTATGAGTGCTTCAGGTGTAGGAAACTTGGTTTTCATTGATGGAAATATGGATCAAAATGTGTATTTAAACATTCTAAAAAATAATCTGGAAGAAAGTGCCCACAAATTGGGACTTACTAGGTCATTTACTTTTCAGCAAGATAACAATCCAAAACATACTGCCAAACGTGTCAAGGAATGGCTTATATTTAAAATAGCTAAGCAACTTCATACACCCCCACAATCTCCAGATTTGAATCCTATTGAACATCTGTGGGATGAATTGGGTAGAAGAATTAGGACCCACAATGTGAGGAATCAACAACAACTCCAATTAGTAATTATGAAAGAGTGGGGCTTAATCACTCCAGAAATTACTAAAAAATTAGTTTGTTCAATGAAAAACAGACTACACGAAATAATAAAAGCTCGTGGTGGAAACACAAGTTATTAAAACACTAATAAATTGAGTTCGTATGACAATTTTATTTGATTTTTGTAAAGTGGATGAAAACTTTTTTGAGACAAAGATGTCTATCTTTTATTCCAAAATGCTGTATTTTATTTGTAACTCATTACTTTAAAAAACTTTTTTTGTACAATATTTCTTAAATGTTTAAATGATATAATTTAGTTTATATCATGCTTGCATCTTTGCTGAATAAAAAGTTATTGCATTTTTAAAATGTGCAAGATAGGTGGATGAAAACTTTTTTGACACAGTGTATATATATATATATATATATATATATATATATATATATATATATATATATATATATATATATATATATATATATATATATATATATATATATATATATATATATATATATATATATATCAGGGTGCAAGCTAGCCCTGTGGCGCCCCGTCAAACGTGGTTTTCCCAAATGCTCATAAAATTAAAATTCCCAATTTAAAGATGAAAAAATCCCATTCTCCAAAAAAAGTTTTCAAAATTAAAGTTTAATATTAATTCTAAAAATAATTTAAAATTAATTATTATTCAAAACTAATAAAAAAAACATGAAATCAAATCACCATTATTGGTATAAAAACGCAATTGCATAACTGCGAAAATCGGTTACTTGGAAAAAACATCATGAGAACTGAGTTTTTGGAGCGATTTTTGGGATTTTTTAGGCAATTTGCAATAAAGTTTGAAAATAATTTTTTGAAATGCATTCCAACAACAGCAAATATTACATAAAAAGTTAGCAAGAAATAAAGTACTAATCTAAAAGATCCAAAATAATAACAAACTTGTTTGGTTTAACACCCGCAAATGCTATTTCTTTAAAAGTTTCACCCTTTTTGGCTAAAAAGTTAAATAACTTATTAAGTCTTACCGTAAACTCAACTTTAAGTACTACATGTATTTCATCACCAAAAACATCAAGAAGGTTATGTCAAATACCTTTTGATCAATTATGGTTATTACGGAAAGTCTTTTAGTTATTGTTTTTCCTTTGTTTGGTATTTTATATTAACTGAATTTGCTAAAGTTTTTTACTTTTTTACTATTATTCTTCGATGCCACGCGTGCAATCACTTGCTTATAATATTACTCTATAATTAAACGACATTTGTTGCTGTATTTGCTGAGACTTATACCATGTTCACACTAGCGATGTTCAACAGAACATTATTCCGGAACAAATGTTCCACAAAATGTTACTTGTAGCGTTCACATGTAAAATTGGCTTGACGATACATAAAAGAAAAAACAAGTAAAAAAACGGTAAAACTCGAATAAAAATTAGTGACAAACAGTTTGGCAAATACACATTGTTAATATAATTTATTAAATTTTAATATTTATTCATTTATGAGAGGTAAAACAAAATGCAAATAATGCTGAGGGTTAAGCTAGCTCAGAGTTAGACAATAGAAACCTAACCCAAAATACCCGCCATACAAAAGGTGACGTTGCAATTATGTTATCCCATTTCTTGACTTTTATGGATAGTTTATATCTCCTTTAGTCGCTTTTGACGACACAGAGTAATAGTCCATCAGTGATTTAGTACCGAATAAACATATTATACATTAATAAGTTACCCACAACCAGTTAAAACTAATCTCATTTTGTGTTCATACATATGTAATATTTATTTATTTAGACACATTTGATAACCTCAAGGAAAGTAAGTTTAGTTCAAAACTACTAAATACATAACCATATTACAGCTAAAGCTTTAAATAATAAATAATATTATTACTACTTTACTTGTCCCTTTCATAAAGGTATTTAGCAATTGAGTCACGAACATTTTTTCCTGGTCCATTGTTCCCAAGTGTAGAAACTGTATTGGGTTGAGCTAGACTGTCATCATGATGATGCATAAGCCATTCTATTATAATAATATCGTCATAATATTCACAAATGTTGTGAAGAATGACGCAAGCATTAACAATTCTTGTAGCAAAGTTAATATCGCATTCCATATGTTCGCAAATTACACGGAATCGAGCTTTAACGCACCCAAAAGCATTCTCAGCTACTCTTCTAGCTCCGTAAAGTATTTTATTGAAATTTTTTTGAATTTCACTAAGCTCCAAATTTTTAGGATAAGGTTTTAACAAATGACGCTATCACCTATGAAACATAGCAGAACAAAAGAATCGCCCAGCTCTTTACAACATTTATCAAATAGTTTTGATTCTAAAATTGCTTTCAAAGAAGAATTCTGCAAAATATAGCTGTCATTATTTCTACCAGGCGATCCAACACTTGTATAAATGAAACGGTATCGACAGTCTACAACGGCAAAAAGTACAATGGAATACCACCTTTTATAATTATAATAAGAAATTGCTTGATCTTTAGGGGCTGAAATAGGGATGTGGCATCCATCAACAGCTCCAACGCATTGTGGAAAACCAAGAATAGCTTCGAAATCTCTACTATGTTTATTTAAATTTTCCACTGACAATGGAAATTTAACATATATAGGGAGCAAAATGTCATTAACAGCATTAATAAATTTATGAACAATTAAATTTGCTGTTGACTTTCCTATGCCAAAAAGGCTAGACACAACATGATACTCTTCACATGAAGCTAGATAATGTAATGCAACTGCAACACGTTTTACTACTGAAATAGGTTCTCGCATAGTTGTGGTAGTTTTGCCTAAATGTGGATGCAATTCATTAACTAGGAAATTAAATGTGTTACGATTTACTCGAAAATGCTCTTTAAATTCACATTCCTCCATTTGAGTAAAAATCTCATTAAACCATTGAGAACTTTTCGGCCTTACCCAAACTTTTCTTTCAATCAGATACCCTTGTTGATTTAACTTAAAGGAAACTAAATCTAAATATGAAAATGAGTGGGTGATTGATTCATCATTGATTAATGTTCTACTTCTTGATCAAAGTACGGCCAAAACGCTTTCCATGTTTTTCCAATAGCTTTTATCTTTACAGATGTCTCCCTAAAAAGCTATTAAAACTATATAAATTTATTAAATAAATATAATACTTATTATATTACAATTAAAGGGAAATTAAAACACATTTTTAAAAACCATTTTGTTAGAATTGATACAGCATGATCTGTTAACAAAAACAAAAATGAAACATGTAATGCAATTTGTATAAACTAAAAACAAAACACGTTGCCAAAAAACATATCACTATAATTCATCTACAGGCTTGCTTCATATCGCAAAAAAAAAATTGTTTGGTAAAAATACTAAATATATATAGCATAGAGATAAAAAAAAAGGTATTTATAAAATAACATAACAAATTTATATTTAAAATACCACCAGATATGTATTTTAATGCTTGAAATCACAAAATATTTTTATTTTACATAAAGTAAAAATTCCTTTGATAATAGTAATATGGTAACATGAAAAAATATATATAAATAGAGCTTCATCTACAAGCTTGTACAATATTTCACTAACCATCTCTTTAGTTAAAACATTGAAAAACCTTATGAAATATATATTGCATAGAATTGTAAACAAGGTATACTGTTGAAAAAATACTGACCTTTCAACTTTAACATAATTACTAAAAAGGTATCTTGACTAATAGAACACCTTATTTTTTTATTAAAAATTTATAATATTCTGTTTGGGCTTTAGACACAACTACTTGGGCTTTGGATGCATTTTCAATTGCATTGCAAATACGCTCTAAAGCAACAACCTCTCTGATTCGTAGCTCTCGTGAATGGATTTGAACATCTAGATTTTTATTTGCTATTTTTAAATATTCAGAAGAAAAATTTGTTTTTTTGTTTTTTCTCACCTGTTCAGTTTTTGCTATTTTATTCAAAGTTTTTTCATCATCAGAGTTCCTTCGTTTATTGCAGCCGGATGTAGATTGAGTTGGTTCCTTATCAGGAATAGTGACAATTGATTGCACATCACTTGTATCATCCAAATCTTCAATATTTAAAATACTGACAGTCCCCTTGCCATCTTCCATTGTGGCAATCTGTAAATAAAATATACACATTAAAAAAATTACACATTTGAGAAATGATTATAAATCATGTTTCAATCAAAATTTATCTCTTGACTTTGAAAGACTTGACTTGAAGTCATTTTACTCCCTTCCTTCTCTAAACAAAAAGGATCTATTTAGACAATAGCATTTTACAAATTGATCTAGCCAATATTAAAAGATCCCTTTTATAATTCAAAAACTTTATATTATATGTTTTTGATCTTTATGTTTTAAGTCTGCCGAATGTTGCAAAACTAAGAACCTCTTAAACCTTATTTTGTAGAAATAGTTAACATGCTTGTTTATATTACTTTAAAAAATATATAACACTTTAAAATATACAACAATAAGTTATACTAAACTTACCTGACCATCTTGAAAATCTTGAGTAGAAAAGTTTTGACTTTGAGATAAAAGGTCATTGTCAAGGGAAGCTTCGCCACCTATTATTTTGGCAACAATATCATAAGGCCACCATTTACTAGGAGCTTCTCCCAATGAACCAACTTGAAGTTTTTCTCGTCTATGAAAAATATACATAAATGTAAGTAAATATAAGCACATCATTAACACCGTATAACATTAATCAAATAACTTTAAATGGACAAATTATTATTAACAAAATAATTATTAACAAAATTAACGAATTATTAACGAATAATAAAATAACGAACTATTAACAAAATAATTATCAACGAGCTGTAAATCTTCAATACTGAATAAGATTTAAGTAATTTTTAATATAACACTCAGTTACAAACTAAATTGCAATTAGATATTATTAAACATGGTTAGTTTTGTAAAATACTTTCAGTATTTCAGTAAGGTATCAAACATTAAATGTAGAATATGTACATACCTAAATTTTTTCCTCAAATTACTAATTTTAGATTGAATTTGATATCCAGTTAATGGAGGTACGATATTAAATGTGTTTGAAAATTCAGCTGCCATTTGTTTGTAAATATTTGTGTTTCTTCTTGCAGATGTTAATGCTTTGTAATTATCTTTCCATAAATCTAATAATACTCTTGTGTTAGCCATATTCCATACAAATTTATTTAAAGGAGATGTGCAAAGACCAATATTTGTTGTGCTAGCATCAATACACTCTTTTTCTGAATGCTGAGACATTTTGTAAAATTAAAGTTTTACGTACTAAAAAGGATAAGTACATTGAATCTTGCAACAATAACAACAACAACAACAAAAAGAAGAGAAATAGATAATAATAAAATTAAAGGTTAAACTTCATAATTGCTATAAATGTTATGGGCTTAAAATAATTTAATAATGTTATGGGCTTACTAAATAATTTAATAAATTGCCAAAAACTGGTAGCCAAGACAACAGAAACTTTCAGATGCTACTTTTACTTTTTTTTACTTTTCCATGCAATGTGATAATTATGTTATTTAATAACATTGATCTTTCAACACTATTGTTTATTTTTATTTTTAAATGTCAATAATTGTAGTACATTGTGGCAAAGATATAAGGTACAGTCATATCAATACAGTCAATCAATAATATATATTCTGAATAAAGGTCTTACTTTCACAATTATTCACAAACAGTAAATTAACTAATATTAAGTAAATACAGAGTATTTATGAGGAAAATACTAATGGTAATGTTCACAAATTAAAATAACAAGATAAGACAAAGCTATTATAATAAAATATATATGACATATAAATAAAATATATGACAAAGCTCATATATAACAATATATACCAATAATAATATCATTAATAATATTAGTATAAATAATAATAACAATGATGATAATAATGATAATAATATTAACAATTGTTATTGTTGTTATTGTTATCATTATTATTACTATTATTATTCTATTATAATAATAATAATTATTATTATTTTTATTATTATTATCACTGTTGGCAAGGCCAATGATAAACAACTGCTTATTAGTTCAAAGTTTAATTTTATAAATAAAATTACTATAAGTTTATTAAAAATGACCTAATAGCAATGCTTGCAAAGAATATAATTAAATAAAAACTATTAAACAATGAAAATTAAACTTTCTTAACGCAAGTTAAATGTTACCTTGAATTATACTTCTTGTTAATCAAATTAAAACTGATCTTAATAAGAATAATACTGTCTTTGTAATGTTATATTTTAAGATTAAGTTTTTAAACACACATATATGACTTCTTTTTAAATTAATAATACACTAATAATTAAATTTCTATTCTATTTATACAAATTTTAAATATTGTTAAAAATAACTTGAAATTTGTGATGGCTAAATAATTGTTTTTAAATAATTGCCCACCATCTGGTCTACTCATGATTGATCCCACACGAGTGGGATCGGAATTTCCTTGGTTGCATGAAATTACCACAAGTTTTACTCAATGAATAAAGATATGAAATTATATTCGAAGAAATGCTTTGAATTCAATAAAAAAGATGGAAGGCAAAAACTAAAAGTTTCAAGGCAACATGTTGTAAGGCAAATTTTTACCGCATTTATATGATATTTATATGCAACCCTAACCCTGACCCTAACCCTAACCCTGAACCCTAAATAGTATATCGACAATCTTGTCTTGATATATGACCAAGACCTAGGACAATGCAGAGATCAAGGACTAAAAACTCTGGTTAAGATGACAACAACTTTGTAAAAAAAATAGTTTGAGTTACTTTCCCAACAAATTTGCATCTTGCAATGCATTTTTATTGAATCATTTAGCTTATATGCATACGCTTATTTTAAAAATAGTTGAAAATAGGCACCATTTTTTATACAAAGCCAAATAAATGTTCCGGAACATTTATTTGTTCTGGGTTGGCGGGATGGTACAAAAGTTCCTCAAATGTTCCTTGAATTTTTGTTCCATTTGCGTTCACATGAGAGGATATTTGTTCATGTTCCATGTTCCACGGAATGTTCCATCAAATGTACCCTCGTGTGAATAGCCTATTAGTGATTATAACTTTATTTCGCTTTGTGACTTTTGTATAAAATAAATTATTATTAATTATAAAATTGAACTCGCAATAAATGTGAAATATAAAATTTATGAGCTCGTGTTTACTATTTATAAAACCTTATCTATTTTTAAAAATTTCTTTTGAAGACACAGTTTATTACATGATGATGTAAGGGTTCGTTCGTAAGGTACATCGAGCAGAACTTAAATAATAATTAGAAGTTTGCGGTAGTGGTGTAGTGGTAGAGCGCTCGCTTCATAAACAAGTGGTTCGGAGTTCGATCCTCACCACGTCCCTGGTAGTACTGCGCTCAACTCGTTTCTCCGCGCAGCGACCTTGTTCATCAAGGTTCGTGTTTCAGAGTTATAGAATTGAGAGAGGGTTATAGCCACAAATAAGTAGCCTCCTCGTCTGTAGTGGCCTTCTCGGCCTTGAGGAGGTGAATTAAAAAAAAAAAAAAGTAGAAGATCATTGGCTCATTAGAGATCGCTATTTTACTATATTACATTGAAAAAGAAATATATATTTAAAATAATACTCTTGAAATGAAAGCGGCGACAATATAAAAAGGTTAAAAATAAATCAAATTAATTATTCTCAATAATAATTAATATACACTGATTAGTTTATAATAAAAAAAGATATCATTCCTAATATATATTAGGAATGATATCTTTTTTTATTATAAACTATATATATACATATGTTCGGAAATCGCTTCTTTGTTTGCCGTGTCGTGAAACAACAGCTAATTTTGTGTTGATTTTGTATTCATCTTTAATAATACAAATGGTATTTTATTTTATTTTTGGCGCTGATCAATCGATGTATGCAGCGCTGAAGTAGAGTAGAAAAAATAAGAACACCAAAAAAGGACCGGATGCTTTCCCAGAACATATTTTAATCTCAGGGGAGGAGGGGTTGATTGAGATATACTTCGATAAATTCCCAATTTCGTTAAAACGCTGTATCAAATTTATTCCTGGTTAACACCCTGTGTATATATATATATATATATATATATATATATATATATATATATATATATATATATATATATATATATATATATATATATATATATATATATTATGGTTCGGACTGTTTTTAATTATATCATTTTGCTTATGAAAATGAGATTATAAATAAAACAGAAAGTATTTGTATAAGACTATCACAAGGAAGATTTTACAGTTTACATATGCAATTGATGTTCCAAAATTTAAAATATCGATCTTGCTTTATAATTCCCTTTATGATGTAGGTATAAATTCAAACCCTTACCACTTATATACCATATACCAAATTATATGTCATATACCAAATAATAAAGATTTTACAGTTTTAAAGACATAACCCTCCTAGTATTTTTCTGATTTTTTGTTGAGAACATACTGAGTTGTATTGTTCAAATTTTGTTAAAGGTTTGTAAAAAAAAATTAAATAATTTGAACGTTTGCTTTTTTTTTTTACTGTTAAGTTTGCATACTTTAACATATTTTGTTTCATCATAGCTATTAATTTTTTCTTTATTATTGGTTTCCTATTGTTACATCTAAGGTTATTAAGACTTGTCACTTTGATAGCGATTCCACAGCGCTACAAAAAACATTTAACGTTTGACCAAAAACACAGAATTTTCATAAACCATACCCTCATATCATTTTGTATGGTTAAGCAATAACCTTTGGGTTTTTTGCATCAGTTAGTCTTACTCAACCTCAGCCATATATAGAAAGTACTATGCTTCATATGGCTTCACTTAAATATTTTCAATAGCTTAAGACCACTTTTGCTAAAAAAAAGTTGCCGCAGACACGTTTTTTCAAAAGTAGCTTTTGAATGTAAGATTTTCTAAGCACTAAAACACATCCAATTTGCATGAAATTTTCCATATAGGATGAGGAGTCGAATGGAAAGGGGAGTAACATTGGTAACATATATATATATATATATATATATATATATATATATATATATATATATATATATATATATATATATATATATATATATATATATATATATATATATATATATATATATATATATATATATATATATATATATATATATGAAAATAATATATAACTATATATAATATTATGAAAATAATATATAGCTGCTTTATATGGTATGAAAATCTTTGTTTTTTTTATCATTGATAGAAAGAACAAAGAATCACTTAATAATATACCACAAAGAACCACTTAATAATATACCAATTAATAATCCTTATTAAGGGTTATTTAATAATCCTTATTTAAGGATTACTTATTAAGGCTTAATAAAGCTTAATAAGCCTTATTAAGCCATAATAAGGATTATTTCTTATTCACATCCTTATTATACCTTAATTAAAGGATGTGAATAAGAAATAATTTAAGGGGTATAAAATAAGAAATAATTCTTATTATTAGAATTATTTCTTATTCGCATCCTTATTAAGATTTAATTTGGTTTAATTGGTTAAAATTGTAACTAAATAGGACAGTTTATTTCATGAAAATAATATATAACTGCTTGAAATGGTATAAAAATCTTTGTTCTTTCCATCATTGATGAAAGAACAAGTTTTTATACCATTTAATAATACTTATCAAGGATTAATTCTTATTCACACCGCAGAAACATCTTCTTGAAAAAATTCTCTAGAAAATGTTCCAGAAGATGTTTGGCTAGAAGTAGGGATAAAACAATTATTGGAAGCTATCAAATCAACAACATTGTTAAATCATGCCAGATTAACTTTTTATTTTAACTATCTGTATTTCCAACTAGGCTGGAAGCAACCACTTTTAGAGTTGATTTTAACCAATCAACCACATTTAGACTGGAAGACCCAAGATAAAGATTATAAAGAAAAGTTTGCAACTAAAAAGATTGCAAATTATATGAATCAGGAAAACAAGATAAACGGAGAGTATTACAAAAAACTGATGTTCTAGGAAAAAAACTAAACAAATAAGGTTTGTTAGAGCACCTAGGAGCAATAAAATATCATATTATCATATACAAATACTAATTTAGCAATGAATTGTATATAAGGTTTCCATGAAAGGTCAGTATAAAAAATAATCAGAGACGATTTAAAGTAGAGGACACAGTAAAAATGTTGCTATTCATCAATATAGGAATATCAACAAGATAGCAAAGATTTTTTATGGCTTCGCCAGATACATCATATCATCCAGAGCAATAGAATGTGCCTCACCGCCTCTATCCAATTATAGTTTCAAACCTTTCTGTAACAACAGTTAACAGGTCAGCTCAAAACCAAGATGATTCAATCCATATGTTTCTTATGTGAAACATATGTTTCAACATAAGAAACAATCCATATGTTTCTTATGTGATCGACAAATAGAGCTACCTATGAGCTTTTCAGGATGATTATTAATGTTGCTTTTCACCTGAGAGCTTTTCAGGATGATCATTAATGTTGGTTAGAAATGGTAAAGGGCTGAGGATAGAAGTTAACCTTGTTAGCTAAGTATTGGCGCTAGTGTGAATTTGCAGCGTTTAGTGCCACAGGGTCTATATGATTTGTGATTGTGATGTTTTGTGTTGATAGACAACTTGGCTTATCTTCAGTGAATGATTAGAAGTAGCAAGTTTCATTACTGAAACTTGCTACTTTTAATCATTCACTGAAAGCCAAGAGATAAGTTGTAGAGTAGCAACATTTTTTGTTTTAATGTTGTTTTTTTAATCTTAGGTGTTGTCAATAGTTCACATAAACATTCTCAAAGAGTAAGTTTCTTATTTAGTTTTAATTGTTAACTTATTTTTTTTTTTAATTTATAAAACGAATTAACAAATATTTTTTTAAAATTATTGTGTATCTGTGTTTTTAATAATAATTTTATTACACTTTTAGGTAGAGTTTCTGCTGTTACACCTGCTATTCCTGATGTAAGTACTAAAAATTTCAGGAAGTTCAATTGCTGTAAGTTATTTATCATTTAGATTTAAATTATAACTTTATTTATAAATCTTCTGTCTGTTTCAGATAGATTTCAATGCCCTTACGCAGTAATTTACTAATCGGTCTGTAAATGAAGCAATAGTTTTGAACATATGAATTAATTAGATTCTACGATTCTTTATGCATATTCGCATGGAGTTTCTATAATATAACTCAAAATTTTATTCTCCAAGACTAGGTAAATAAGTAAAAACACTTCAGTCTGTATAATTAACAATTCTAGATAATCCCGACAAATGTAAAAAAAATTATAGCATTTAATTTTTTTATAGTTTTGTATTCCTATCGAAAATTTCATGTCAAATGTAATAACAGTTGGAAATTTTGAAATATATTCAAAGTCAAATTGCCCAATTGGTTTGTGCAACCCTTTTGTATTAATTTACTGACCGCTCTATAAATTATGCAATAATTTCAAAATGATGTATTTTTCAGATTCCATGATTCCTTTATGCATATTTGCATATTCTAACCCTAATTTTTTTTCTTCATTACATAATTAAATAAGTAAAAAAAAACTCCAGTCTGTAAAATAAACTATTCTGTGTGATCCCGACAGATTTAATAAAAAATGGATCATTAAAATTTAAAATCAAATGTAGTAACGGTTCAAAATATCAAATGTGTTTTAAGTTGATATGCCCAATTGCTTTGTGCAATCTCTTTTTCTGTAATTTACAGACCGATCTGTAACTTATACAATAATTTCACTGACAAGTCTGTAAATTATCCAATATTTTTTAAATAATGTTTTTTTTTTGGACTCCATGATTTCTTTATGCATATTTGCATAGTGTAACCCTAATTTTTTTTCCTCATAGCACAATTAAATAAGTAGAAACCCTTAAGTCTGTAAAATAAGTGATTCTGGATAATCTCAAAAGATTTAATAAAAACTGGATCACTATTTAAAATTCAAGTCAAATGTAATAACGGTTAAAAAATATCGAAAAATTTAAGAAAATATCAAGCTAATTACAGTTGATATGTTCTGACCAATTGATTACAGTTGATTTACTGACCAATCTGTAATTTATGCGATTATTTCACTGCCAGTTGTAAAATATGCAATAGTTTTCAAATAATGTATTTTTTGGATTCCATAATTTCTTTAAGCATATTTACATGGTATAATTATAACAAATTTTATTCTCCAAAAATAAGAAAATAATATAAAAACCTTCAGGCTGTAAAAAAATAATTCTGGACAATCACGACAGATTTTCTTTAAAAAAATTTTGTTTTTCTATTTTCTTATAGTTGACCACTGTGATAAATTTCAAGTCAAATATAATAACGATTCAAAAGTTATTAAAAAGTCAGTATGACCCCAAAAATATATAAATTAGTAAAAACTTTCAGTCTGTAAAATAGGTGATTTTAGATAATCCCAACAGATATGAAAAATTTTGAATTTTATTTTCTTATAGTTGGTGGGTCACTATGGAAAATTTCAAGTCAAAAGTATTAACGGTTCAAAAGTTATTCAAAAGTCAGTATGACTCCAAAAATATACAAATTAGTAAAAACCCTCAGTCTGTAAAATAGACGATTCTGGTCATTCCCGACAGATTTTAAAAAAAAAAAGTTTGGAATTTTATTTTCTTATAGTTGGTGGGTCACTGTGGAAAATTTCAAGTCAAATGTATTAACTTTTCAAAAGTTATTCAAAAGTCAATAATACTCTTATTTTCGGTGCCATATTAGAGCAAATTTTCCATACTTAAGCCCTATACCTTTTGTCAAAAAATCGTCAATTTTTCCACTCAAAAAGTTCAATAACTTTTGATCCGCTTAACTTTAAAAGTTCAATAACTTTAAAGGCCGAATGACCCCTCATTTTTAAAGTCAAGCCAGGCTCTTTACAATGACATAAATTATATTTAAATATTTTAATTATAAAAAAATCGTCTAGATTGGCTGACTTTGATAATATTGTTTTACCTCTAGGGCATTTTATGCTTTGTATCCTAAATATTCGAATAAAGGGCTGGATGTGTTTATTTAAAGTTTCTTTTTTATCAATGAGGGTGCTGAAGATGGCTGCTAATTTATAATTAATGATAAAAGTCTGCATTTTTATTTTTCCTAAAACCATTTTTTAAATTACATCAAAGACATCTAATGTATATGAAAAAGATATAAACTTTAATATATTTGCAAAGCGTTTACTTAGGAGTAGGTGCTTATTCGTAACAGTAATTATTTTTGATTGCTTCCTTGTTTCCAGAGTTTAAATGTTATACTTTAATTTCATTGGTTGCTGATATACAATCAATTAATAATACAGCAATTAAATAAAATAACAATGAATTAGAAAGATAGTTGATTTTTAAATGCATTAACATTACCATTAACAAAAATATACTTAAATTCGATTTAGGAATATTAATGTTGATGCACTTCAAGCTTTCTATGCGCGACTATGTCTACTTCTTTTATAAAATGTATATTTTTAATTTATGTTTCTACTTGATTAAGAATAACGTTGATATTTTATTTATATCTTTTTTTCAGAATGTATACTTTTCTCAAAAAATTCAAAGATTAAGACTCAAAAGTTTCATGACCGAGATCACGACAGGGATTTGAATTTAAAACTAAGAAATAAACAAGTAGGCATGAAGGCGAGACGTATCATAATTACTGAATTATAAAAAGACAACGTGAGTGAAAAATGTAAACGTTTTAAATATATTACATTTAAAAATAAATTACATTTAAAATATCAAATTTATTTGACATTTGTTGTAATCTGTTGTTTTTTTACGCGTTTGTTTTGTGACTTTCCTGGGAAAACAATTTGACCTTGAATTTAATGGTAGGATGGTAACATTTTTTTAATTTAAATTTTTTTTTTGTTCAAGTTGTAAATCGAGAAAATCTTTTTTATTGATTAAAAGAGTGCCAAGCTTAAAACACCTGACTGCCACTATTCCATTTTAACATAATTTATAATTGGCTTTTTAAATATAGGGTAAGTTAACTAATTTCGGGCAGCATCGAATATCGTGCAAAAAGCATTTTGCATCAAAAAAATCACACTGACGCTAATTTAGTCAAAGTGTTGTTTCACGTTTCATTTAGTACAACCTGCTAACCCCGTGTCGGTAGTTCAAATATTTATATTAAAAAAGCTATAATAAGTTACGATACATCGGTTTTTAACGAAAAGTGAAAAAAGGTAAATCTTTTTACACTTAACTGTACAAAAATGAAACACAACATTTCTTTACTTATCGAAGTACTTATCGTTCCCCCAAGTTTAACAAATATGTTTGGAAAGGTAAAAAAATAAATAATAATAATAAACAAATACTTTTTTGATGTAAAAAATTTCTGCACGAATTTTCGAAAGCATCATATTTCGTGCATTATGCCTGAAATTTAATTTACACAGTATTAAATTTCGTGCATTATTTTGTTTTTACCTAACAATGATTTTGAATGCTTTTATGGTTTTAACTTCCTTTAAAAGCATTCTAAGGTTGCAAATTCAAATATTGTTTAACTAAGCAAAATTTCAACTTTTTAAAAAATATAGTTTCATCATAGTAGAATATACAAATTTTTTAATCAAGTTTGTTATCGTGTCTATGGACTCTAAGAAAAGACAGATGTACCAAAATTATAACGAGGAAGCTGTCATGGCCGCTGTTGCTGATCAATAAATAACCGCGGGCCCCACGTTATGTTCCAACAAATAATCCAACTCTAAATCAGACATTTAATCTCTAACAAAATATTTGTAAAAAACTATATATGAATTAAGTATTTCATCTTAAATAAATTTGCTAAATTTAACTTATAAAAAAAAGTGCACGAAATTAAATTTTACTTCGTCAACTTGAACGAAATTGTGCAAATCATAAAAAAAAAATCAAAACGAAAACAAAAAATTAAATAAAATATAGTATTTAATAATTGCCTAAATTATTACTATTTTGTTGATAAAACAGTTGGCTGCCTAAATTGAGCTCATTATACTTTGGGTGGCCGTTTGGTTATATTCTATAACGTTTACGGCAAATGTTCAGCAAACTGCCTGAAATTTGCCAACTTACCCTACATAATTTTTATTCGATTAATGTTTACGTCTACGGCTTTATGAGTCATAAAGATATATTTGTTCATTTATGATATATCGGTTATGATATAACCTATGTATCATCAATGAATAAACATTATCAAAAATAATAATATAATTATTAAATTAAAAAAATATTTATTAAACAACAGTAATAGTTAATACACATAACATAAAATATTATAATGTTAATATAATCTGCACCACCCTATAGGGTGTTTCTAAAATAAACTTTTGAAAATGCCTGCTGGCACTCCCTGAATATGTTGTGTATAATAAAAAAATGCTTTAAAATTTTTTGAATAAAGAATATTTTAAGGGGTTGCTACCGACTCAAACATTAAATAATCCCTAATATTATTTTAAAAAAGTAGGGTAGATTAGGGTAATATGACGTTAAGCGAAAATTGGAATATTTTTGAAAATAAATATGCTGGATCCAAAATTTTTGCCAATAAACAATTTTTAGGGATCCCTACTCATGTTCATTTAGATATTTGGGCACCCGACATTTTTTCTTAAAAACACAGAGGTTTTAAAAAAATAGCAAAAGTGTTCGTATTACCCAGACCCCTTGGTAATATGAGCACTTTAATTAATTAAGTAAAAAAAGACCAACTTGACTAAAAGAACTAATTTTTGGAATTTAAGGATTTGTAATTGCAAACATAATTTCAGTAAGATCTGCTTTACAGAGACTTGGTGCTCTGACAAAACAGCAAAAACAAATTCTGACCTCCAAATTCCAAATTATAAAATATTCTCTAAAGAAAGATCGGTTAGCAAAAGAGGAGGAGGAATTTTGAATTATATACGAAATGATCTAAATATTAAGATAAGAAATGATCTTTCAAACTCTGATAGCGATAGTAAGGTCCTCACAATGGAAGTTATTAACATTGCCTCAAAGAACTTTCTTGTTTCTACATGCTACAGACCACCTGATGGTGATACTTGTAAATTTTCGAATTATATGAAACATTTAATTACAAAAAATAGAGAACAGAAAAAGTTATTAATTATTGGAGATATAAACATAAATATTTTAATGTACCACGAGCATGCGAATACTAAAAATTTCTTTGACGACATGTTTCAACTTAATATCTTCCCCATTATAAACAGACCCACCAGGTTAACTTTCAAAACTATTACTGCTATTGATAATACAATTACTAATATTGATAACAAACTCAATACAAGATACTTTTCTAAAATCAGGAATAATAAAAACAGATATTTCAGATCACTTTCCAATATACTTCTCTTTGTCACAAAATTCTACAAAAATTAATAATTCAAAAGTCTTATGTTATAAAAGAATTATCGATGAAGCGTCTACTCAAAAATTTAAGGACTTGCTATCGACAACAAATTGGCAAAAGGTCTACCAATAATGTAATCTGGGTAGTACAAACTATGCGTACATTAACTTTATAAATTTATTTATCTTACAGTATAACAAAAGTTTTCCAATTCAAGAAAAAGAAATAAAAGCGAAATATTTAAATTGTCCATGGATAACAAAAGAAATAAAATCCTCAAAACAGAAACAAATTCTATATGTAAAATACTTAAAAAATAGAAGCGAAGCGAACCTATCCATCTACAAACAATAAAAAAACTTATTTGAAAAAATTTAAAAAAAAACACAAAATTATATAGTATTCTAATCAAATACAAAAATTTAATGGAGACTTAAAAAAGAATAATTGGTAAAAGTAAAACTAATTTTAACAAAATGCCTTCTAGAGTAATAATTAATGAAAGGGAATCAAATAACAAGCGAGATATTTCAAATGAATTTAACAACTACTTTGCTAACATTAGTGCTGCTTTTGCATCAAAAATTTAATGCACAAAAAATACATTTAAAAGTTACCTAACAGGCTTATACTGCTCTTTAAATTTCAATGAAATAAATCAAGACGAACTTGAAGTAGCTATAAAACCAATTAAAATTAAGTCCCCAGGGCCCAATGACATATCTTGCAAAGTAGTGTTAGATGTTTTTGAGGAGATACGTAATCCAATTTTCCAAGTATTTAATTTATCAGTTACAACAGGTATTGTACCTGATAAACTAAAAATATCTAAAATTATACCGATCTATAAATCAAGAGAAACCAATTCTTTAAACAATTAGAGACCAATCTCAATCCTTTCGGTATTCTCAAAACTTCTTAAACGAATAATTTATAGTAAATTAAACGAATATTTAAAAACGAACAAAATTATTAATAAAGGTCAATATGGTTTTCATAAGCTACACTCAACTGAGCATGCAATCCTTGACCTATTGAATTATTTATCGGATTATTTTTACGTGCACGTTACTACATTGTTGTAATTAGTGTTTATTTTAATCGTGTCTCGGAGTTGTATGCAACTATATTTTTGTTTACTTCGTATATTTCGTACTTTATGTTTATGTTATTTATGTTTGTATATCTTTACCGCCAATCTGTGATAGGTTAATTGTAAATACTTTGTAGTTGTAAAATAAACATGTAAAAAAAAAAAAAAAAAAATTAACAAAACTTATCATTAAAAGATCAAATTTTAAGCTACATGTTTTCTGCAAAATTATTTTTTCAACTTTATTAACTCAAGCCTTTGAACGATAAAAATTCAAATTTTTTAAATTTAGGTTACAGAAAAATATTTAGTATTGTTAAAATATTAAAATTTTTTACTAAGTTTTGTTTTTATTCAAGAAGCAATTAAAAACCACTGCTATTTTAGGACTTTAAACTAAGTAGTTTCAATGAAAAACACTGGGTAATTTGAGCATGCTCACATTACACAAAAATTTCATCTTTAAATTAAGTCAAAAATAAATGTTTCTATGCATTATTTTTGAAACCAAAATGAATTGGATTTTTAGCAAATATATTTTTCTTTATGAAAAAATTAATTTCATTATTTTATCACCAAAATTTTGCGCCACAGAATTATTCACGCGTGATGATATTATTTTAACAAAGCAAAAAATTTAAAAACGCGTTTTAATTAGATGATGTCCGGTAATTACTGCATATAAATTTACGCTAAATGTACTGATACCTGTTATCACCACATAAAGTTGATTCGAAAAACACAAAGCAATTTTAACTTCACTGCTTACATCTAATAAATCTTTAAGTATATACTTAAAGATTTATTAGATGTAAGCAGTGAAGTTAAAATTGTGAAGTAAAAACCTTGGTAATATGAGCATACGTATGCTCATATTACCAAGGTGCCCATATTACCCTAATCTACCCTACGTCATGTTGGGTCTCATACCAAATCAAAATTATATAAAAATTTCAAAAATAATATTCATTTTATAAAAGAAACATCGATATAAAAAATGATAATCAAAAAATCTTGTTAAATTCCCTATTTTTCGTTTTTAGTTAAAAATCGTAATTTTCTGTTCACTAAAATCTAAAATAAAAATAAAAGCACAATTTTTTTTTTTTAAAGTTGATTAAGGTGCCCCAAGAAGTCCTTAAGGTCTTATCACAGAGCACCGCGGAAGAGCATTTAATAGGAAGTTCACGCCTCCTTCCCAACCGATGTCGCAAAACTTGCCCAGAGGTGGGGTTCGAACCAAGGATCTTACGTTTCTGAGACAAGTGCGCTACCACTGCGCAATATTTTACGTTAATATTTTACGTTAATATAAAAAGCCAATATTTTTCCAACTTGTATTTACATTAGTATAACGTTAATCCAAAGTTATACTAATGTAGCGTTAATCTAACGTTAATTTTTTTTTTTTTTTTTTTTTGCGCACGCTTTCTACGAGAAAGGACGCGTTTTTTTATAGCTGCTAAAATAAGTTTTTATATTTTGAAATAATTCGAAAATGGCAAAATCTTTAACAATTGTAAAAGAATTTTTGGAATGTCATGAAAGCACTCTACTATAAATCTTTGGAGAGAGATTTGATAAAATAGAAGAAGAATTTTACGAAATTGAAAAATTGAAGCTGAAGTTACTAAACCAATGAATTTCCAGAATGAATATTATGAACAAATTGTTAAGGAATCAAATATCCTAAAAGTAAAACTCAATAATTACAACAAAGACAACGAGAATCTAAAATTATTCAAGATAAATTAGCAGAATTAGAAGATAGTAGTAGACGAAACAATCTTCGTTTTGATGGCTTTGACGAAAGAGAAGAAGAAACTTTGGGAAAGAGTTCTTAAAGGAGAAACTCGGAATTAAAAACAACATTGCAATAAAAGAGGACACAGGACTGGGAAGAAGCTCGAAGCTGGAAAAAGAAGAAGAACTATCGTGGTAAAGTTTCTTAACTATAAAGATAGAGAAATCGTATTAAATAAGTATAAAAAAAAGAAAGCTATGGAACGAAAAAATTTATCTCAACGAAGACTATAGCAATTGCACAATCGAAAAATGACGATTTCTATTTACAAAAGCAAAAGAACTTTGAGCTGAGGGTAAGTTTGCTAAAGTTATATATACCAAACTTGTAACGCGCGCCTCAGAAGTATAAGAAATTCTATTAAATATTATTTAGCACACAAAAAATGATAACAAAAAAAATATAAAATGGTTGACTATGAATCACTTATTTTCAACTTTAAAAACAAATACATTGGATTTGATGAAAACACAGACCCAGACATTAATTATTTTAACGTGACTTAAAAATAGACTGTTTTTATCATTATGCTAGTTAGTTAAAAGAATTTCTTTCTAAAAATGGCGATGAAAACAAAAAAAATAGAATTGTCCACATAAATATAAGAAGTATGAAAAATTTTTTGCAAATCTTCGACATTTTATAGAAGAAACTGACAACTATTTTGATATTATTTGCTTAACGGAAACTTGGTGTTCATAAAATGAGCTTAATAATAACTCTAATTTCCATCTTCCTAATTTTGAAACAATTTTATTAGAAAGACAATTAAATAAACGCGGTGGAGGATTTACGTAAAACAAAACATTGCGCATAACGTTAGGAATGATTTGTGCGTTTCTGATTTACGTAAAACCGTAGTCATAATATAGTCCGACCAGTTTAAGAGCGCTATTGTTTATCTTATTGTTAGCTTTTTTTTAGAACCCAGTCTACCAATGAGTGCACACTTTTTGTAAACAAATGCGCATTAAGAAGAATATTTACAAGAAGATTATTGATTTATCCTTGATTTTTGCAAATGCTTTGTCTTAATTGTTACATATTTGGTTCTGGAACTTTTCGAAGAAGTATAAATGTTTTTCTATTGGAAATATTTTCTTCCGACGATGATGTTTATAACAAAGAATCAAGAAGAAAAGTTTTACAAATTATAAATAAAAATAAATCTTTAGTTATAATATATTAAAACTAAAGATAAAATATGATATCAGATAACTTTTTTTTGATCGACAGATTTACTACCTTCAATAAATCAACCAGTTAAGAGCTTTTCATTGGCAAATCCTTCTTTAGGCAGAATATAGTAGTTTCTCATAATACTAAAGCTCAACTTAAAGAAACCAACTTTTTTTTCTGAAGCAGATGAAAGTCAATATTTAAATATTTACATTAAAAAAGATCAATGTTTATTACAGTTGTGCCTAACCTTATTTCATTTTAAAAAAGTGTCAAAGCTATTTTGTGGCTATTTTAATAGCTAAAATCTTATAAAAACATTATTTGGTATAAATTAAAAGATAAAAATTTTTTATCTTTAATACAAGAATATCACAAGATTTTAAGGCTGGCTGATAGGATTCCATCTACAAATATTTCCTTTAATAATTTTTTGACAACTTCAAATAATTTACTTTCTCCCCATGACTTATTCCTAGACTTATCGATTGAAGAGTTTGAAAGAGCCTTCAAATCTTTAAAAAAAAAACAAAGCAATCGATGCGGATGGGATAAACGGGAACATTATTATAGATTGCTATGAAAGGTTTTTGATACAGTCAATCATGATATCTTACTTAAAAACTTGAGTTCTACGGAATAACTGGTAAAATGATCAAATGGTATAAAAGCTACTTGTCAAATAGAAAGCAATTCGTCTACCACGGAGAAGAATTGCTTCCTATTGATCTTCAAAATAAAACATTAATTGAAATAAAATGTGGTGTTCCACAGGGTTCTATCCTCGGCCCACTTCTCTTTTTAGTATACGTCAACGATCAAAATAAAGCCTCGAATCTTATGAACATCATGTTTGCCGACGATACCAGTTTATTTTTATCAAACAAAGACATTAACAGACTTTTTTTAGATATGAATAAAGAACTCAAACAAGTTTCTAATTGGTTTAAATGCAATAAATTAACCTTAAATATTGACAAAACAAAGTGGATCCTTTTCCACTCCTCAACAAAAAAACGTTTTTTGCCTTATGATTTAACTAAACATTATTTGATGAAGTAGAAATTCCGTTTTAAAATTCCTAGGTATTTATCTTGACAAAAATATGACATGGAAAGCTCATATTGATTATATATCAACAAAAGTTGCGAAAAGTATTGGTATCCTCTATAAGGCCAGAAATTATCTAAATAAAAATAATTTAAAGCAACTATACTACTCATTTATTCATAGCTATATAAACTATGCAAATATTGCCTGGGGAAGTACAGGTAAAAGTAAGTTGCAACGTCTTTACCGCCATCAGAAACGTGCAATGCGAATAATATATTTTTTAAATCGTTTTTCAAATACAAAACCTCTATTTAAAGATATGAATGCCTTAAACATTTATGAACTTAACTTGTACAATATTTTATGTTTTACATTTTGTTGTATGAATAACCCTTTATTTCATGTTTTTAAAGATCTATTTACCTTTAAAGTAAAGAATTAATATAGTTTGCGAAATAATAACTATTTAAACAAAGTTTAAATAGTTATTATTCTTTAAATTGATTAAACTTTTAAATTGATTAAACTTTTGTCAAACAAAGTTTAATCAAGTCTAGTTTAGATTCATCTATCTCTTTTTCTGTTTTTAAAAACAACTTAAAGAATATTATTTTTTCTAAGGATAATATATTGAAATATTTTTGAGATATTATTTTAACCATTTCTTATTTCAAATGTTTTGGATTCTTATTTTGTTATAAACTACCTGTTTATATTATATTATATTTAGATTGTAATTTTTATATGGTTCTGGCGACAAGATTGATATGACTTCTTCCAGATTCCAAGTTTATATGTTTATATTACATGTAAATCACGACATGTAAACAATGTAAACTGAAAAAAAAAAAAAAATTTAACTTTAGAATTTTACGTTAATATAACGTTAATATCTAACGCAAATCTAACGTAAGAACTTTACGTTACAAAACCTTTCCATTTTGCCGAACGTAAATAAAACGTTAATACAACGTGGTGTTCCCGCTGGTTATCTTTAAAAAACTGTTATCCCAGCAAGCAGGTACAGAAGACTGTCGAATTTATAAGTAAAAGCTATGATAAAATAATAATTGAACTTACAGAGTTAAAAAAAACAGAGTCTAAAAAATCACCTGATGAAAGTAATATTGAAAATGAAACTAATAACATAAAAGAGAAAATAGTAGAACTAGAAGACAGAAGCCGTAGAAACAACTTGAGATTTGTTGGGATTAAAGATAAAGCTAACGAAACTTGGGAAGAAAGTGAGCAAAAAATCAAAGACTTCCTCAATACAAAGCTTAATATACAAGAAAAAATTTTAATAGATAGAGCCCATCGAGTTGGAAAAGAAAACGGAAAAAACAGATCAATAATTGTTCGATTTCAAAACTACAAAGACAAAGCCCTAGTGTTAAACAAATATACGACGATGAAGCTATGAAACGAACAGTTGTACGTTAACGAAGACTTTAGCGATTTTACAATGGATTTACGAAGAAAGCTTTTCAAAGAAGCGAAAGAATTGAGAGCGCAAGGTAAGTTTGCTAAAGTAGTTTGCAATAAATTAATTACGCGCGACCTATAATTATAAAGGAATTCTTTTAATATTCTATAATTAAATTTAAAAACAAAAATGGATGACTACGAATCCATTACTTTTAATTTTCATGATAAATACTTAAAATCAAATTTTAATTCAGATCCAGATGTCAACTTTTTTAATGATGTGAACACATGTTGTTCTTATCTTTATCCCAACGAGTTAAAAGAATTTCTTAATAAAAATGGCACTGAAAATCAAAAAATCAGAATTAATATTAGAAGTCTAAATAAAAATTTTGAAAAGTTTTGCGATTTTTTAGATGAAACTGTAAATATTTTTAACATAATTTGCTTTACAGAAACGTGGATTTCTTCAAATGATTTTAAAAATAATTATATTTTCCATCTTCGAGGATTTGAAACAATTTTATTAGAAAGACAAACAAATAAACGCGGTGGAGGAGTTCTGATTTACGTTAAGGAACACATTGCACATGATAAGTGCGTTTCTGACGGCGATAAAGAAATCGTAACTATTGAAATTTTAAACAATAAAAAGAATAGTATTCTATTTAGCTGCTGTTGAAGACCACCTGATGGTGCGTCTGAAAATCTTAGTTTTTTTTTACAGCAAAATACCATTCACAAAGGTAGCAAAGAAAACAAAATTACTTTTATAATTGGAGATTTTAACATGAACTGTTTAATTTATAATAAAGGTAAAAAAGTAAAAAATTTTTATGATGAAATATTTATGGCAGGAGCTCGTCCTTTAATTAATTGCCCTACTAGAATAACCAAAACTTCAACTACGTTGATTGATAATATTTTTACAACAGATATTTATAATAGGAAATTAAAAAATGGAATTATAAAAACCGACATATCCGATCATTTCCCCATTTTTCTAACAATCCATACTGTATGCTCTAATAACCCCGAAAGACAAAATATAATAAAAAAACGTGTCTTCAATGAGAGCAATATAAAATCCTTCCAATATCAATTATCACTTCTGCATTGGGAACATATTACTTTTAATGAAAACGCAAATACAATATATAATAAATTCTTTGAAACGTTCTTCTCAATATACGATGCAAACTTTCCACTTTGTGAAAAAATAACAAAAATAAAAACCTTAAATAGTCCATGGATTACCAAAGGACTTAGAAAATCCTCTAAAATCAAACAGAAACTATATATAAAATATTTAAAAACAAAATCAAATGAAAGCCAACAAAAATTTAAAAATTACCAACATTTATTTGAAAAAATTCGTAAAAAATTAAAAAAAATTATTATTCAAATTTAATTAGTAAATTTAAAAACGACTCAAAAAATACTTGGAGAACGCTTGAAAGAAATAACAGGATAACAAAAAACAAATTCAAACTCCCTTCCTAAAGTAATTAAAATAAATAAAACAAATATATATGAACCAAACGAAATTGCAAACGAGTTTAATAAATATTTCATTGATATAGAAACCAAATTGGCAAACAAGATCCCTATTACAGAAAAAATTTTTAGTGATTTCCTAGAGCCTATAAATAATTCGCTTTTTATAGATAATATACTTCTGACTTATCTTTTGATGAGTTTGAGAGAGCTTACAAATCTCTCAAAAGAAACATAGCTACGGGTGCGGACGAAATAAATGGCAACATAGTCATAGATTGCTTTGAAAACTTAAAATGTATTCTTTATAAAGTCTTTAGGGCATCTATACAGCAAGGTGTATTCCCCGACCAATTAAAAATAGCTAAAGTAACTCCTATATACAAAAACGGAAAAAAATCGAATATTAGTAATTATCGCCCTATCTCAGTTCTTTCAACTTTCTCAAAAATTTTAGAAAGAATTATATACAATAGAACATACAATTACCTTAATCTAAATAAACTTCTATATAAAAATCAATTCGGTTTTAAAAAAAATTGTTTAACTGAACAAGCCATTACACAGTTCATTCGTGAAATCTCCAAGTCATTTACACAATCTACATTAGGTATTTTCATTGACCTATCAAAAGCATTCGACACCGTCGATCACAAAATTCTACTCAAAAAACTCAAATTTTACGGAATTAATGGAAAAGTAATAAAATGGTATAAAAGTTACTTGAAAATTAGAAAACAATTTGTTTTCTATGGGGATTATTTTCAAAATGAAAAATTAATTGACATAAAATGTGGTGTTCCACAGGGTTCTATTCTAGGCCCACTTTTGTTTTTAGTTTATATAAATGATTTAAATAAAGCTTCTAACCTTATGAGTATCATTTTTGCGGACGATACTAATTTATTTTTGTCAAACAGTGACATTTATGAGCTTTTTTCAAATATGAATAAAGAACTCAATCAGATCTCCAACTGGTTTAAGTGCAACAAGTTAACTTTAAACATTGAAAAAACAAAATGGATCCTTTTCCACTCTCTTGCAAAAAGCGTTTTTTACCAAATAAATTACCTAAACTTTTTATTGATAAAATTGAAATAAAAAAGGAGTCGGTCACAAGATTTTTAGGCATTTACATTGATGAAAATATTACATGGAAGTATCATATCGACTTTATTTCTACTAAATTGGCTAAAAGTATTGGAATTCTATATAAGGTCAGATACTATCTAAGTAAACAAAATTTAATTTAACTCTACTACTCATTTATTCATAGCTATATAAATTATGCAAATATTGTTTAGGGAATTACCTCTAAAAGTAAGTTACGAAATCTCTACTATCGTCAGAAACACGCAATGCGTTTAATATGTTTTGAAAATCATTTTTGTCATTCAAATATTTTATTTAAAAACGTTAAAGCACTTAACGTTTACGAACTCAATGTCTATAATATTTTATGTTTTATGTTTCGTTGTAAAAGTGAACAGCCATTGTCCAATTTCAAAGATCTTTTTACTTATAAAGCTATAAACAAATATGCTTTACGAAATAATAACTTATTAATTGAACCCTTTTGTCAAACAAAGTTTAATCAATTTTGCATAAGCTATCAAGCACCGTATTTATGGAACAAAATTGTTGTTTCAAATTTTGATTTGTCAATTTCGTTTTCCGTTTTTAAAACTAAATTAAATGATATTCTTTCTACTGGCAATATATAAAAATATTTTTGAAATGTAAAGTTTTTTTTTCACTCTTGATAATTTGTAAAATTATTTTCAGTTTTTGTTTCTTCTACATTGTTTATAGTTATTAGATCAATTGTATTTTTATTTTATTATATATACACGTATGATATATTTTATATGGTTCTGGCGACAAGATCATTTGGATCTTCTTTCAGATACTAAGTTTATATATTGTTATATTGTTACATTACGATTAATAATTGTAAACTTAAAAAAAAAAAAAAAAAAAAGGTTGATATATGATTGAAAAATAACGATCTAAATTTCAACGTTATTTCAACATTAAAAAAAAAGTTGAAATTACAACGCTGATTTCAACTAAAAACAAACATTGAATTAACGTTGAAAACAAACGTTGAAATTACGTTGAAATTTTGATACGAGTGTTCGCCGACGCAAATGTACTAATAATTCGGAACAAAAAATTTATATTTTAAAATTTATATTTATATTTATAAATTTACAAAAAATTTATATTTATATTTATAAATTAAATTAATATTTCACATAGATTTGTGTGTGGGAAAGTTTTTTAAAACTTTTAGTAAAAGTTTATATACTTTTACTCAAAGTATATATACTTTTACTAAAAAAGTATATATACTTTTACTAAAAGTTTTAAAGAACTTTCCAACACACAAATCTATGTAAATATTAAATTTTTTGTTCCGAATTATTAGTACATTTGCGTAAAATTATACATATTTTCATCGCAAAAAAATCTTTTAATGTTTTCACTTTTATTACACTAATATAAATGTAATAAAAGTGAAAACATTAAAAGATTTTTTTGCTATGAAAATATGTATAATTTTACAAAAATTTATACGAATTTGCAGTATACAAAAGTTTATATAAAGTATTTATTGTATTCTTTTTGTTAGGAATTGGTATAATAACATCAGGTAAAGTAAAAATTTATATAAACTGGATTGCAAGCGTTAACATTGTTGGATTGCAAGCGTTAACTCCAAAGTAGGTTGGTATTTTCATTTTACCGTTATATATTTTTTTTAATTTTATTGCATTATGAAAATAAAATAAAGATGGTTTGCACAGCAGAACAGAACAAAAATTTAAAGCTTTAGTTAAAAAAGCAAAAAATAGACTAGTTAATGTAGGCTTTAATAATACAGGAGCTACAGTATAAATAAAGTCATTTTTAAACCGCTTATCCCTCCCCCCTAAAGCGTGACGTAATTTATGGACGATCCCTAAGCTCTTTTACACGGCAATTTTCATGAAACATAATGGGGTATTTTGATTTTAAATTTAAATTAAGACTCTGCGAGAAAAACTTTTCATCTTTTTTGTTTTGTTTATTGTGAAAGTTTGCGTTACGTAGTTTGTGAATGATCCCTTATGCAAATATGCTAAATGCACGTATGACTATGAAAACAATCAATATAGTTATTTATAAAATTTGTATTCTTTTTTCCATAAGAAAAATAAACTTAATTAAAATTAAGTAAATTAATTGATGTAATATATGTAACAAAAACAATATTGTTTTTGTTATAAATTACATCATTTTTTAATGTTATTAGCGTGAAATCCTCTATCATAAATATAAAAAAAAATTATCTGAAAAAAAGGTGGAAAAATAAACTCTTCGGTAGAAAGCCGAATAACTGTTTCTATAAGCTGAAAAGTTTCATCTTATTTAATGATATAACTGGAAAAAGTATTTAAGCTAAAATATAATTATTCATATTTGTTTTGAAAAAGACAAAAAGGTTTATAAAAAGTTAAAAAAATAAATTATCAAAAGCAGCAACTACTAGAAAGTGAGTTTTGCGAAGACTGGAAAATATTTAACTGCTTATTACATGATTACTTTTAAATAAAATTAAGCCATAGCCATACTGACAAGTGTGCAAGTGTTCATATTTAAAATTAAGAAAAAAAAAGTTCAACTTTTTTATTTTTTTTTTTATGGCAATTACTAGCTAGGGGGTTATTTTGCTTCCAGTGTTCGCCACCACCACCCCACGCCAACCCTTTAAAATTCATCCATTAATTCTTTGTTTATAATATATTTCTACATCTTTTTTTTTTTTTTAATATTATTTAGGTGCCCCAAGAAACCCTAACGGTCTTGTAACTGAGCACCGCAGAAGTGCATTTAAACAGGAAGTTCTTACCGTGATGCGAAAATTTTTTTTTTTTTTTTTTTTTTTTTTTTTTTTTTTTTTTTTTTTTTTTTTTTACAACTTCAATATACACTTCATTACGTTACAATTCTATCATATAATTTAATGCAAAGAGTAAAATATATAACATAACATAAGAATACGTAATTTA
This sequence comes from Hydra vulgaris, assembly GCF_022113875.1. Classification (NCBI taxonomy): domain Eukaryota; kingdom Metazoa; phylum Cnidaria; class Hydrozoa; order Anthoathecata; family Hydridae; genus Hydra; species Hydra vulgaris. The sequence goes on along the minus strand of NC_061159.1, from coordinate 21,848,070 downwards.
ACAATTATAATAAAATATAACGTTAGATTAATAAACACTGTTTTTTTTTTTAAATAAAAACTATTGTTTCTTCAAATATAAACATGTTGTTGTAAAGGAGACTCGCAGAAGACTATGAAGTCTTATCATCAAGTACCTTTTCAAATGGTTAAATAAATTTAATTAATTTTTATATATAGTTAAAAGTGGTTAAACAATACACAGTCAGTGATACACATAAACATTTTAGTATAAATCTTGTTGTTAAGTTTAATACATGTCAATAAAATTTTTGATATTAAGTATGAGGTGTTTTAATTTTTTTTTCAAGGTGGCAGAATTATTTAATGCTTTAAGTTCTATATTTTCGGATATTATTTTGTTATATAGGTACGGACCCCGGTAGGAAATAGAGAATCGTGAGAACTTTGTTGTTTTTTTTGGTAATGTGAAGTTCCCTGTTGCTTTTGTGGTATATCTATTAGAGTTAATTTGAAAAAAGTTATCTAAAAAATGCGATGGGACTAGTCCAAGATTGTATTTAAGCATGAAAAGAATATTTTGATAGATGTTGATTTGGTAAACATTCAGTGCATTTAGGGTTTTTAGTAAAGGTTCAGCATGGGTGAGTTTATATTTATTATAAACTAATCTTGATGCATGTTTTTGACTTAAATAAAGAGTATTTAACTTGGATTTGTGTGTACTTGCCCATGCAATATTAGCGTACGTAAGATAACTTTGGATGTAAGAAAAATAAAGAGATTTAAGATTATCTTGGGACAACATAGGTTTAACTTTGTAAAGTATCCCAATATTTTTTGAAATTTTGGTGTTTATTGTACTAATATGGGCTCTCCAAGTTATATTTTCGTCAATAAGTATCCCAAGAAATTTTGTTGTTTCTGTTCTTTTAATGTTTACCTTATCTATTTTTAGTGGGGGAAGTATAGTTGGTATATTATTTTTTTGTTTTTTGGAATGAAACAATATATATTTTGTTTTTTCTGTATTTAGTGATAACTTATTTAATTTCAACCAGATGTTTAATTTTTCAAGCTCTTTGTTCATACATTCATAAAGGTTTTTGATTGAGTTCGAGGAATAAAATAAATTTGTGTCGTCGGCAAACATTATAACATCAGGTTTTTTTGAGGTTTTTGTAAGGTCGTTAATATATAGAAGAAACAGAAGGGGTCCAAGAATGGAACCTTGGGGGACACCGCACTCTATTCTTAGTAGTTTTGAGTTTTTATAATTGTCTGAAATAACACATTGTTGCCTATTGCTTAGGTAGTTTTTGAACCAGTCAAGAGTGATGTTTTTTACTCCATAGCTTTCCATTTTTTTAAGTAAGATGTTATGATTTACTGTGTCAAAGGCTTTTGACAGGTCTATAAAGATCCCCAGAACATATTGTTTTTTATCAAAAGAATCACTTATACTATTAATTAGATCTAGGATTGCGTGTTCAGTCGAATATTGTTTTTGGAAGCCAAATTGTTTTTTATTTAGGATTTTATTTTGGATTAAATACTCGTACAATCTGTTGTAGATTACTCGTTCGAGAAGCTTAGAGAAGGTAGGGAGTACCGAGATAGGTCTATAGTTATTAATTAAGTATGATTCACCTGTTTTAAATATTGGTACTACTTTAGCTACTTTTAACTTGTCTGGTACAACTCCTGTTTTAATCGAAGACTTGAAGATTTCAAATATAGGTTTATTTATCACTGTAAAGACATTTGCCACTATCCTACTACAGATATCGTCTATTCCTGGAGTTTTATTTAATTTTAAGGAGTTTAGTGCAACGTTAAGCTCTTGATAGCTTAGTTCTTTGTATTTTAGTTCGCTCTGGGGATCATTTAGATATAATTCAAACAAGTTATTAGGATATTCAATTTTTGAGGCAAGATTTGGGCCAATGTTAACAAAAAATTCATTGAATTTTTCAGCAATTTTATTTTTGTCACTGTACTCTATATTGTCTATGATAATTCGAGCAGGCAAATTATTTGATTTAGTTTTTTTGTTCCCAATTATTTCTTTTATAATGTTCCGTGTTTTTTTAATGTCACCAGTTGCATTTTTTATTTGCTTCGAGTAGTAGTTTTTTTTTGAATTTTTTTTAATTTTTTCAAATAAATTTTTGTATTGCTTGTAGGTATTTAGGTTTTTTTCATTTCTATTTTTTAAATATTTGATGTAAAGTTTTTGCTTTTTTTTTGAAGATTTTTTTATACCTCTAGTAATCCATGGACATTGTAAGTATTTTACTTTTAATTGTTGTTCTATAATTGGGAAGTGATTATTATAATGCTTTAAGAATATTTCTAAAAACTCATTATAAGCAGAGTTGGTGTGCCCAAGGTTGCATTTTTGGTAAATCTTATCCCATCTCACTGCCGATAGTGAGTCTTTAAACTGTTGAATAGTAAATTTATTAATTTTTCGTTTATAGACTTTGGTTTTTGAGTTGTTTGTTTTTGTATCTTGAAACAAAGAAAAGTATATCGGAAAGTGATCGGATATATCCGTTTTGATTACACCTGCTTTTAATGAAGAATCATAAAATGAATTAGTCAATATGTTATCTATTGCAGTGATTGAAGTTGATGTTACCCGGGTGGGTTTGTTTATTATAGGGAAGATGTAGTGTTGAAACATATCATCAAAAAAAATTTTGGTAACAGCATCTTCATTGTACTGTAAACAGTTTATGTTAATGTCTCCAATACAGAATAATATTTTGTGCTCTTTATTGTTTTTTAGAAATATTTGTTTTAGATGATTAGAAAATTTTTTTATATCACCTTCAGGTGGTCTGTAACAGGTGGGCACCAGTATATTTTTTAACTTTTGGTTTATTATTTCAATTGTAAAGACCTCACCATCGGCATCAGAAACAGAAAGATCGTCTCTAACTTTAGTTGTCAGATCATTATGAATATATGTCATAATTCCACCACCTCGTTTTTGAACTTTTCGCTCGTAAGATATTAGTTTGTAGTTCGGAATTAATAAGTTTGAATTTATTCTGGATGATTCGTCAGAACACCAGGTTTCTGTTAAACAAATCATACTGAACAAAAAATTACATTCTACAAGAAAATGTTTTAGCTTCTCAATATTGTTAATTATACTTCTTATGTTTATGTGTATAACCGTAAAGTTATTATTTAATGATTTTAATTCATTTTTAAAAGTTTTTAAATCAAAAAACCGCAAGTTAAAATTATTTTCATTAAAAAAATGCAAATCTGGGTCGTAAAAGTTATCAAGTAAAGCGTTATTGGCTGATTTGAAAAGCGTTATTGGCTGATTTGAAAAGCGTTATTGGCTGATTTGAAAATTTCCAGAGCTCGTTTCGAACCTGGATCTTATAAAGCAAGCGTTCTAACCACTGCGCCACGGCCACACATCTTAATATCAGTCTGAGAAAAAAAAAAAATGCAAAAAAATCATAAATAATGTTTTTTGAGTAATTATCGTAAAGCTTATCTAAAATTTGTCATTAGACATTAAGGATTTTTGGGCAAACTTTTTTTTGCTATAGATCTTGTATCTTTATTTTTAAAGCTACTATCGTCGAATTTTCGTCAGTTAAAAAGAGATGATCTGGTTTTTTTAGATTCGGTTTTGACATTTTCCAGCAATTAGTTTTAGCTCTGCATGTTTTTTAGTGAACAAGTGGCAAAGACTAGGTCGCATGGCGATTACTGGGTATTTTACCCTATGCCAGTTCGTACTTATGCCAATGTTTGCAAATCTCTCGGCGCACTTTTGCCAGTTTGGATTTATGCCGATTCTCACTTAAGCCAGTTTTTGCAACTGCTTCGTATTTTGCTAGTTTGCGCTTATGCTAATTTACATTTATGCAAATATTTGCAAACTCTTTTAACGCACTCATACCAACTTGTACTTGTGCCAGTTTTTGCTACTGACTCGCACTTATGACAGTCGCATTTATTTCGGGCTTATGTCAACGTTATTGTTCGGGCTAATGTCAACGTTTAAAAATTCTTTTGAAGTGTTTATGCCAACTCGTACTTATGCCAGTTTTTACAACTGCTAAGCATTTATGCCTGTTTGCACTTATGCAAATTTGTACTTACACCAGTTGGCACTTACGTTATTTCAGTTCGCTCTTATGAAATTTGTACTAAGTCGTCCCTGTTTTAAATATTAAATTCATTAATAATCATATTAAAATTCATATTTAAAAATTTAAAAAACGTATTTAACTTTATATTTAAAAACCACAAGCAAAAGAATACAGTAAACAATATGACTATTAATATGCTCGATGCATAACATACTTAAATCCGAAACACAAACCAAGGGAGTAGCAAGTAGAGCTCCGCTATGCGGAATCTATTCAGGGAGTCGCGTCCCTGCTCCTTAAGCGAGCTAATATGGATATCAAAATAGAAAAGTTCTTGATTCTGTCACTAATGATGACGTACAGGTTATTAGATATGTTATAATTTTGCTCATGATATATTCTTTGAATTGCGAAACGAATTGACTTTTCAAAAAAAGAAACTCACGTTTCAAGAAATTTCATCTCCGGGTTAAATCTATTTCGATACAAATTAACCCTGGGATATGGCGAAATAGGGAATAAACATTTGAAATTTAAACACTCTAAATATACGTTAGATGTACTTATGCTTACAATTTCTATCTATCTATAGCCTGTCGTGACTACAGAAATGTGTGAGTATTCTATAATTTATTTTTGTAATATATAACTTTAATTAACGTTGATTAAAATTATTTCATAGAAATAATAAAGAACTTATGTTTGTGTATGTATCTTATGTATAAGTTAACTAAATAAATAAAAAATACTACTAAATTAAATGTCATATTAAGTATATAATTATATTTTAAATATTCAAACAATAATAAAACCTTACATTTTTTAAAACGCAACTATAAAAGTTCATTTTAACTATAACATATAAGTCTAATCATCTCTTTTTTGATCCTAGGATCAAAAAAGAGATGATTAGACTTATATGTTATAGTTAAAATGAACTTTTATAGTTGCGTTTTAAAAAATGTAAGGTTTTATTATTGTTTGAATATTTAAAATATAATTATATACTTAATATGACATTTAATTTAGTAGTATTTTTTATTTATTTAGTTAACTTATACATAAGATACATACACAAACATAAGTTCTTTATTATTTCTATGAAAAACATCAACTCTCTACTTATGAATTGAGCTCTAGTGTAAGTTTCCCTTCTTTCTACTGTGTGGACATGCCCTGCAGCTTCTCTAACCATCTTTACACACCTCTTAACTGATTGTGTATGAGAACTCCATTGCAGAACAACCATGAGGCTATTAATAAAATCTTTATTAGCAACAGATGTAAGATTGCATATCAATGCAATCTTATATACTCTATCATATTCTATTAGTAATTGCCAACCTGAGCTAAGAAATTATAATTTTGCTGAATTTTTTGATTGATTCTTTTATTTTATTTTACATATCTTTGCTCTCTCCTCTAATTCGCAGTTTATTTATATTGACACTTTTATGTCAACACCACCAGCATGATAAAGTGCAAAACTACCAGCTTTATCTCTCTGTGACTTGATAAAGCTGAGTTCTAAAATAGGAATTTTATTTTCTTGCACTTGTAAGTAACTGCGCCTTCTAATATCGTGTGCAATCCTGTCCGCTTTCTCTATGCCATCTTTCTAACTCGACTAAATCTGTCTTTCACTCTAACATACCTTCGTTCTTCCAAAAATCACTTACTCTTGGGCTGTAGAGCAGGTAATGATGCTCCCAGGAGAGCTGAACTTGTCTTTGCGGGCCTTTTGGTGCCAATAAAGTTAATTTTAATTAAATACTGACTAAGTTCAAATATAATTTATAAGTTATTATACTCTGATGAAAGTATTTTTTCTGCCTATTTTTAATCGTAAACAAATTTTAGAAACAAATCTTTAAAACTTAATCCTAATAGGTCCAAAATAAATATCAAATCAGTTTCTATTATCGTTAAATGTTGTTTGATTATAATAAACTGGTTTTAGAAATTTAATTAATGAGGAAAATAAATTTCTTTACTTTATTTGTTGCTTGTATTTAAAACAAAAATTAAATACGCATATTAAAACTAAATTAAATACCTTTAATAACTGTTTTTTTTATTACAACAAACTGGTATTACAAATTTGAAAAACAAGAAAACTAGATTCACTGCTTGCTTGAATTTAAAACATAAAAGCAAATTTAAATGTTTTAATGAACCATAGTCATAATAACATTTTATGAATATGTATGAAAAAATAATTATTGGTATACTTCGTTGTGCAATCTTTGCAAGATCTTTTGTAATTATTTTGTAATTAAACGTCTTTTGTTGTTATTTTTTGCTGAGACTTTATAATTGTAACTTTATTTTGTTATGCCATTTATGTATAAAGAAAGTTAATATTAATTATAAAATTGAACTTACAATAAATGTGAAATAAGAAGTTTACAAGCTTGTGTTTACTATTTTTAAAACCTTTTTTATTTTTTTATTTATAATCAAAAGAATTCTCTTAACATGAAAGCAGTAACGATGTATTAAAATTAAAAGTAAATTAAATATATTATTCTTAATAATAATCAATTCATACACACTGATTATTTTACATTATAAAAATATATAATTCTGAATATTTTTTTGGAAATTTGAGCTTAATTTGCCTAGTTATCGTGAAACTACATTTAATTTTGTGTTGATTTCATATTCATCTTCAATAAATGTTACAGACGGTATTTTGTTTTATTTTTGGCACTGTCCAATCAATGTATGCAGCACTAATGTGGAGTAGGAGAAGAAAGAATATAAGAAAAGGACCCCACACATTCCTAGTACACATTTTAATCTTAGGGGAGGGGATGTGTGTGGAAGTTTTTCGATAAATTCCAAATTTTGTTGAAACATATTTTATATATATATATATACATATATATATATATATATATATATATATATATATATATATATATATATATATATATATATATATATATATATATATATATATATATATATATATATATATATATACATATATATATATATATATATATATATATATATATATATATATATATATATATATATATATATATATATATATATATATATATATATATATATATATATATAAATTAGTAGAAAATCACTTAACAAAAATTTTTTTCACTTTACACTGTGTTTCATCAACAAAGACTCATCAGAAATGAATGATCAAATAAATAAAACTTCAATTTATACCAAAAAATTAAATTACAGGAAGTCGCAAATGTTTTAACTACTGTAAATTTTCACACATTTGTGGAATTTGCTGACACTATTATAAAAAGAATTCTTTAGAAATGATTACTTATGCTTTTTTTTTTTTTTTTTTCTGTAAAAATATTTTTAAAAAAGGGGGGATTTAATGTAACTATTATTTGAGCTCACTTATTTTTATAGTTTTTTAGGAGAAACTTATTTTCGTGCCTGCATTTAGAAATCAATTCCGATTTTTTGTTTAACAAACATTCTTGGTTTGCGTGTGTAATTGTTTGAAATTTTTCTTGTAGACATAGTATGCATTTTTTGGAAATATTGTTGTATGCAGGCGCTGTTTTAAGGATGGACCAATTCAGTATAAAATCATCAATATTTTTATCTTTTAGTTCCCATATATATTTTGACAGCATGGTGTCTTTTGAATACTTTTTATTTTTAAAAAATTGCTTATGATTGGCAACACGTTTTTTCCATTCACCCTCTGTTATGCCAATATATTGTTTATCAGGTACATTCTTAGAGGAAACAACACATTTATATACCACATTTTTTGATAAACAACTTCCACTCATTAAACAATTGTTTTTTTGTTTACAATTACAATTTTCTGTAGTTTTTTCATTTAGGATTTCTTTTTTATTTAACAAAGCATTATTGTGACTTTTTATAATTCTTTCCATATTTTTTGTGCAACTGTAGCTAACTTTAATTGTATTTCGATTAAAAATTTTATGTAATTTATTAGAGGGAGGGAAATGCTTATCGACCAATTTTAAAAACACTTTTCCTATGTTAGTAGAAACATTTTTGCAATATGGGGGGTTGAACAAAATTACATTTCTAGTTCTGTTCCGTTTTTTTGTATTCTTTTTATCAGGGTCAAATTTTAGTTCAAAATTTTCAAAACCACTTTTTTAAAGGGCATCTTCAAATATTCGTTTGGAGGAATTAAATACATTTTCATTAGAGGAGATTTGGTTTAACCTGTTATTAATTGAAATCGGGATTTGTTTTAGAATTTGTGGTGGATGATTTGAGTTAATATTAATATACAATAATTCATCGTTTGGTTTTTTGAAAGGCTTATATGAACTTTCAGAGAGGTTAAATGTGACATCAAGAAAGTTCACAATTTTTAAATTTATGTTTATTTCAATTTGAAAGCCAATATTTTTAAAAATTTTTATAATATCTTTTCAAATCTTATTGAGCTGTGGACCAGAATTTTTACGCATTACTATTAAACCATCGTCGCGATAAAGGCCTAAATCATTTATATTGATTATTTTACTTAATAAATCTAAAGTGTATAGTCCAACAAACTCACACATTTCTGCTCCGTCATAACTGCCCATTGTCACATCAAAGCAGTCATGTATGTTTTTCTTTTTCCAAGTTTCCTTTTTAAAGTAAAGTAAGGTTTTTCTACAAAGTAAAGTAAGGTTTTTTTACAATTTTTCTTTTTCCAAGTTTCCTTATTAAAGTAAAGTAAGGTTTTTCTACAATGATTTATTATACGGATTGTTTCTTCAGGAATAACTGTGTGGCTTTTTGCGAATTCGATTGTTTTATTTAAAATTTCTGCAGTTATTGAAGGGTAAAATTCATTAATGTCAAATTGAATAAATGTACAGTTTCTTTATTTTTGATTATGGAGAACCAATTTATAACATCAGTGGTATTTTTCCACTGTTGCAAATTTAATTTATTTCAAAAACACTAAGTTAAAATTTTTTTTGAATAAAAAATATTTTAAGGGGTGCCCCATGACCCTCGAAAATTTAATAGGTCCCTAATATTTTCCAAAAAAAAGTTTTTCAAAAATATGTCAACCTGGTACTCAAATGAAGCGAAATTGTATAAAAATTTCAAAAATAATTTTCATTTCAAAAAAAATTGTTATTTTTTGTTTTATTACATAAAAAATTGCGTTTTTTAACATAAAAAGAAAAAAATGCATTTTTTTATGATTTATTTTATAGTTTTGATAAATAAGTTTAATTTCTTTCAAAATGAACATTATTTTTGAAATTTTTATACAATTTCGCTTCATTTGAGTACCAGGTTGACATATTTTTGAAGAACTTTTTTTTTGAAAATATTAGGGACCCATTAAATTTTCGAGGGTCATGGGGCACCCCTAAAAATATTTTTTATTCAAAAAAAAATTATAACTTAGTGTTTTTGTATTAGATAGAACACGTTTAGGGGGTGTCAACAGACATTTTCAAAAAAAGTTGTTTTTAGCACTACCCTAATTACCATCCAAGGTTTACAAGCTTTACATGTGCAATTGATGTTCTGAAACTTAAAATATCGATCTTGCTTTATAATTCCCTTAATGATGTCGATATAAATTGAAACCCTTACCACTTATATATCATATACCAAATAAAAAGATAAGACTTTACAGTTTTAAAGACACAAGCATCCTGGTATTTTTCGGATTTTTTGTTGAGAACATACTGAGTTGTATTGTTCAGGTTTTATTAAAGGTTTTTTGTATAAACAAAAGTTTAATAATTAGAATATTTACTTTTTTTTTCAAACTTTTACTGTTAAGTTTGCATATTTTAACATTTTGTTTCATCAATTAACTATTAACATTTGCTTTATTATTGGCTTCCTATTACATTTACATGTTACATCTTAAGTTATTAAGACTTGTCACTTTAATAATATTGTTTTACCTCTAAGGCATAAGACTTATTTTCTTTTATTATATTATTAAATGCTTTGTATCCTAAATATTTGAATAAAGGACTGAATGTGTTTATTTGAAGTTTCTTTTTTATCAATGAGGGTGCTGAAGATGGCTGCTAATTTGAAATAAATGATAAATGTCTGCATTTTTATTTTTCCTAAAACCATTTTTTAAATTACATAAAAGGCATCTAATGTATATAAAAGATATAAAGTTTAATACATTTGCAAACCGTTTACTTAAGAGTAGTTGCTGTGTTCAATGTTGATGTGTTTCAATCTTTCTATTCACAATTATGTCTACTTCTTTTATAAAATATATATTTTCGATTTATGTTTCTACTTGGTTAAGAATAACGTTGATATTTATTTATCTCTTTTTTTTAGAATGTATGCTTTTCTCAAGACGTAAAATTTAAAAAGTAAGACAAAAGATTTTGATTATAAAGCAAAGATAAAGACTCAAAAGTTCCAAGACACCGAGATCACGACCTGTCGTGACTTTGAATTTTAAAACTAAGAAATAAACAAGTAGGCATGGAGGCGAGACGTATCATGATTACTGAATTATAAAAAATGTAAAGACTACGTGAGTGAAAAATGTAAACGTTATAAATATATTAAAGATACATAACATTTAAAATATTATATCAAATTTATTTGATATGGTTTTTTTACGCGTTTGTTTTGTGATTTTCCTGGGAAAATAATTTGACCTTAAATTTATTGGTAATGGCAAATACTTGCGTTTTGTGACGTAACATTTTTTTAATTTAATTTTTTTTATTGATTAAGAGTGCTAAGCTTGACTGTCGCTATTCCAATTTAACATAATTTGGAATTGACTTTTTAAATAGACTTTACGTCTACGGCTTTACGAGTCAATAATATAACCGATATATCATCAATGAATAAATAATATTAAAATACAATCGACTTAATCGTTCAGTAAAAGCTGAAATATTTAAAGCAAAAAAAGCACATGAAAAGAAATAATATCAAAATCCCAAAACAACCCAAAACTCGTTTACAAATATATCAACAAACAACTTAAAATTAAAGATGGAATTCGCTCTCTCAAAGATACTTCTGGCAGAATTATTGAAGCTCTTCCTGATATAGTTGATCTTCTGAACTCTCAATTTGAATCTATGTTTACATTTGAAAGCTCTGAAAATTTTCCTTTGCTAAATAAAAGTGGTATTCATTCTGAATGCATTTATAATGAAAACCTGGATTTCTCTATCCCAGATATTATTCAGGAACTTGCCGATGCATCCCTTAATACTCAAAATATGTGCCAAAAGCTTTGCAATTCCATTAACAAAAATCTTTCATGAATCCTTTAATTCTGAAGTAGTACCCAGTCAATGGAAATTAGCAAATATTAGTCGATCTATAAAAAAAAGGGAGATAAATTACTTGCTGAAAACTATAGACCTATTTCACTAACATCTGTTGCCTGTAAAATCTTCGAAAAACTTGTAAAGAACAAAATTTTAAAGCACATTAACGGTAATAAGATGCTCTCTGCAAATCAACATGGCTTCCTTTATCATAAATCATGCGTAACTAACCTAATAGAAACTTTTGATATCATTTCGTCCTCCATAGCATCCCACCAATTTATTAATGTAATCTATCTTGACTTTGCCAAAGCGTTTGATTCTGTACCTCACAACAGACTTTTGTTAAAATTAAGATCTTTCGGAATAAACGGCAAACTCCTACAATATATTAAATCCTTTTAAGTGGGCAGAAAACAACGCGTTACAATTAACAATACCAACTCTGTATGGGTTGATGTTCTCAGTAGTGTTCCTCAAGGTTCTGTTCTCGGCCCGTTCCTCTTCATTCTCTACACAAATGATCTTGAAAAACTCACTGAAACTTCTGAGATATTTGCCGATGATACTAAACTTTTTTCTAAAACCTTATCGCAATCTAATTTTGTTGATCTGCAGGATCGTCTACGCTTGGTATACGAGTGGTCAAACACTTGGTTACTTAAGTTAAACACCTCAAAATGCTGCGTCATTCATTACGGTTGAAACAACCCCCATTACAATTACTTTCTGCAAAATAACCAAGTAATCAACCAATGTCTAAGAAGCTCTACTAAAGAACGTGATTTAGGAGTCATTTTTACATCTAACCTCAAGTGGAGCGCTCATATTCAAACAGTTGTCTCTAAGTCCTTACAAATTCTTGGTATGCTGAAAAAGACATTTTCATTCATGAAAAAATGGCTCTCAAATTATATAAAGTATTTATAAGACCACATCTTAAATATGGAGTGTCCATTTGGGCTCCTTATCTAAACGCAAAGCAACAAAATGGGTTTACAGCTTGAGGCATCTTCAATACTGCAAAAGGCTAAAAAGATTAAATCTACCATCACTTGAGTTTCGACGCCTTCGATGCAATTTAATACAAATTTTTAAATTAATACATCGTTTTGATATAGTTAATGATAAATATCTACCAAAATATATTAACTCCATGTCTCGTGGTCACCATTCTAAAATAAGGCGTGAGTATGTTCCAAACTGTCTTCCAAGATATAATCATTTGTATAATAGATCAGCAAAATACTGGAACGAATTACCAGAGCAAATAACTTTGTACTCCACTGTACTTTCCTTCAAAAATAGACTAGACTCCTGGTTGTGGAATAAGTTTGGAACAAATATTTATAAAATTTGTTGTTTATAGTGGGGTGTTTTCCCTGCTCGCTGTATGTGTACATTCTATGTAAATTTACGGCTACAACTATAATAATAATAATCAAAAATAATAAACACATATCTATTAAATTAAAATGATAATATAATATTTATTGAACAACAGTAATAGTTAATAATAATAAAAAATTATAATCAAAAAACCTTGTTAAATTCCCTATTTTTCATTATTAGTTAAAAAACGTAATTTTCTATTCACTAAAATAAAAATGTAATTATAAAATGATAAATATTTTTGAAATTTTTATATAATTTCGCTTCGTTTGAAACATGACATACTTTTGAAAAACTTTTTTAAATAATATTAGTGACCTATTTAATGTTCGAGGGTCGGTAACAACCCCTTAAAATAATTTTTATTCAAAAAATTTTTAAATCCAGCATTTTTTTATTATATACAATATATTCAGGGGTGCCAGTAGTCATTTTTAAAAAAAGTTATTTTTGGAACCACTCAAACCGCGCCACTAGCTTATTGCTAAAGAAGTTATTTAAGTAATATCTTCATTAAAAATTAAATTTATCACGGAGATCATTTGTCCGTTTAGTCATTATTCATTTATACAAGTTTATATTAAACTATAGGAGTGCAAAACGGAATATATATACACTCCACTTCCTCAATATCTATAACACTCAGTTGATGTATGTAACTACCTGCGACTACGGCCATATCAGTCAATTTACATGCGTATCGATTATTGTTGTTGTGTCAAACTATAAAAAATATAAATAATAAATAAATATAGTTATAACTAAACGACAATAATAGTTAAAGCATATAAAAGAACTTTCATATACATCAAAATACAAAAACAAGTTCTCTTAAAATACAAAATATATCAAAATCCTAAATTTTGCAACCTTAAAAATATTGGTACCCTCAAACCATGTTAACCGCGCCAGTACATGGAATTGATTATTCACAACTCTATACCAACATATTGTGACAGCAAAAAACTAAATATTTAAACGTTTTTTCATATAAGTATTTTCGAAGTAATATTAAATAATAACAATTAAAATTTATATATATTAAAATGCATTATTAGATAAATAGAAGCAACTAAGAAAATTTAAGATATTATCGTATATATATATATATATATATATATATATATATATATATATATATATATATATATATATATATATATATATATATATATATATATATATATATATATATATATATATATATATATATATATATATGTATATGTATATATATATATATATATATATTTTTTGTATGTATTTAGGTGCTCCCAGAAGTCCTTGCGGTCTTATCATAGAGCACCGTGGGAGAGCATTTAACAGGAAGTTCACGCCTCCTTCCGTACCAATGTCGCTTGTTGGGCTAGAGATGGCGTCGAACCTCGGACCTCTGGATTCTGAGCCAGAACTCTAACCACTGCGCCACGGCTGCTCATATCATATATCGTCAAGGTGTTAGAGTCAAAATGTCAACCAGAGCAGTTCAACGTCGCCTGCACGATTTTGGTTGCATTTCACGACGTCCAGCTAAGAAGCCTAAACTGAAATCAAAAATGATGCAAAAAAAGCTGGAGTGGGCAAAAAAGTACAGGAATTTGACAGATGGTAGGAAATTGGTAAAACTAATTCAAAATTTGAATCATTTCAATCAAATGATTTGGCCTTGATTGGCCAGAAAACTCTCCTGATCTAAATCCTATAAAAAATATCACAAATATTAATAACAAAGAAAATATTATAAATAAAGGGCTCTTTAATAGAAATAATTGTTTACCACTAGAGCCATAATGAAAGATTCCAGGAAATGGCTGAAAAGTGCATCAAAAGTATGCCGAAAAGGTTTCTTGGTATTATTGAAGCAAAAAGAAGAATCACAAATATTGATATTAAATGTTTAGTAACTTTTAAATAATTAAATTCATTACTAATTTGTTAAATGCTTTTTATTTGTCTAAAAGTTACCCATTTCTTTAATAAAAATTACTTTTAAGTACATAAATCAAAAATATATAAAAATGATAGACTTGAAAAATGTAAAAAATTGTGTGAGGCTTAGAGTTGTTAACCGTAAGATTTCGTACAATTCCGGAAAAATAAAATTCTTTCAGAAGGATATTGAGAATTAGGAACGTTTTTTTTTCGTACCGAATTTTGCGAAACCGAAAACCGGAAGTCGCACTTGCGAGACGAGTTCTTACGCTAAACGACGTTTTTAGTCTATAAAGAAAGTTTGTTGGCCAAACGCGGATATAATTGTAAAAAAATAAAAAATTTATGTACCAAAATGTTTATTATAAACTTTATTTACAATATTGTAACATAGTAGCATTTTAAAGTTCAAGTTTTTTAAATAGTAATGAAAAACCAAATTTCTTTCGAAACGAAATTATTTTGCACCGCAACTTGCGAAACAGCTCTTAAGGCCAGACGAAATATTCGCGCGAAGTAACTTTTTTCGTCGATAAGCACGCGCAGATTAAACATTTTTGGAAATTAAAAGCCGTTTTCCACAAGACGAAAAATTCGCGCGAAGCGAATTTTTTCGTCGTTAAGCATGCGCAGATTAAACATTTTTGGCGATTATACTGATTTTTTTTCGCTACAGCGTTTCGCTGCAGCGAAAAAAAAAGTCGGATTCAAGGCCGTTTTCCACAAGACGAAATATTCGCGCGAAGCGAACTTTTTCGCTATAACGAAACGCTGTTTTGATTTCCACTTACTTTCTTTCGCGCTACTTTTTTTTCGTTGTCAACTACAAAAATGGCAGCATTAAATTCATGGTGTATGTTTAACTTAAGGCAGTTATTACTTTTTTTAGCATACTTTCTACTTTGAAACATGTTAAAATTTCTTTCCGTGCATTAATAATAACATTTCTGTCTTTGTAATATGTAAGATGTGATATCATTTTGTAATATAATCATTTAATATAAGATTTTTTCTTACAAGAAAGTATAAGAAAATAAATGCTAAACTCTGATATGATCATTTCTATTAAAAACTGTTACTGCAAAAACGAAAAGCAGGTTTAATTCTATGTAGGTTTTTACACAAAAAGGTTTATCTTCGTGTAACCACTTGAAAACAAACACTCTTATGAAGTGTAACTTTTGTAATTGACCGTGTGAAAATTTATATTTGTAAATTCTCGATTTAGTTTATCGTGTCTTGTCATTTTTTTTTTGTATAAGCCTTGCTCCTTGTTTGATGAATTTACTCATGCTTGCCAATTTTCAGAGTAAGTTCATATAAAATTAATAATAACGCTAGGTTAAGAATTTTGTTTTTTTTACTTAAAAAGTTTCGGTTTCGCTTTTTTTTACTGTTGACATCACGTGATATAATATTCAAAACTTGATTGGTTTTCGCATATGGCGATTCGCAAAAAGTCGAAATGAATCCGACTTTTTTTTTTGCAGCAGCGAAACGCTGAAGCGAAAAAATCAGAAAAATTACCAAAATTGTTTAATCTGCGCATGCTTATCGACGAAAAAATTCGCTTCGCGCGAATATTTCGTCTTGTGGAAAACGGCCTTCATTTCGACTTTTTGCGAATCGCCATTAGCGAAAACCAATAAAATTTTGAATTTTATATCACGTGATGTCAACATTAAAAAAAAGCGAAGACATGTTTTTAAAGTAACAAAAAACAAAATTCTTAACCTGGCGTTCTTATTAATTTTATATGAACTTACTCTGAAAATTGGCTAGCATGAGTAAATTTATCAAACAAGGGGCAAGACTTACATAAAAAAATGACCAGACTTATATATAAAACTAAATCGAAAATTAACAAATATAAATTTTCACACTGTCAATTACGAAAGTTACACTTCATAAGAATGTTTATCTTGTGGCCACACGAAGATAAACCTTTTTGTGAAAAATTCTTTATAGAGTTAAACCTGCTGTTCGTTCTTGCAGTAATAGTTTTTAATAGAAATGTTCATATCAGAGTTTAGCATTTATTTTTTATACTTTCTTGTAAAGAAAAACCTTATATTAAACGATTATATTACAAAACAATATCACATCTTACATATAAAGGCAGAAATGTTAATATTAATGCACGGAAAGAAATTTTCACATGCTTCAAAGTAGAAAGTATGCTAAAAAAGTATTAACTGCCTTCAGTTAAACATACAGCGTAAACTTATTGCTGCCATTTTTATCAATTACGAAAGTTACACTTCATAAAAATGTTTATCTTTAAGTGGCCACACGAAGATAAACCTTTTTGTAAAAAACCTTACATAGAGTTAAACCTACTGTTCGTTTTTCCAGTAACAGTTTTTTAATAGAAATGTTCATATCAGAGCTATATATTATATTCATATCTTTTAATAGAAATGTTCATATCAGTCAAAACAAAAACAAAAACTCTACATAAAATATCTAAAAAATAGAAACCATTTTAATTTGTCTAAGTATAAACAATATAAAAATCTATTTGAAAAAATAAAATTAAAATCCAAAAAACTATATTTTTCAAAGCAAATACAAAAATTTAAAGGAGATAATAAAAAAATCTGGGATATTATAAAAGAAATAATTGGTAAAGATAAAAAAAACTCGAACCAACTACCTCCAAAAGTTCTCATAAGTGAAAAAGAGTTTAATAATAAAAAAATTATCTCTGAAAAATTTAACAAATACTTTGCAAGTATAGGTTCCAAACTCGCCTCTAAAATTCAACCTACAAACAATTCATTTGAGAATTACATCGAGGACTCTCGTTGCTTCCTAGTTTTTAAAGAACTAGAATACGAAGAACTTGAAACAGCAATTAAAACATTAAAAATTAACAAAGGTCCAGGTATCGACAATATCCCAGCCAATATTATTTTGAATGTCTTCCCAGAAATAAGTAAACCCATTTTTCAAATATTTAACTCTTCAATAATTACAGGAATTGTACCCGACTATTTAAAAATAGCTAAAATTATTCCTATCTACAAAACCGGAGATACATCTTTCTTAAATAATTACAGACCAATATCAATCCTTCCCGTATTTTCAAAACTGCTCGAACGAATAATCTACAATCGTTTATATAAATACCTAACCACAAACAAAATCCTTAATGAAAACCAATATGGTTTTCAAACTCAGCACTCGACAGAGCATGCTATCGTAGACCTCGTCAATAGAATTAGTGAATCAATCTATGAAAAGAAGTTCGTATTAGGAGTCTTTGTAGACTTGTCAAAAGCGTTCGACACAATAAATCATGAAATCCTACTAAAAAAGTTGGAAAAATACGGATTAAAAAACCATACACTGCAGTGGTTTAAAAGTTACCTGTATAACAGACAACAATGTCTTATTACAGATGATAATTACCACAGTAAATTATTAAAATTAACTTGTGGTGTTCCTCAAGGCTCAATTCTTGCTCCTCTTTTGTTCCTAATCTATATAAACGACCTTCCAAAAGTTTCTAGCAAACTCGAATTTATAATGTTTGCAGACGATACAAATTTATTTTACTCTTCGACAAACATCAAGGATCTGTATGATAATGTAAACATAGAACTCCAAAAATTAAATATATGGTTTAAAACAAATAAGTTATCGCTAAACATAGAAAAAACAAAATACACTTTATTTCACTCAAACCAACAAAGAAACACACTACCAAATATTCTACCCTCTCTAAAAATAGAAAATATAGTAATTGAGAGAACTCACGAAACTAAATTTTTAGGAGTTATAATTGATGAAAATTTATCTTGGAAAAGTCACATAAATGCTTTAAACACTAAAATATCAAAAAACATAGGTCTACTTTATAAAGCAAAACCTATGCTGTCGCAAAGTAATTTAAAACTTATATATTTCTCTTTTATACACAGCTACCTCATATATGCGAATATAGCTTGGGCGAGTACGCATATAACCAAATTGAAAACTTTATATCGACGTCAGAAACATGCTGTTAGACTTATCTACCATAAAGACAAATTTACACACACTGAACCCTTATTTAAAGAAATGAATGTGCTTAATATTTATCAAATTAATATTTACCAAAATATATTGTTTATGCTAAAATTTAAATTAGGTCAAGTACCAAACCATTTTTTAAATAACTTTTTTATAAATAACGTTAATAAATATAACACAAGAGAAAAAGGAAACTTTATTAGACCTTTCAAAAAAACAAAACTTTCCCAGTTCTCAATTTCATATCGGGGTCCTTATTTATACAACAAACTAGTAACTAAAAATAAATCAATCTGCAATCTAGATTCAATTTGCAATCAAAATTTCTTGAAAAAAAAGTTAAAAAATCTGATACTGAATCTAAACAGATACTCAGAATTCTTTTAAGACTATAAATTAAAATACATATATATCAACTACAAAGTGAACTGACTCGTTTATGTGTATTATCTAAATGAATCTTTTTTTTTTTCTCAAATTTCTCAAACAATATATCAAAATGTGTTTATTACACACAAAAAAAACACTTGATTTTTTCTTGTCAAGTTTAGTTATTATGCTGCTAGTTATGTCTAATATTTTATACTGAGCTTATTTTGAGTTTATTTTTTATTATGAGCTAAATTTAAAGAATATATAAACATAGTTGTACTTAATATATAATTATATTTAACATAATCATAATAATATATCAAACACATTGTAAGGGCTTCGTGATAAGATCATTACGATCTTCTTGAAGTCCGGCCTGTACTATTTAATTATAAATTTCACTATATATATTTTGACTCACGAGACTTGTAAATATTAATTTACGAAACTTGTAAATGTTATATGTACGGCAAATATATGAATAAAAAAAAAAAAAAAAAAAAAAAGCTAAGCATTTTATTTTCTTATACTTTCTTGTGAAAAAAACCTTATATTAAATGATTATATTACAAAATGATTCACATCTTACATATAAATACAGAAATGTAAATATAGAAAGAAATTTTCACATGCTTTAAATAAGTAAGTATGCTAAAAAAGTAGTAACTGCTTTTAGTTCAACATATAGCGTAAATTTATTGCTGCCATTTTTATTGTTGACAACGAAAAAAAGTAGCGCGAAAGAAAGTAAGTCGAAATCAAAACAGCGTTTCGTCATAGCGAAAAAAATCGCTTCGCGCGAATATTTCGTCTTGTGGAAAACGGCATTTATTCTGATTTTTTTTCGCTACAGCGTTACGCTGCAGCGAAAAAAAAAGTCGGATTCATTTCGAATTTTTGGGAATCGCCATAAGCGAAAACCAATCAAGTTTTGAATATTATATCACGTGGTGTCAACAGTAAAAAAGCGAAATCATGTTGTTTTTAAAGTAACAAAAAACAAAATTTTTAACCTGGCGTTATTATTAATTTTATATGAACTTACTCTAAAAATTGGCAAGCATGAGTAAATTCATCAAATAAGGAGCAAGATTTATATAAAAAAATGACAAGACCAGGGCCGGCGCGAGTAGGTGTCACGTGGGGGGAGGGGGTGCCATTACAACTTTTGCCGACTTGAAAATAAAAAATAAAAAAAAAAAGTCCTCGTTTTCCAAAATTTGCCGACTGCCATGACGACATTTGCCGACTTTCTAACCTATATCGAAAGGGTCGACATTTGCCGACTAACAAGTCTAAAAGGGTCCAATTTGCCGACTAAGGGTCCAGTTTGTCGACTAAGGGTCCAGTTTGCCGACTAAAAATCATCGCCGGCCTTGGACAAGACTTATATATAAAACTAAATCGAGAGTTTACAAATATATATTTTCACACTGTCAATTATGAAAGTTACACTTCATAAGAGTGTTTATCTTGTGGCCACACGAAGATAAACCTTTTTGTGTAAAACCCTAAATAGAGTTAAACCTGCTGTTCGTTCTTGCAGTAACAGTTTTTAATAGAAATGATCATATCAGAGTTTAACGTTTATTTTCTTATACTTTCTTGTAAAAAAAAACCTTATATCAAATGATTATATTACAAAATGATATCACATCTTACATATAAAAACAGAAATGTTATTATTAATGCACGGAAAGAAATTTTCACATGCTTCAAAGTAGAAAGTATGCTAAAAAAGTAATAACTGTCTTTAGTTAAACATACAGCATAAACTTATGGTTGCCATTTTTATTGTTTATAACGAAAAAAAAGTAGCGCGAAAGAAAGTAAGTGGAAATCAAAACAGCGTTTCGTGATAGCGAAAATATTCGTTTCGCGCGAATATTTTGTCATGTGGAAAACGGCCTTTAACGGAAAAAAAAAATACGAAAATGCGGCATAATAAATATATTTAATTACGTTTTATGATTCAAATCATAGTCATTAAATACATAGTCATAAAATCTGTTATTATGACTATGATCAAATACGTATAATTAACTAAGTAACTAAAATACTGATTATTATATGATATTGATAAGTTTCAGTTGTAAACTTTTATAAATAAACCAAGACGTTCATGAAAAATACTTTTTAAAATATCATTTTATAAATAAGAATTATATACCGGTTTTTACATCCATTTAAAACAATCATGACAACCATTTAAAACAACTATGACATTCATTTAAAACACCGCGACAATCAATTAAAACAATGTGATTTTCAATTAAAACAATCGTGACTTTCAATTAAAACATTTAACGCATGCGCAATCTCAACATTCTAATTTATTTAAAAAAAAAGGTTTTATTTATAATATACTTATTTATTTAAATTTATTTTTATTAATATCATATTAATTTATTTTAATATTAAATGGATGCCATACTTGTTTTAAATGGATGAAAAGCCCGGTAAGGCCTACACACATGTATACATATTTATTAAGCTTCAATTATTCCATGCCGTTTAGGTACACATTTTTACATGGCCTTATCTTATTGGTAAAACAACCATAACATTCATTTAAAACATCCATGATAATCAACACCTTTTTATTATATAATATTTATTTTGTCTGAGTCAGTAACTGCGCGTTTAGGTACTTTGGATAAGGCGTTCTCTTCATACTCAAAAGCCCGTGGTTCGAATTTCCGTTTGGGTAATTTTACTTCTTTTTCTTTAATATCTCATTGCTCGTATGTTTTGCTTTGACACCATTCCTCTATATAGAAAAGATATCTCTCAACATCAAACCTCTCAGTGTATTTTCTAAGTAAGGCGTACACACGTTTACCGGGTTTTGCATCCATTTAAATATGTCATCCGTTTAATATTAAAACAAATTGCATTAAATTAAAATAAATTAATATGATATTAATAAAAAATAAATGTAAATAAATAAGTACATAAATAAAAACATTTTTTTAAATAATATAGAATGTTAAGATTGCGAATGCGTTAAATGTTTAAATTGAAAGTCACGATTGTTTTAATTGAAAATCACATTGTTTTAACTGATTGTCGCGGTGTTTTAAATAAAAGTCATGGTTGTTTTAAATGGTTGTCATGATTGTTTTAAATGGATGTAAAAACCGGTAATGAAGATAACTTGAACAACGTTTGTCAGTTTCGTTTTTTTATTTTCATCGGTACTTAAAGCATAATTACCGGTACTTAAAGTATAAATATATATAAACGCTGGCGTAACGACAGGGGGAAAAGTGAGGAAAATTTTAATGCAAATATATATTTATATGTATATATATATATATATATATATATATATATATATATATATATATATATATATATATATATATATATATATATATATATATGTATATATATATATATATATATATATATATATATATATATATATATATATATATATATATATATATATATATATATATATATGTATATATATATATATATATATATATATATATATATATATATATATATATATATATATATATATATATATATATATATATATATTTAAAAACAAAAAAGAAAAAACTTTTATTATGGCCATAATAAAAGTTTTTTCTTTTTTGTTTTTAATTATAAACCGCTCTCTTATGAAATTTATATATAATCAAAATAAATTTCTTAAATATTGAGCACTTTTCAACGAACAAGAGTTGTGTATTATTTTAATACAACACTACATAAAACGATATATATATATATATATATATATATATATATATATATATATATATATATATATATATATATATATATATATATATATATATATATATATATATTAATAGGTGAAGAATCATTTAACAGCATTATTCTTATTTAAATAAATACATTTTTTATATATATAACAGTTTAATGAATGCTTTCGAGTCTTTTCCGTAAGTGCACATTCCGAAAAGCTAATTCCGTAAGCAAGTATAATTTCGAAATTATTTTTTTCGCAAGCTTCTTTATAAGTAAATAACGTTAAGCGTTTTTGATAATTCGTGCAATGCGAATTTGAAGGTGAATTTGCGCATGTACAACTTCCGTAATAGCAATTTTAATTACGGAAGATAAAAGTGCAAAATTTTCGTTAACTTTCGTAATCATAAATTATCACTGTACAAGATTACAACAGAAACGAAACAAAAGTTCAAATATATCATATACGGCTTTTCAATCAATCAATCAATTCAATTATTCTGAAATAATTGTTGCATTCACGGAAGTTTACAAATACTACATGTACTAATCTTAAGTAAAAACCTTGCAAATAAAAGCTAATAAATATATTGTTAATGCTAATAGTAATGTTAATCGTCCACAGCCGTAACAAAACGAACATTAAAAGTTGAAGGAGTAAAAATACTAATAATGATAATAATAAAAGTGGTAGTAGTAACAATAATAACAATACAATGATAAAAGTAAAATAATAATAATAAAAATAATTAAAAAAATCACAAAAAAATAATAGTAATTTAGTATTAGTCACACACATACACACATATACAGACACATACATACAAACACACATACACACTTACGTTTACAAATACATATAAACACTTAAACTTATATCCCCCTGTATTCAATACAGGTATGTATACAATAATTCTATACATACATAATATACACACATATATAGATTCATATATACTATACACAAATATACGTATACACACACGTACATATACATACACACACATACATAAACACATACATACATACACATATGCAAACATAAATACGTATACACACATTTAATAATATTATAAGATTAACTCCAAAATCAGCTACTCTAATTAATAACATTCTAACAACTGATATTTTTAACAGTGACTTAAATAAAGGTATCTTATTTTTATTTTTTTTATTTTTTTATTTTGTATGTATTTAGGTGCTCCCAGAAGTCCTTGCGGTCTTATCATAGAGCACCGCGGGAGAGCATTTAACAGGAAGTTCACGCCTCCTTCCGTACCAATGTCGCTTGTTGGGCTAGAGCTGGCGTCGAACCTGGGACCTCTGGGTTCTGAGCCAGAACTCTAACCACTGCGCCACGGCTGCTTAAAAACAGACATATCTGACCATTTCCCTATATTTTTTACCATTACCTTCAACTCTAAAATAATGATAAAATTAAACATAAAAGTTAAATTACGTAACTATAACCAAAAAAACGTTGAGCAATTTAAAACATAATTATCATTGCTCCATTGGAAGAATATTGACTTTAGTGATAACGCAAACAACATCTACCATAATTTCTTTAATACATCTTACTCTGTTTATGATGCAAATTTTTCTTTATATGAAAAAACAATAAATCAAAAAAACATTAGTTCTTCCTGGGTTATCAAAGGTTTAAAAATATCATCAAAATTTAAGCAGAAATTATACATAAAATATCTAAAAAACAAATCATTCGCCAATGAGAAAATATACAAAGATTTTACTATTTTAAAATTCTCAATAAAGCAAAGAATAATTGTAAAAGCTGCTGGGAAATAATCAAAGAAATTACCGGTAATTCAAAATCATGCTCAGGTTCCCTGCCACACATGATCAAAGTAGATAATAGTAATATAAATAGTTCTCAAACAATAACTCACGAATTTGATAAATTCTTTGTTGAAATTAGCCCTAAACTATCTAAATTAATTTCTAATATAGAAGTCTCATTTAATGATTTCTTAGTACTGATGGATAATTTCATTCACTCAGATGAGTTATCTAAAGATTTATTATTTGAAGAGTTCGAAAAAGCGTTCAAAACACTAAAAAACAAATAAAGCAGTTGGACCGGATGAAATCAAAGGTAACATAATTTTAGATTGCTTTGAACAAATAAAATATATTCTTTTTAAAGTCTTTAAATCATCAATAGAACAACGAGTCTTTCCTGATCAATTAAAATTGCTAAAGTTAATTGCGATAACTAAAAATCTGGCCAAATTTAAAATTGTATAACTTTTTAACGGAGTGATCAATTTTAATAATTTAAAAAGTATAATAACAAAAAATAATAATAAAATTTTAAAAAATTATAAGTTTTTCATGCCATGACGACGAACGGTGTCTACTCTTGTAAATGTTGCGGCAGCTAGCCGATGTACACGTTCTATGTTGATTTCCTTAATTGAAAACTCGATCCGCTTTTTAAGTTTTTCTAGATTTTCAGCTTGCCAGTTTTTATTATACACTAATCTCTTAAGTTCAGACCAAAAATCTTCAATTGGACGTAATTCTGGCACATTAGCAGGGTTATGCTCTTTTGGTACAAATTTAATATTTTTAGCTTTTAGATAACCTTGCACTTTTTGCGAATAATGTGACGAAGCTAGATCAGGCCAAAAGACAATATTGTCATTTTTATGATATTTTTCAATAAATTTCTCTAATCTAACAAGACATTTTGAATTATACACATCTTCATTGACTGCTTGGCCTGCCGGAGCGATGTACTGCTGAGAGTTTCCTTTCGTCAAGAATACAATCCAAACAAGTAACTTTGGCTCAAATTTGTCATTTCTTTTTAACTTTACATCATTTGATGCTGTATTTATGTCAGAAGAATAGAATCCAGCATTTCCGGAAATATTGATGTTGCTTAAATAAAAATACGATTCATCGTCAATAATAACTACTTTTTTCCTTAAAATCGAAACCAATCTACGGAACTTTGAACGAACAGCTGCTTTTTGAGTCGGTGTTCTTTTAAGTGTTTTAGTTTTTTTAAGATAACGAATACTAGTTTTTTTGTGAATAATTTTGCATATGTACGGTTGTGATACATGGGATCGTTTTGCAAGACCATGCTGTGAAATACCATCCTTTTGATCAATCGAATTTTTAAGACGCTTTATCTCTTTTTCAGACATCTTTTTTGCTTTGCGACCACTTCCAACTTTTCTTTATGGTCCTATATTATCTCCTTTCTTTGAAGTATATTATAAATAGTAGATTTTGGTATGTTTTCCATTTGAAAAAACAATAAAGCTTTTATTCTTATCTGGATGCAAATCCAAAAATGCGTACACTCGTTTTCTAAGGGAGTCTTTGTTACAAATCTTTTTTTTCATTTTTAATTATTACTAAATATTTTTTTTTTTTAATAATACATTTAAAGAATTAAATTTGTAACAAAATAGAAGTGATTGCAAGTATATTTTAAAACAGCAAAACTTAAGAAACTTTATAGTTTTCAGAAACATGCCTGTAGAATCATATACTTTAAAAATAGTATGGAATATTTTTCAAAAAGGGTTCAAAGGTACGGTGAGTTCGTTAAGTTCATTCAAGTTTTTAACAAAAAAAGAAATTTTTAAAACCTGTGAAACATTTTTTGTAAATAATGCTTTGAATAAATTCTCTTAAATACGTTTTTGTTTTGTTTCTACTTTTGTTTGTTGCTTGACAAATTTTATAAGCGGATTACGCATTTTGTTATGATATATTATTGAAATTTTTATTTTGTATGTCATATTATGATATTTTAATTAAATCTTGTTAAAGGGGTTCTATGAAAAAATTGCGATGACGTTCTGTCATCCTCATCTTCTTTGAGCCCCTATGCGGTAGTGGTGTAGTGGTAGAGCGCTCGCTTCATAAACGAGTGGTTCCGAGTTCGATCCCCACCACGTCCCTGGTAGTACCGTGCTCAACTCGTTTCTCCGCGCAGCGGCCTTGTTCGTCAAGGTTCGTGTTTCGGAGTTATAGAGTTGAGAGAGGGTTATAGCCACATAATAAGTAGCCTCCTCGTCTGTAGTGGCCTTCTCGGCCTTGAGGAGGTGAAGTAAAATAAAAAAAAATCTGTTTTACTTATTTTGTTAAATTTTATATTATGTAGTGGAATTTGTAAAATTCCATGTTATGTAAACAGAGAAAGGAAGAAAAAAAAAAAAAAAATTAAATTATCCTTTAAATTTTAATATTTATTCAAACTTTGTTAAGATTTTTAGTAATCACATGTTCCACTTTTCAAAGGTGACAAATCTGATATAAGTAATTACCGACCTATTTCTATGGGATCTATATTTTCAAAAATATTAGAAAGAATCATGTTCAATAGAGTATTTAATTAATTTAAATAATTTATTATTCAACAATCAGTTTGGCTTTAAAAAGAATAACTCAACTGATCATGTAATTATCCAGTTGGTGAAATCTCCTTTTGAATAATCTCAATTTACATTTAATACCGTCGATCATAGTATTTTGCTTTGTAAACTTAGTTATTACGGAATAAACGAAAGAGTAATTAAATGGTTTCGAACAGAAAACAATTTGTTTCTTGTAATGAACTTAATCAGAAACAGTTTTTAAATGTTCCCTGTGGTGTTCTGCAAGGTTCCATCTTAGGCCCTCTTTTGTTTCTAATATATATCAACGACTTGCCTAAAGCATCAAATCTTCGAAGTATTGTCTGCTGATGACACAAACTTATTTCTCTCTAACAGTGACATCTATCTACTTTTCTCCATGATGAACAAAGAACTTCAAGACATATTAAATGGTTTAAAAGTAACAAATTAACATTAAATATAAGCAAAACAAAATGGATTTTTTTCCACTTGCTCTCCAAAAAACGTTTTCTACCTCCAAATCTACCAAAAATTCTTATTGACCATATTGAAATTAAAAGAGATTCTGTAACTAAATACCTGGAGGTCTTCATTGACGAGAACATCACATGGAAACATCATATTAATTATGTCTGCTCGAAAGTTTCAAAAAGTATCGGAATTTTATATAAGGCGCGTACTCATTTAGATAAAAATAATTTAAGTAAACTTTATTACTCTTTTATCCATAGTTATATTTTTTATGGAATTTTTGCCCGGGGTAGCACTGATCAAAGCAAGTTACAATATCTCTATCGCCGTCAGAAACATGCGTTCCGTTTAATTATTTCTGCAGATCGGTTTTTTTTTTTTTTTAATTTTGTTACAATTTTTGCCGTAGAAAGTTACAATTTATAAAATAACATAAATAATAAAACAAATGGCTGGAGCAAGAAGAAAACATCAGTTTGTCTTATCACCGAGCCCCATTGTGACTTCATTACCGAACGTTTTTTACAACAAAATATATAAAATCGTGATAAATGTTTGTGATAAAATATATAAAAATGTGTATAACTGTTTATATATAAATTCGTATTGTAAAATAAATTTAAAACAAGTAAAAGTTAAAGCAAATAAAAGAAATAAATTGTGCTAGTTTATATTATTTTACTAAAAAAGAAAAAGAAAATTCAAGTCCGTAGATGATAAAAAATGCTTTGATTCAGATTTAAACTACTCAAGTGTATTTTTTTTGATAGTAGCAATCTGGGGAAAAAATTTCCATAAATAAAGTCCGCGGTGTTGGATTAAAGCCCGTTCTCCATTCAGAACTTTTTGCGCTTTGGAGAAGCGGAAAAGTTCTTTGAGCATGCGCAAACAGTTTTTTTAAACCCGTTCTCCAATCAGAATTTTTTGCGCATGCTCAAAGAACTCTTCCGTTCCTCCTAAGCGCAAATAGTTCTGAATGGAGAACGGGCTTAAGTATGAATTTAACTTTAATGTAAATTTTGGGATGATAAAGTTGTTATATGAAAATCTAGTAGGATATTTATGACTTATTTCTCGAAAATAGGGTTGAAATATATAGATAGTCCATCTTTTATTTTGCGCATTAACTGTAAAACAAGATGTATGTTAATTTTGTATATATTCAACGCTCCAAGTTTGCATAAGAGAGGTTCACATGACACTTTTTTACTTACTTCGAAGACAAATCCACTGGCATGTTTTTGTTTACTGTAGAGTTTTTTAAGCTTAGTATAATTTGTGCTTGCCCAGGCCATGTTACCATAGGTTAAGTGACTATGTATTAATGAAAAGTATAAGTTTTTTAAGGAAATGATGTTTAGGAAAGGTCTTGCTTTATACATCAATGAAATATTTCTTGAGAGCGTTCTCTCTAAAGTGTTTATATGGAGCTTCCACGATAAATTTTCATCCAAGACCACACCTAGAAAGTTTATAAAAGTTTATCTTTTTATATTAGAATTATTTATTTTTAGATCAGGTAGTTTAAGAGGAATATTTTCATTTTTATTTGGTTTATGAAATAGGATGAATTTGGTCTTTTTGACATTCAAAAAGAGTTTGTTACACCTGAACTACTCGTTTATTTTATGTTATTTTTTGTTAACATTTTAAAAAGTGTCTTAATGTCTCTATGTGAATAAAACAAATCGCAAACAAGATTAAATTTAATAAGTTTGATGTTAAGTATAAATCATTTATATAGAGTAAAAATAATAATGGTCCCAAAATCGAGCCTTGGGGAGCCCCGCAAGTTATGGCGCTAATTGTTGTTTTTGTTGTTTCATACTGAATATATTGTTTTCTGTTTGATAAATAATCATTAAATCAAAGTAAGTTATTATTTTTTAGTCCATACACTTCGAGTTTTTTAGAGGAATATTGTGATTTACGGTGTCAAAAGCTTTAGAAAGATCAATAAAAACTCTTAACGTAAAGCAATCATTACTAAAAGCATTAGATATTTGATTAACTAGCTCAATTATAGCATGGTCTGTTGAGTGTTTTTTTTTAAATCCAAATTGTTTACCGTATAAAAAATTGTTTTCCGTTAAATAATTGTAAAGTCTATTATACATGACACGTTTTAGTAATTTGGAAAAACATGGTAAAACTGATATAGGTCTATAATTATTAGTATTAAAATCATCTCCAGATTTAAAAACTAGGGTGACTCGGGCAGTTTTTAGTTTATCTGGGACAATGCCTGATTTCAGTGAAAGATTAAAGATGTGATGCAATGATGGATTAATGATATCAAATACTGTTTTCACGACAAAGCTACTGATATTATCGAAGCCCGCACTTTTGTTATTTTTTAGAGTGTTTAAAGCGGATCGCAATTCATTAGAATCTAGATGTATTTCTTTCATAATCTTTTCTGAAGTAAGGTTCTTAATCAAGTAAGAATGAAATGTTGCAGAACTCGACGGAATTTCTGCTGCTAATTTGTGACCTACATTAAGAAAAAAGCTATTTAGATATTCAGCTATTTTTGTCTTATCACTGACTAACTTACCATCAATCAAGATTTTTTTCGGCAGATTGTTTTTTGCACAGTTATTATTACCGATTATTTCTTTAATCGTATTTCATGTTTTCTTAGCATTTTCATTGTTTTTTTGTAACAAATTTGAATAATAAAGCTTTTTTGAGTATTGTTTTGTTTTTTCAAACAAGTTTTTATAATTTTTGTAAGTTATTTCATTTTTATAAGTTTTATATTTTAGGAATTTGTCGTAGAGTTTTTGTTTTTTTCTTCAGGATTTAATTAAACCTTTAGACATTCAAGGAGTTAAAAGTGACTTTTTGTTTATAACAACAATTTTAACTGGAAACGCTTTTTCATAATATTTACAAAATTGAGCTAGAAAAAGTTTGTAGGCGTTGTTCGCATCGCTTGATTGCAATATAAGATCCCAATCAACATTATTTTTTAGTAAACTTTTGAATTTTTATAAGGAGTTTTGATTGATCTCTCGTTTGTATATAGGAGGTTTAAGAGAGGTATTGTTTGGTGCTATGTTTTTAGTAGTTAAGAAAGTGGGAAAGTGATCTGAAAGGTCTGTCTTAATTATACCTGTGAAAACATGGGAGTTGTTGGTTATTATATTATCGACTAAGGTAGAAGAACTTTTAGTTATTCTAGTTGGCTTAATATATTGTTTGTATACAGTACCGGCATTAGGGAGGAGGGGGGGGGCGAGGTTGGGCGCCGCCCAAGGGCGCCAGGAAACTGGGCGCCAAACGTTGTATGCAAACTTTAACAATATAATAAATAGAAAAAATAAGTCAACCTAAATTTTTTCGATTTCGATTTTCGATTTTTTGTTATTTTTTCGAATGTTTGTTTTTTTTATAAAAATAATTTCTTTAAATAATTTATTGTATTATTACACTGTTTATTAATTTTACATAAAATTCTTTATGCAAAATTAATAATTTGATTAAAAGTGTTTCAATCATAGCATATATTTTGTTACTTAAATTCATTTTTTTACTTGTATCTTTCTCGGCGCCAATTATTTTGCGTTCCATTTATTTAAAGTTTAAATTTTAAACATTATTTTCGGTACGAGTTCGAGCGCGTTGTTTATTAATTTGTAGAAGAAATTTAAAGTTGTATTTGTGATTCAAATTCAGTTTTTGTCAAGTTTTCAAATTTTGCTGTAATAAAAAGCATGTAAGTATAAATAATGAAATTGTTTATGAATTATTAGCTTGCGAGTAATTTTTTATTTTAAAATTTTAGACAAATAGAAACTGTCAGCAGCAATCAATAGAAAGTACTCATAATAAAGAAAAAAATGTTTTTAAAACTCATAATAATAAGAAACCATCTGGTGCTCAATACAGAAAACGTAAAGCAGAAAAAGTTGATAATTTGAAGAAAAATTATTAAAAACTTGAAAATTTTTTTACATCGGAAAATAGTGATTGTAATAAAATAAAGGAGAAAATGTTGTGCATGTACTTAGTGATACATCAACCAGCGATGAAGAAGACGGAATAGTGTCAGTTGGAAATGTTCACTACGATGAAAAAGATATCGATAACGAAAATGATGATGGCCAAGAAGGTGATGTAAATGATCGCACCAAAGAAACAGCAATCGATTACTCAGACTGTGGTTTGTGGCCAATTCATCGCAACATTCAATTTGTTGATTATGTAATTAATATAGGTGCAACACAAGTGAATTTGGACACATTACCACGCGATAATAGAAGACGACATTTTTCAAATGCTTATTACAACCGAAAACTTTCAAATGATGAGGTTATTTCACGACGTTGGGTTGTGTACTCAGTTTCTAAAGATGCGGTATTTTGTTTTTGCTGCAAACTTTTTGATTTCAACATGAATTTAAAGTTAAACGGAAATGGATTCAATAAATGGAAGAATTTAACTGAAGCATTAAAAATTCACGAAAATAGTAAGTCACACAGAATTGCTTATCAACTATGGATTGAGACAGAAATACGAATGAAAGCTGGTGAAACTATTGATAAACAAGAACAAAAACTAATCGTACAGGACAGTTTAAGGTGGTGAAGTGTTCTTGAACGATTGATGAACATTACTTTATACTTGGAACCATTGTGTTAACATTTTTTGTGTAAACATGGGTAAGGGTAAAGGCATAAGTCTAAGTAAAAATTCAGAAGTAAAAGCAATTTTTCAGCATTCAGAGCATTCACAACGGGAAATTGCTAAAATGTGCAAAGTTTTACAACCTTTTGTCAATAAAGTCAAACACAAAATAGAAAACAACACCACATTTTATCGA
The DNA here is from genome assembly GCF_022113875.1 of Hydra vulgaris. Lineage (NCBI taxonomy): Eukaryota > Metazoa > Cnidaria > Hydrozoa > Anthoathecata > Hydridae > Hydra > Hydra vulgaris. Next base: position 21,815,592 of record NC_061159.1, on the reverse strand, counting down.
AAAAAGAAAGGATGGAGTGGGTCAAAACGTAAAAACACTCCCAGGACAGACAGAAAAATGAGATATTTATTTTAAAAATATCATCCCTCTTACTAACAAAACTTGTTCAAGAGTCTGGGATACAAGTTTCGGAGCGTGCAGAGAGAAGACATCTGGTTAAAGATGGTTTAAAATCACACAAACCGGCTAAAAAACCAAGGCTAACTCCAGTAATGATAATAAAGAGATTGCAATTGGCAAAAAATCATAAGCATATGACTGTATGGAAATTGGAAACGTATAGGTTTATCAATTTTGAACAAATGTTGATATAAACTTATTGAAAACTACATTTTAAATTTTTTCAGGTGCTTTTTTCAAACAAATCAACTTTTGAGATCTTGTTGGACAAAGGCACCTTAGTCCAAAGAAAACCAAACAAAAAATATCATCCAAATTGCATTGTACAAACTATTAAACATCCGTTTAAAGTTATGATGTGGTCAGTTATCAGTGGTAGAGGCACAGGCAGACTATATATTGTCAATGGGATGATGAACCAAATACAGAATCGAGAGGTTCTGGAATAAATAGAAGAATGGTTTTCAATAAACATTACGTTTAAGTTTATATGTGATAGTGCTCTATGCCATAAAGCTAAAAGCATAACAAGCTTTCCTAAAAGCAAAAATATCCCCGTTTAAGACTGGCCAGGGAACTTTCCTGAACCTGATTGAGAATTTGTAGAACATTCTCAAAAAGGAAATCTCTTTCGAGGTTTCAAAAAACAAAAGTGATTTGATTGAAAAATTAGTCTATCATTGGCACCACAATGAAAAAATTAGGACAGAAACAATAAACTGTATTAAAAGTATACCTGACCGAATAGCTAAAGTTAGTTCGTTGAAAAGAGGAAGGATGAATTATTAATACTTTTTTATTACTTACAATCGAAAAAAGTAATTGTATGTTAAAATGTAAATTGATTTTGAATTATTATATTATTATTAAGGAAATATGTTTTATCAATATAATATAACTAATATTGCATGTGTACCTTTTTTATACTTTTTACTAACACCCTTGAAGTTAAAAATACACAAAAATTGTATGCGATCATAATATTGTGGCTAGGGACTTTACATACTCTAGAGTTCTTAAGACAAAGGGGAGGAGAAGAAATTTATTAGTTATTGGAAAATTTTTTCACCCTTAGACTATTAAGGACCCACCCCCTTTTTTTTAGTTTTAATATATAAAAAAATTTTTATTTTAAGAATAAATAAAAAAAATTCAGTGTAAATTGGCCTTAAAATTAGAAAATAATTATTTCAGTCGTAGAAACAAAAACCTTCAGTGTAAACAGGTTTTAAAAATCGTCAACCTAGTAGTAAATCTCGATTTACCCTTGGTTTATTTCTAACTAAGGTATAAAACTTATATTACCATACTAAATCCTATTGAATTTATGATAAAATAGTTATTAAAAAAATGCGCATTTGACCGCAAGCCACACTAGAATTAAATAGTTTTAAGCGTGTTTTGAAAAATATTAGTTTGGATTTCTAAATTGAGATTTTTTATAAATAATATATATATTGTAACATGACGTCAGATTGAAGTTTTTACAAACTGACCGAGATAAAAATAGTTATATAAGAAAAAAATGCTTTAGGCATTGTGTTTTTTAGTCATTTTTCATAATGGAATTTTTTATTCAATTTTAGTGTTTTGATATTTATTCATGCATAAAAATGAAAGATTCTCTCCTCCCCTTCTTCTTTTATTAAACTTCCCCCTCCCCCTCCCGTATATTAGATCTGGATTAAAATTACCCACGCCTTTTGTATTAACTCCCTAATACAAGAGGTGGAGAATTTTAGTCCAGATCTAATAATATCTTTTTTTATAATCGTATAAACGGGGCGCAGAGAGGAAGAGGGGGGAGAAGAGAGAGTTTAATAAAAAGAGGGGAAGGGTTTCTCTGCATGAAAAAATATCAAAACACTATAACTGAATAAAAGAATTATATTATGAAAAAAGAGAGCGAATATATATACATACACACACACACACACACACACACACACATATATATATATATATATATATAAAGGGATTTTGAAGGACTAAACTTATAGGACATAAATAATAATAATAAGTAAATAAATGTTTTATTCTTTTTTTAGAATATCTTATAAAAAAAAGGAAGTAAAGTCATAAGATTTTGGAACAGTAATTAATGGAATTTCTAGGTCTATCTACAAGATAACTCATTCATATTTCATAGGATTATATTAAATATATGATTTAGATTGGAATTGTAAATGATTTCTATGAAATCTATACGTTTTTTTTTCCATACGGTGTCCTATAGGACTATAAAAGTAAAAAATTATATTCCTACAAGATTTTGGAACATGACTTTTTAGGATTCCTGTAGGTCCAAACCTGTAGAATTTTTTCATATCCGGTGTCTTATAGAATAAGACTCAAGATTTTAAATCAATTTTTTAAATTCTAAGTTTTTGGGAATTCTTATAATATGTATTTACACAGATTATCCCGTACCAAATCCAGGGATGTCCTATATAATTTTATAGAATATTTTTTAGACTTTTTGACTAGGGAAGATTTAGAAATCGTAAAGATCTTAAAACGTTACTTTACTACGAACACCGTGAACATAATTTCAGTATTTTATTACAGAAATGTGTTTTAAATAAAAAATAAATAACATTCTAATTTTTGTCCATTTTTGAAGAATCTTGACTAAAAAGTCCATAGAGAAACGAATATCTGGCATACCAGTAGACAGATGCACTACTTTTTTTACGGCCTAAGTAATTTGATTAACTTAGATAAGCAAGGGCGAGCAATAAAAATACCAACGAGCAACGAAGCTGAGCATAACATAATGTTTAACGTCAGAGATGAATGATCGGCTACAGTTTTTACTTTTTTCAGAATATCGGTCGAGTCTTTCGTGCAAAATAATAGAAATATTGTAGAGACAAATAAATCAATTATAAAATAGAAATAAATAAATAAATAGAAAAAAATAAACAAATAAATAGACAAATAAATAAACAATTCATTGAAAATTTATATAACGATTAAAATTAATAAAAAATATTATTATTACTAACTTTATGATTAATAATAATAGTTATAAAATTATAATACTGAATAATATAAATATAATAAAACAAATAATATTCTACAAATTTATATCTAGGCTGAAAATGTCAAAATGAAATCCCATCATTAAATTCAAAACTTTCGAACCAACCATTAGAAAATCAAATGAAACCCCAAATGTTAGAGATTATTCGGTTACATATAAATACTTTGAACAAATCAAGAAGTAAAAAACGTGATACGAAAGCAAAATAAGAAATATTAAAATTTTTTTTTACCTAATACAGCTTCTTGTTTTATATTGCTATACTCAACATTTGAACCAATTGCTGTGACAGTTCGAACAAGATGATTATACTGAAAAAAAAAAAATAAAAGCTTGATTTTACTCATCATCTTTTGAATTGAAAATGGTTTTTAAAAAATAACAGGTACCTGATCAGACACATATAACATTCTATTCTTTCTATCAAAAGCTAAGCCAGATGGATAATAAAACCTTGCAGTTCTTCCTACACCATCTTTTTTACCTTTAAACTCTCCAGCTAATGTCTTTACCAAACCTATGAAGAAATAAACTTTCATTCCGTAATATAAAAACAGTAATAAAAAAAAGCAAGTACAATTTTTTAATACAACATTAACGGTCATTTAAAAATTACTCTAAAAATAAATAATTGAATAAATTATCAAATTATTCAACATCAAACACCTTGCATTGATACTACTCTAATGTTATGATTCTCCTAAATAAAATAAAGGAATTATTAATATGTTATAATATAAACACATTATAAGATTAACTTAACAGTAAAAATTTTAAAATCTTATAAATTTTGATTAACACCCCCAAAAATAAGATAAACCAATCCAACCTAAGAAATAATTTCTTTTAACATAAAGCAAACAGACAAACAAACAAAAAACAAGTCCCCTTCAAATTTAGCGGCCAAATTTGGTATTTTATTTTGATGTATTTAGTTACCAAGCTGTGGGGGGCTACTACAGTCAACAAGGCTACTTATTTATAATTTTTTTAAACTTTTGTTACAACACTTTTTTAACCCTTTAAAAAATTAATAATTTAAATTGTTTGTATTCTGTTATTTTTATGAATAATTTATTTTTGTTTACATATAATGCAAGAATGGAGAATAACATTATTCCAATACACATTCAATATACATACGGAGTTATAGATTGTCAAGAAGATTCCCCTTTGACTGTGCAGTAAAGGAAAATTACAACCTTTGTGACACCTAATATAAGAATGTAAATGATTTGCAATACTTAAATGCAATTACGAAAAAAAAATGAAAACAAATATCAGATAAATGGAGTGGGTAGCTGAAAAATCAGCAGAATGGAGGAGGTAGCTGATAAATCAGCAGAAGTTCATTTTAAAATGTCAAAGTTAAGTCTTTGCTAAACAATGTTGACTTTAAGAAAAAATTATCTTCTTTGCTAAACAATGATGTCTTTAAGAAAAAATTATCTTCTTTGCTAAACAATGTCTTCAACAAAAATTATCTTCTTGGTACTTCAATTCTAGAATGAACCCTCACCATATTTGGTTTAGTTTCATGCAGCATGCAACTAGTTTATAACTATTCAACTGTTAATCTGAATTCAACAGATTAACCAAATGAATGCATATAATCTACTCCCTACTTTTTAACAGATAAAGCAAGCAAAAACAGAGTTCACACTTATGTGTTTATAACTTTTGATCATCCTTTATAGTTGAAGGCAATGAGTATTATCAAAGATCAAGAATCAAGTTATAGTTTGCAGACTTGGCGAAGGAAAAAAAATCAAAAGGTTTCCAATTATGGATTCAGTTCAAGAAATATGTTGGTTTAGTTAAAGATTTTAATGCGGAAAAAAAAAGTCAGAACTACTAACTGGTTAATGCATATTTACTCAATTCAAAAAACTTTTTTTTTCCAGCAACTAGATATGCAAATGATGTCAACAACCAAAAGAGCAGCATATTTTTATGGATTATTGATAAAACAAAAAATAAAAATGGTTTGTGGACATAAAAAAAATTGTTATTTTTTCACTAGTACTAATATAATCAGGACTGGTACTAATATATTTAGGACTACAACTAACATATTTAGGACTGGTACTAACATATTGAGGGCTGTTACTAATATGTTTAGGTTAAAACAACTGTTGTAGCACTATAATACTTCTAAATATTTTTCACTAATATATAAAATAATGACTTTGTTTTCATAGTATTTTTTAGTTTGAGTTTAAAAATCAATAATTTAATAGTAATTTTATTTTAAATTTTGGAAACTATTATTACTATTATTATTAAACTATTAATACTATAAACTTATTATTTTTGTGTTTATTTAAAATATAAGCGATTATTTTATTATTTTTGTGTTTATTTTCTATATAGGAGATTATTCTATTGTTTTTGTGTTTATTTTATATATAGAAGATTGTTCATTATTTTTGTGTTTATTTTAAAAGATATATTATTATTTTTGCATTTAAAGAAGTTTATTTTTAATTTGTGAAACATTTTGAAAAAATAATTTTGAAAACAATTCTTTTGATATTCTGATAGAGTTCTACATTTTGTAAGTTTTTAATTTCTACTTTTATTCTTTATTTTCTCTTTATTACTATCTCTTATAATCATCTTTTTTTTTGGAATTTCACAAACCACAAAACACATTAATTTAGATAATATCAAACAAATTTACAAATATGTATGATAAATAAATATACTACTTACAAATTCGCAAACATACAATAAATTATAATCTGGATCGTACACTAAACCTTCTGGGTAATGAATAATTAAATTAACTGGTTGATTATTTAACCCAATCTCAGCACCAAACCCTTGGCTAGAAAGCGTTGTTACATATCCTAAATAAATTTTTTTTTTCTATTATGAAAAGAATGATTTAACTTAATGAGGTTATATAAATTATTAATATATATATATATATATATATATATATATATATATATATATATATATATATATATATATATATATATATTTAAACATATTTTTATTGTAAATATATTTTTCCTGCATAGCATACAAAGTAAACTCAGCTTTACTGTTGGAAATATCAAGTGTAAAGTATTCGAAACAAAACAAATATATGTATTAAACAAACACTACAAAAATATAATTTTTCGAAAACAAACTTAATTCTACTTATTTAACTTTAAAAAAAAAAAGAGAATTATTAAATATAAGTTTCTTTTACTTGTCTACATATCACCTCTTTTAAGGCCCCCATAAAAGAACTTCATTAAGTTAACTATGTAGCTCTCTTCAGTATAAAAAATCAAATGAAACATTTTTACTCCGAAAAATAAATCACTCATCAAACAGCATAAAAACATACTTAATCTAAAAATAAGATAATATCACAATTGATTACTTCGTTAAACTAACATGTCAATAATAACAAAAAAAAACAAACTCTTTTCTAACATGCAACCAAAAAAAATCTATAAGAACGTGAGATAGTAGACTAGTGAACAATGAGTAGAATCTAGTCAAGTATTCTACTAACTAGTAGAATACTAACTATCTAGTGGTAGTGGTCTTTACTGTGGTAATGGTCTCTACTAACTAGTGGTAGTGGTCTCTACTAACTAGTAAACTTGTGGTAGAATACTCAGTTCACAATCATGGGATCAGGGTTCAAATTCACCTTACACAATGGATGTCTATTAAAGTACCATACTTAACTTGTTTCTCAAAACAGTGACAGCCTTGTTTATAAAGGTTTATGTTTTAGAGTTTAGTGTTGAAACAAATTAAAAAAATTGAGTAACCTCCCTAACTGCAACATGGTAGGTGAATTTAATTTAAAAAAACTATTTGATATAAAAATCATTAAAACAGTGATGTTACTGACATTTACTTAAAAAAACTGAATCTTCACATGCAAACCAACAAATCAACCTTTATATAACCTATCAAATATACTTCAAATAAAACTAGCTTTCTTAAGCTATCCCTAATTGACTGAAAAAGCCTTTTCACTTTATGCAAAACAGTTTCAGAATATTAAAGTACCATAGTGTAGCATTGACAACCACTTTAATAATTCATTTAATAGACATCATTAGTAGAAGCATGAGTAAAAAAACTCTTTTCATATTTGTCTCTAAATTCAATTGTATACAGAGCTTTGATAAACAAATATTTAAAATATAAATAATACAAACTTAAACATAGTAAGTTGAACATAACTTTATATGTAGTAAATGCAACACAAAAATGTTATTTCAAGAGATATGTTACAATCAAAAGTCAAATATGACAATTATTTACCTGTTTTTAATTCTATTCTCCTAATTGCATGATTAAACTAGAATATAAAAAAAGAATACAAATTGAGTAAAGTTAAAAAAAAAAAAAGAATATAAATTATAATTTAGTATAAGAAAACTAAAGAAATACACTTCAATACTGAATGTAAAAATACAAGACAATTAAAATATACGTCAATACTGAATGTAAAAATACAAGACAATTAAAATATACGTCAATACTGAATTTAAAAATACAAGACAATTAAAATATACTTCATTACTGAATATAAAAATACAAGACAATTAAAATACTTCAATACTAAATATGAATATATAGATGAACATATAGAAAAAAACTTTTCAACCAAAAATATTTTGGCAATTAATAATCTTATTTCTTATCACAGCTTATGTCCTAATTACATTCAATTCTATTCAAAAAAATAATTTATCATTTAAATCTTTTATATAACTTTTTAATTATTCATTTTTGTACATTTTCTGAAGTATTTTTTATCTTTTTTTAATTCTAATTCATTCCTAACAAAGCTGCAACCAATCACTATTAAGTTAGGAGTTACTAGAGGAAAAAAAAGCTGCAACCAACCACTATTAAGTTAGGAGTTACTAGAGGAAAAAAAAGAATAGAGTTAAAAAGCAAGGAAACAGTTGATAGAAGACTTAAAACTTAAAATAATAAAAATTCTGGAATTGTTTTATTATATTTCGTGTTAAATATTTTCTAATCATCTTTTTAGAACAGGTTTTTAATAAATCAGTGAAAAATTAGAAAAAAAATTATAATTTTGTTTAGATTGTTACATTTTTTTAATTGTTTTTTTTTTTTCAAATTTTCTTATTTAATACAAATAATAGCCTGATTTTGCCTTGCAGCAGTCGGGCTATTATTTGTATTAAATAAGGAAAATTGAAACTTGTTTATTCAACACTAAACATATTTTCTTAATTAAGTTTGATATTTTTTAGAAATTTTTTTAAAACTCATTTAAATTATAATTTGTTATTCACTTTTTAATTAAATCTCATCAAATAGATTTAAAAATATGCGCTTAAAAAATTATATTAAAAACCTTTATTGATAAATGTGCATTACAAAAAATTTTCAAGTAATTTAAAGTATGTTTCATAAACTAAACATACATGGTCATACATACATGGTCAGCAACATACATATATTCAGCAGTACCATCAACAACAATATCGGTAGGGTGATAAAACCTAGCATCTAATTTGTAACCATCTTTAAACCCTCGTGTACCGCCAGCCAGTGTTTTAACTTCACCTAATTAATTAAACATAACTATAGATAAATATCTGAAATGCGATATCTGGAAAAAGTTTGGCTTTTAAATCATTACCTCTTTAAAAACTGTCAACTCTGTTTTGATCACTAAACTTAATAGTTGTTATTCAATAAAAAATACTTATATTGATCTTCAATTACCAAATAAAATCTTATTTTAAAACCATATTATTTCTTTTACTATTTTTAATATATATTTTGGTTCTTTCTATTTATAGATTTCTTTTACTTTTTTTACTATTATTTTTATTATTATTAAAGATTATGATTTAAACTTTAAATATTTTTAGTTATTTTAAAACAAAACAAAAAAACTCTTATGACTTATTTTAAAATATATCATTTTTTTTTTTTTTTTTAATTAATTAATTTTAAATTTAAAACATTTAAATTTTTAAATAAATAATTCCTTAAACTTTCCCTCTAAACAAAAATCAATTTTAATGTTTTTTACAATGTGCAAATAGCATTAGTAAATTTTTTATTGGTTGATTTTTAAATTACTGTGCAAATTTTTCAGACCTTTAGTAATAATTACTTTTTTCTTTTAACTTTTTTTATTTGTAATCCTTAATTTACTTGGTGTTTAAAAAAAAAAACAATAATAAAAAATATGGAAGTTTTGACTGTTATTATTTTTGCAGTAGTAAATTTGTTGTTTTATTTTTTCATTAATTTTTGCAATATGATATATTGACCGTTTCATTAAAATACAAAAAAGTAATCATTAACTGATTATTTTATAAGATGTTCTTATAAAGCATTGCTTTATAAGAGCATATCTTTAGACAATAATTATTTAAAGAATGTAGCAATTAAATTTATGTAACATGATTGTTTCAATTAAATTTATGTAACATGATTGTTTCAATTAAATTTATGTAACATGATTGTTTCAATTAAATTTATGTAACATGATTGTTTCAGGGCGAGCTTTACAGCTTATTGTTTTTTTTTTTAAATAATCACTTAAGTGGGTGTCACTAAATTTTTTTTTAACTTTTGAAATATTAGAGATAATTTTGTTCTGTAAAAAATATATAAACATCAATCTATGTTTTACTTTATGACATTAAATGAATTAATAAAAACTTTCTTCTATTTCAGATTAAATGCGGCAAATGGGAAACTTGGCTAAATTTTAGTAATTATCTGTCACATTTTATCAACGAAAAAATTTAAAAATATATTTTATGTATTTAAAAATAAATTATACACATTGTACAGCACTACAAATCAAAAGAATTTTACTTAAACTTAATTGTTAACTGAAACAGGCATTATTTAAGTAAGTAAAGTAAATTGCATTATTTTAGTAGTAAAGTATTTGTGGTCACGTGATTGTTTTAGAATGAAAACAAAAATTTAGATATAAAACTAGATAATTTTTTTCTGAATCAACCAAGTTTGGAAACATAATTGATAAAATAGCTAGAGGTACAGAAAATAACTTTTTGATTTTCATATTCGTAAAAGATTGAAGTATTACTAATTTCACAGACTTTTCAAAAATATTATGTTTTTTTATTTAAAACAAATTAAAACAAAAATATAAATTCATTAAAAACTAACTTTTTGTAAAAAAATTATCAAAGTCTGCGGAAATCTCGATAGAACTGATAGACCACAGGCCATCTAACTGTATCGTTCAGTTTCGTGGTGCAGTTGTGAGTTCTAACCATTTTACAAATTATTAAGCATTTTAAGGTATAAATTAATGGTTAAAATTTATCAGCTTATAAATGCGCAGTTTTTAAGGAATAGCTGTTTTAAATTTTAAATTTTCAATCTTATCGTGTTTATTGATTCCTATACGCCATTTTAATTTCTAGTCAATTTAATGTTTGTGTATTTTACATAAGACAATAAATAAAGACATGTCTGAATTTTCATAAAATTTATATTCTATAAAATACACATCAACAATGTTTTTGAATTCCATAAACAAAATGTAAGCAAAGTGCCTAACTTTGTACCGACTTGTTAATTCAAGTGTAATCATTGGCGTATTAAATTAGTTTAAATAAAAAAAACTAATGCATATCTATATATACAAAGAGCCAAGTAGAATGAAAAGTGTTGCGGAAAGTTCTCCTAATTTCGTTGGAAAGTTGAATGAAAAAATTGTTTTATTATTATCAACATCAAATACACAGTTCAGGCCTTCTCAGGAGACGCGTGCGGTCGCACACCTTGAATGACCACGCATATATATTTTTTTGATAACATGGCCACAATTTTTTTGCATTTATTAAAAATGAGGCATTTTAATAACGCGCTGAAAAAACCAAATTAATTGCTCATCTTTTTTTTATTATTATTAACAATTCATTATTATAGTTATTAATGAGAAAATAAAAACATTAAAATAACATATATGGGCAATTCCATTTTTAACTTACGTTACACATGCAACAACTTTATCAAATATTTGCTTATTTAAACTTTTAAATTAAACTTTTAGCAATTTTGTATGAAAGCTATTAGTCTAATAAATAAAATAAGCTTAAAAGTTTTGAGTTTGGCCAAAAGAGAGCAAACATATTACTGAAAATGCCACTTGCACTTATGTTACACAGAAAACAAGGTTAAAAAACTGATTCAACTTATAGGTCTCATTTCTGCGAATCAGTAAAGCAGTTTGTATTAGAAACTTTTATAAAATGCAGTGAATTCTATACCAATCTAAAATTTTTATAAAAACTTTTTTTAAATAAACTTGTTTTTTTGATACTGTATTTTTTACTTGAATTACATCATATACATTATCGAGCAGTTATCATGATTTTTTTTTATCTATTATTAAGAGTTAGAGTTACGTAACAAAAGAATTGCATAAGTATTGAACTCATTCATTAAAAATAATTAACAAAGAAATTTTTGAAAAACTGGTGGCACTCTTCCTGAGTGATTTTTCATAACATTCATGAAAGTTATCAAATTGGAAATAGTTTTTTCGCAAGACCAAGAGCAACTTCAGAAAAATATTTTAGTTTTACATCTTTATTATTACTTAATTGAGTCATTGGTTTGTCGAAGTTTTTATTTACACTTCTTACGTTTATGCGTATTGATTTATTTTTATAAGATTGAATTTTTAAAATGCTGCTAAGTATTCAAATTTAAATCTTTTATAAACATCTATATGTCAACCAAAATAATAGTACTTAAACAAACAAACAAACAAAAAAAACAATAAAATAAATAATTTTAATACATATAAAAAAAAAAAGTTTTTTTTTAAATTTTCCTTATATAAAAAGTTTCAGTTAAAACCTTGTCAAGCCAACAGGAAGAAATAATAATTACTTAATGACATAATTCATTTAGTAAACAAAAACTTAACGAAAAATTGCCAGAATTTTATTAAATGCATGAAAACAAATAAAAAAATATATATATATATTTATATATTATTTTTATCTTTTTATTTTATCATTAATTACAAATATATATATGTGCATTATTGTTAGGTTTTTATTTTCTCATAAATAATTATATTAATAAATTATTAATAATAAAAAAAACCAATAAGATGACTAATTAGTTTGATTTTATCAGCGCGTTTTTGCAAAAAAAATGGTGGCCATGTTATCAACAAAAAAATATATATGCGTGGTCATTCAAGATGTGCGACCGCACGTGTCTCCTGAGAAGGCCGGCAGCTACACTTTTAAATTCATTTAAAATGTAATAAAAAATTCAGTGAAAAAGAATAAAGTAATCCGATGCCAATAATAAGAGAAGATCCGGTTATTAAACAACATTCAACGCCAGAGCTAGAAAGTTCTTAAGAAAAGCAACAGTTATAATTCCTCTTGTAACAGTAATATTTATCAAAAGAAACCACACACGGTATCAGAAATGTGATTAATTTGTAAAAAAGCAGAAAGAAAAACCTTAACAAAATTTAACATAATACTAGAAGTAAATGAACAAGATAAAATTATCTCATATATATATATATATATATATATATATATATATATATATATATATATATATATATATATATATTACTATAACTCCAAGTTATAGTAAAAAGTATTCAAGTATTCAGCCATGTTTTTTCAAATAGTTTATTGTTTGGTTGTGCATACATTATCATCATTCATTATCATTACTTTTGCATACATGTTTCTGTCCTTGCTGCAAGTTTGACATTTCTTAATGTCTTTTTTTTTTAACAAAATTAATATTTTCTTTGCTTTAATTTTTAATGGTAACCTCTTACTGTTTTTGATCTATCATACTTTGAAAATTAGTTACGATATAGTTCAGTGCTTATAGGTCATAGTTTTAATAAAACTATGAACTATAACCACTAAACTAATAAATCATATTTAATGACTTACGATGTATTGATTTTTGGTGTTAACTAACAAAATTTTCTACCATATGTAGTTGAGTTAACAATTTGTAATTTTTTTACTTAAAAAAAATACTATTATTAAAGTATTCAGGAAAAGGTATTTTGTATTAAATTGCTGTTATCATGTAAAATAATTGACTTTATTAATTTATGTTCCATTTAAACAAAAAAAATAATAGCCTACAACCTGCTTTCTTTAAAAAAGTGTTTTGAACTATATGTAATAATGAAAATTCAAATATATTAGTTAAAATTAATGGCTTTGGAGTATATAAATAAAACTTCTTTATCAAATAATTCTTTATCATAATCATCGACACCAACATCATAAACATTGTTGTCGTCAGGAGAAGCTGCGTTCTCACTTTTTAAGCAAATACATATTTCTAAACATTAATGCTAAGTGTTAGTGAAATAGACTTTATTTTATTATTGGGTTTAGATTCATTCTTTTTCCACTCTTTTAATAAGGAATTTGTTGGTAAACATTTGGTAACATTTTAAATAATAAAATGGAGAGTAAGTGCTTCCTATAAGTCTGAAGCATAAAGATCCTTAAATAAAACATCTTTTCCAATGAAATTGAAAGAATTCTCTGCAACAGTTTTCCCTTCCTCTACAAAAGAAAGCCATTTTGTTCTTTTTATGCTGAAGTTTTCAAACATTTTTTTAAAAACTTATTTAACACACCAATGACTCCACTTACATGAACAATACAGATCGGTTTCTTGTAATTTAGCTGTCATTTAGTTTATGAATAATCAAAAGTGTTATTGATTTTGTATATTGATGTGTAATTTGTAGAATATAATTTCAGAGTTTTTTTTTAGATTTTATTGTTTTTTTTTAGAGCTTATCTGCTGAAAAATTAACAAACATAAAAACAATAAGAATAAAGATGACATAGAGGAATCCAAACATGCATGTTAAGAATGAAAATTGCTAATAGAAAAGAGATATATCTTTAAAACTGAGCATTTACAAGCTAAAGAAAGGTAATAAAGATTTATTATACTTTAAAATGCATTAAAGTTTGAAAAACAATTATAGCTCATTACTGCACTATGAACCTAAAAGACCTAAAATATAAAATACCTAAAAGACACAATAAACTAGCCTGTGGTCTAATATGAAATGTCTGTAAAATTTAATACCAACAGTTTAATATTTTTTGTTATTAAAAAGAAATACTGTATCAATCACGAGCTACTCAAAGAAGTAGTTTTAACAACAGTTTAAAAGCTTTTAATTTGCCAAATAACCGTGAAGACAGACGATACACGATTAAAAGTTTTTTGATAAGTTGTCCAATAGCAATGCAATTTCAATTGTTATTTTATTTGAAATAAGCAAATGAAATTTTATAATTTCTCTTTTATATGTTCAACAATATAAAAGTAGTTTTGCAATATTTACAATAGTTGTTGTACACACCATACCTTATGGATAAGCCTTATAGTTCTGCTATTTTATGTTAACAGCAAAAATCCTTTCTAGTTCTAGTTTCATAGTTTCTAGTTGTAAATCCATATTTGGTATACATACAGTTTTAAAATACGGTATTTCATAGGGACCCATACAGAATTCCCGGCAGGCTAACCCATATGAGCCTAAGATAGAAACCACTGTCGAAATTAGACAGCATCCCGAAAGACATTACATATGCAGGCCTTGCGATGAATAAGAACTGCGCGACGCATAAGCACGACGTGATTTTTGACGTCATTAAATTCTTTTTATTTGCTTTTCATATTTATCGACATTAACTGCACCAATTTACTTAATTACCGCAAAACTACTTTAAATCGTTTATGTAGAAATGTTATTATTTAAAAATGTTTTGGAATGTTTTGTTTTTTAAAATGTAAAAACATTTGTTTATTTTCTCGACGTTTGTCACGTTTTGTCTATACTAAACGAATAAAAAACATTATAACTTAAATTTAAAAAAGATTATAAAATATGCTAATATTTGATTTTTTTTTCTTAAATATGTAATTTAAAGTTTTTCAAATAATTATTTTTTCTTTTTAAAAAGTCAGCGAGTAATAAACTGGAAATTTTAATATTGTACAATTAAAAACTGTGCAATAGCTAATATTTTTTACAAGCGATTTTATATAATATTTATTTATTTTTATTTATTTTCATAAAGCGGTTGATAAGCACAATCACTCGTATTAATAAAAAACTTAAACGAACGTTTTGAATAGATTTTTAATGTTAACAAGGAATTTTATTTCTAGTAAAAAAAAAATGTTAGAATAAAAATTTTTTAGGAATAAAAGAAATATTTCAGCGAAAAAATTATTCTTAAAAATTATTCGAAAAACTATTGACGTTCTATTTTTCAGCAGCTGTTCTTGAGCACGCTTCGTTGAGTTTCGGTAACTTTAACATAAAAGCGATCGTTATTATTTAAGTAATTTTTTTGAGTTACTTTTTACAAAAAATTTAATAACTGTACTTTTTTATTGAATCAAGTAGAAT
The DNA here is from genome assembly GCF_022113875.1 of Hydra vulgaris. Classification (NCBI taxonomy): domain Eukaryota; kingdom Metazoa; phylum Cnidaria; class Hydrozoa; order Anthoathecata; family Hydridae; genus Hydra; species Hydra vulgaris. The sequence goes on along the minus strand of NC_061159.1, from coordinate 21,799,975 downwards.
ACGTTTTAATATTAATCCTTTTTTATTTTTTTATTTGCCCTCACCAATTTTTAAAATGTTTCCTCGAAATTACTCTTAAATACTTTAAATACGTCTAACAGTTAATAAATATTTTTAAATCTATGGAATAATTTTAAATCCTAACAAACCCCCGTAAAATAATTATTTAAGTTTAAAATCTAAAACTAAAAGAAAGTATTTTTGTTCAATTTTAATTAAATGTTAGATAATTTTAATTAAATGTTAGCTTAAAAGATTTAAACTTTTTTTTTAATTTTTGATTTTTTTCTACTTGTAAATAATGAGCATATTTAATTTTTTTAAATTCAAACTTTTTCAACTGTGTGCGGTTTTTAAAATACTTTATTAAATGTTAAAATATTCGTAAATTACTTCATTAAAATTCCGCTCAAAAATATCTTTAAATATACTCAAACAAAAAATTTTTTGCTCGACGCAAATAGCCCTAGCTACACGCAAAATCGCTCTTGGACGACGTAAAATTCACATCGCCCGACGCTTTATCGCAAGGCCTGCATATGGGTTCCAGTTATCGATCTAAATGGTTTCTATATCATTTTTGGTTGGGTAATGTTTTGAAGCAATAAAATTTTACTAGGCTCCTCTTTATTTTAGGTTTGTTTTATGTAGGTATAGTGTTTCTATAGTAAAGAGAAAGTTTGATCAAAATGAATTTTTTGAATGTTTTGTGCTACTATAGGAAATGGCGAGATAAAAGTTATTAGTTAGTTAAAATAAAAAGTAGTAACTATGGGCGGTACATAACATAGCTACATAATTTGTTTATTAATATTCATTAATAATATATTGTTTAGAACTAAATAATGAAAATCTCCTTTAAGATACTATAATAATGGTCAGTGTAACATCTACATCTGGTAGAAAACAAAAAAATCATTATTACTTCATTAAGCTGCTAAGCAAAGAAATACTGACTATTTCTTAACTAACTTCACTAGTTAACCTAAATTACACATATAGCAACTAACTATATGTGTAATTTAGGTTAACTAGTGAAACAGAAATCACTGAATGGTTCATGAATTTTGAATTAACCCTGACTTGTGCTAGAAAGTGTACTGAACTTCGTAAAATGTAATTATACAATTGGTTGTGAAAATAAATGCAGCTTGTACATAAAATCGATTTTAAAGTTGTTATTTAAAAAAAAAATTTTATCTTCAAACTATTAGAAATTAAAAATCCAATTACATTATCAACAAAAAATAATTTTTTTTAATAGAAAATACATATAATCGAAAAATAATCGATAGATTGTTTAGATGGTTTTTCGAAGCTCGATAAGTCAAGAACAGCGGGGTTTTGAATTAATAAATTTTTATTTTTGAATCTTCACAAACTAAAACATTCATTTACATTGAAATTTTTCAGATCTCACAACTGTACCACAAAATTTAACTTTAAAGCATCTTTTTATACTATGGCCCGTGGTCTATGGCACTCATTAACAAGTGTTCCGAATTTCAACCATCAACCATGTATCTATTTTATCAAATCTTAGCTGACTTAAGAGAGGTTTTCCATAAAAATTGCAAACAGAAAAGTGTTTACAAGTTATTAGCAATATTTTTATAACTTTTATTATTATTCCATTTAATGTAAATATTTATTTAAAAAGGAAATATAGATCTTTTGTATTTTTTTTTAATTTGAAGATGAAAGCGTTTATAGAAAAAAAATACTATAATTTTAATGTTAGTGAATTTTTATACTTTTTATGCGGAAAGAGTTTTTTTTTGTGATGTCTCATGATGTCAGGTTCGCTTTTATATTGATTGAAACAATCATGGTAAGTATACAGCAACTTTATAATTTAGTGATTTGAAGTTTTCTTTCAACAACAAAAAAATTGTATATTTACTATATTTTTATTTGTTTTTTAGATTGATCAAATAAAGAATGTTGTTTAGAAATACAAATTTAATTTATGTGCTGTAGGCAAAGATTTTGCAAACGGCAAAAGGTTTTAAAAAAATAAGTAGACACTTTACACCTGTTTACAGTTTATATCCGGTTGTTCTAACCTCCACGGGGAATAAGTTAACATAACCAAGACTAAACTTAATAGACTTTATGATCTTAAATGATATTAAAAAAACTGTAAACATGTAAATGAACAGATTTAAATAATAAAATAAATTACTATTAGATTTGAAAACTTAATAAAATAATAACTGCGCTACAATTTTGAGTAAAAAAGTATGAGAAAAACAGTGATTTAAAAAGTAATTTTTATTAAGTAAATTTAAATAAATAACTCTGCTATGCTTAAATAAATTTAAGAAAAAAACGGAAAAATGAATGATTTTTTTAAAAATAAAACTTGCAAAAATTAAAAAAACAAGCAAGAAATTAAAATAAGTAAATAAATGAATTTATCATAAACACATATTACATATTTTTTACTTACATCTACTTTTGCATGCCAACACTTTAATAGATTCAGGTCAGCAGTTGTATGCCGCCATAAAGCAAATATAGGTCAGCTTTTGCCTGAATTTTGCAGGCTGCATATATTTAGTCAACTCTCCTATAACGCAAATAATTTGTATTGCGTTATATGGAAACCATGTTATAAGAACTCTATTTGGTAAATGCATTTGTTGAAGACCACGTTATAAGAAACACAGAAATTATCAAAATAATCTAATTCTTAATACATAACTTAAATGGCGTTATATGGAAACTTCAGTCGCGTTATATAGAAACCCCGTTATAGGAACATAGAAGTAATATAAATTGAATCAATTCGTACCGCATTGTATAGAATCTTAGAAATAAATAATTTTTTTTTTTTCAGAAATAAACAAATTGTGCTCAAATAAACTTAATTTTATCACAAATAAAAAAAGTGAGTTTAAAAAAATTGTTTCCAACAAAAAACTAAAATGATGGATTGTAAATTCTGTTCTTATTTGTCATCGCTGTCAAATATTAGCCATCTAATCTTCTTTTCTTTTTTCTAATTGGCTGATAGTCTTCTTCATTTTGAAAAATTTCTTCTTGGTTTTCAAAAATAGTTTTACTTTGTAGTTCTTTCAAAACCTCTTTGTATGGAGCTAAGCAAATTTTGAAAATCTCTTTTAAATTTTTCACTGCGTATTATTGAAGGAACATTTTGGGTTAATTGGAATTTTAATTCTTTAGCCAAATCGAGCCCTTTTTTTAAATCGCAAGTGAAGTTTAAAGCAGATTAATTATTAGTGTCTTTCTTCCACAATTGTTTCAGACATAGACTTGTCAATTAACTCTGCTAACTCTTCTTCATTTAAACTGTGTTCCTGAAGTAGTTGTTCTATATCTTGAGCTTGTATATCTGCAAATCCTTACTTGCCAAAAGTAGAAGCAATCTGTATTATTTCTGTAAATGTAATCATTGTTACCATTTGAGGTAACAATGGCCTCCAACATGCATTAAGTGTTGATTGTTTAATTTCCGTACAAGCTAATGAAACAACTTGAGTACAGTTTAAAACAAAAAACTATTTCCAAACTTCCAGAAGAGTTTTACATTGTTGATCTTCTAATCTGCTGAAAATAACTTCAAAGAATTTCTGGATGTAATACATTTTCAAAGTTCGGATGATTTCTTGGTCCAGGGGTTGTAATAATGAAGTGCAGTTAGGAGGAAATTGAAGAATTTTCACATTTTCGGGACAAAGCCCTGCACTATGACTACTGGCGTTATCAAGAAACTTTATTTTTAATCATAAAGCTTTCTATTTGAGGGACAAAACAGTTTCAAAATCAATCCTTAAATTCATCCATCCTTAAATAATTCATCCAAAAAAGTTTACTTATGCATTTATCTTTAATTTTCTAAAGCTCCAATAACATAATTTAAACCAACCAACACATCTGCATGATGAATTCTGTCACTTAACACATTTAAGCACAAACATAACACATTTAAGCGCAAACTAAATTAAAAGAATTTATTTATAGCTTTATAATTGCTTAATTCATAATCAGAATCGAAAAAAAGGGAAATACTCTCTAAATGTATACAGAAAAAAAGGTAAAGTTATAAAAAAAACATAAACGTGACATCTAAAATGAGATAAAGAGATTTTCTTTTTCCTTAATTTTAATAAAAATTGTTACTTGGAGCACTACTTGGCAAATGATTTACTTTTTCTTTTTCGCATAAATAATGTAAGTAATGTAAATAACGTGTTGGAAAGTTTTTACAAAAATTGCATTATATGTATGTATGTATGTATGTGTATGTATATATATATAATATTATATATATATATATATATATATATATATATATATATATATATATATATATATATATATATATATATATATATATATATATATATATATATATATATATATATATATATATATATATATAAGTAAATGTATATATATATATATATATATATATATCAGGGATGCGGAGTCACAAAAGGACTTCAGCTTTATAACTTTACTTTTTTTATGGCCTCTGGTGTCCAGAAGCTCTTAACATGTTGGTTGATTAATGATCTGCAATCAGAAAAATATTTATGATATTTAATGACTTGGAACTTATTGTTTTTAAGCCTGGAGTCCTTGCCGCTATTATACCTAAGGATTCCGGTTTCAAAAATCTAGATTTTTTCCCCATTAGTAGCCCATATGCTTTTCTATATTTTTAAAGCTCCTGAATACCAAAAGCTAGAAATAAGTAATCTTTTTGTGACTTTCAAATCCAGAGTCCTTTTTGGGACTCCGCATCTTTGATATATATATATATATATATATATATATATATATATATATATATATATATATATATATATATATATATATATATATATATATATATATATATATATATACTACCATAATATACAAATACAGCCTTCTGAATCAGAAAAAATGAGGTCTGCAATAAAATGCCAATGACAAAACTGTTAGAGGGTGGCAAAATAAATTTGACACTAAGGGATTACCATAAAATATAGATATGAGATTAGCAAGTTATTGCCAACCTCAAACATCTATAAATATATATATATATATATATATATTTTTATATATATTTATATATATATATATATATATATATATATATATATATATATATATATATATATATATATATATATATATATATATATATATATATATATGTATATATATATATATATATATATGTATATATATATATATATATATATATATATATATATATATATATATATATATATATATATATATATGTATATATATATATATATATATATATATATATATATATATATATATATATATATATATATATATTATTTATTATTTATTACCTACCAAGGTATAATAAATAATAAATAAAAAACTAAAAAATATATCACATAACAAATAAATAAGACAAAAAAAAAAAAAAAAAAAATTAAAAAATACCATACCAGAGAAATCAGTTTCAAGATGAATTACTCTAATGGCATGATTATCCTAATATAATAATAAAAATTAATAATAATATAGATATAGATATAAGATATAAAGATAGATATTTTCTAAAAAAATCACACTCTCAAAAATAAGCAAACTTTGTTGTATAAAATAAAGTTAACATTAGACTTTTATACAATCATTAGTTAAATTTTTTTTAAAAAAACAGGAATTGGAGTTGGTATTTCCAAATTGGAAAAATAATTGTACATTTTGTTGATACAAATACAACTATTTAAATTTTTCTTGTCTATATCTATAACTCTGCATTAACATCCCTATTAACACAAGCATTAATACCCCTATTAATACCCACATTATTACTCCGCATTGACATTAATGTCATTATTTTGTTGATACAAATACAACTATTTAACTTTTTCATGTCTATAATTATACCTCGCATTAACGTCCCTATTAACATCTACATTAATACCCCTATTAACACCAGCATTGACATTATTTAATGACACTCGCATTGACATCCCCAGCAGGTTTTATTACCCCAGGATGCACATTGACATTAATAACACTATTTATTGACACCCAAATTGACATTTACAATAGATCATAATTCTAGCAGGGGTAATTAGCCGGGGCTAGGATATTATATTATATATTAAGCTCACTTATTTTTATAGTTTTTTAGGAGAAACTTATTTATTTTTATGCATGCATTTAGAAATTGGGTGGCCACGGAAAAATCTGTTCAACTTTAAATAGAGATTTCTCTAGAACCGCAAATACTTCTTTATTTCTATTATTTTTTTAAATTAAACATTATTTCTTAATCTTTAATTGTGTTGATAAACTTTTGTTACAAATCTATGATTTGCAAAATGTTTCAGAAACAATTTGAGGTATGTAAAATAGTTGTGAATTTAAATAGTGAAATTAAAGGAATGGGTAAAAATACCTCAAAAAACAAGGGGTTGCACCCTGCATCACCAAAATCGCTGAAATTTCGCACAAATGTTTAAAGATATAAGTTAGGAAAGACTGTAAAATTTTTTCAAAAAATTCTCAACCTTTTAAGATTTACAGCAACTTGAAGTTAGTTATTTTTTGACTGAAAAAAGAGGGGGGATAAAGCCGGAAATATGTCAATTTACCATTACCCTTTTAACAAACTTGTAGTAATGTTGCAAAGCTAAAACTTGGTACCAAAGTAGTTTAAAACGTGCTGAATCTGAAAATCATAAACTTATATGTCTCAAAACAATAAAATATAGTTTATTTTTAGATCCACAAAACGCACTTGTTAATGACAATAAAAAAGGCCATTGACAACTATAGTTCTAGAAAAAATCTGACTGATGAAAAAAAGTTTTGGTTTTTGTTATTTTAAATATTAAACATATATCTACTTTTTTATTTGGACTTATGTTTTATCAAGGACTTATTGATGTTTTAGTTTTTCAATTTTTCAATATTATGTATTATCAATATTATGTATTTTTTTATTTTGCAATATTATGTAACTTTAATATTTAACAATATTATGTAACTTTTGTTGTTGATTGTTTTGTTGTAATAAAACAGTTATTATCGTAAATAAAAAAGTTATAAAATGATATAATAATGTCTAATTAACATTACCATGTTAAGTTACATAACTAAATAAAATTATATTTAGTTATCTTTTACTTTTACTCAACTTTTTGAAGGTAGTTAATGGAGAATTTACAATAATTAGTAGATAGTTAGGCATTTAAAATATGTCTATTAAACTAATAGCTACTTGTTCAAGCAATATGTTCTTTATAAATACATATTGATATGGTGTCGTTTGTGTTCAAGTGTACTTTTCTTGTTAGGGACATAAAGATTATTTAAGATTTCTTGTACTAAGTGTTTAGACAGAGAATCCTCATTTTATTTTTATATAGATAACAAAATTAATTGCTGCTTTGTAAATAATTATGGAGCTTGCTATAAACAATCATATACTCAAGAAAGAAATCTGATTGAAGATATTGACAACAATCATCGTAAACTACTTGAAAAACGAACAAATCTGAAATAAGAACAAATTACTAATATATGCACACACCATCATGACATGTTAGTTGTAAGATATGAGGGTAATCAGTAAAGTTGCTGTAATCCATTTCTGATTCACCAAAAGGTGTGTAGAGGTAAAAATTTATATATTTATATTTCATAAGGTAATATCATTATTAATAAGCCATATAAGTTTTTTTGGTGATAAGATTTGTTCAATGTTTCATAGTTATTAATATAACAAATTGTATAGTAATATAATTACGTAATATATATAGTTAATGTTATTTGAGTAATGTAATTACTTTCTTTTTAAGCATCTCTATGTGTGATTACAATGCATACTGTATTAGAAGCAGAAACCATAGGTTTAAATCTTATACCTGGAAAAAAACTGTGTCCAACCTGTCGAAGTAAAGTTATGACATGTTTATCAAAAAGTATAAGTGAAAATAAAAATGATGAAGATTTTGATATTGTTAATGAAAGATCCATTCAAAATAAAAAAGAAAGTGTAGATACACACTTTGCATCTGCCGGAGTATCTCCAATTAAGGTCAAAGGATTGCACAAGTCAATTAAAATCAGAGAAGGTAAACGAAAATTGACAGCATTAACAACCTCCATTAAAAAAAGGTAGCCATTTTCCTTAATATATCAGAAGAAAGTTTTAAAGAACAGTCAAGTTTTAATAATGAGTACATGGAAAAAGCAAACTTGTTTGATAATATGATGGTATTGTTAATTAACAAAATTGCAGAGTCTACATCAACATCAAAAAAAGTACAACTTGCGACACTTGCTCTAACAGACTGGTCAATAAAAAAGTTATCTGAAACATTGCATGTAACAAACTATGTAGCTCGAACTGCACATAAGTTAACATTAGAAAAAGGTATTTTAACCATGCCTAATCCTAAATTAGGAAAAGCTCTTCCTAATGTAACAGTTCAATTGGTCAAGACCTTTTACAAAGACGATGAACATAGCCGGATAATGCCTGGTAAAAAGGACTATGTAAGAATCAAGAAAAATGTTCACATGCAAAAACGTTTGCTCTTAACTTTGGTGAGAACCGCTCTTAAAGAACGATTGGATACTGCTAATACAATACCTTGAACACGTAGTTACCATCAGTTTGTACCACTTGGCCATCAAAAGGTAAATTATTATTTTTTAATTATACCTTTTACCATATTTTAAAATACACACATAACTTTTATTGATAAACTCAAATAGATATTAGATTTTTGCAGAATCATTATCAAAATATTTGTATTTTATTTCCTCTGCATTTGCTATCTATGCATTTAACAAAACATGTTTGATAAGTAAAACGGAATAATTGCATATGTTACTATTTTGTTTAGGTAGGCACTAAGCTATGCAGTGTTGATGAAGAATTTGCTTTAATTCATGACTTTGGAAATATCCAGATAACAACTGTAAACCTAGTACCAGGTGATTATGCCTGTGTTTCCTATGAGCAAAAGTGGTGGATAGGAGTCATTAAAGACATTAATTTTAAAGAAAAAGATGTGCTTGTAAAATTTATGTGTCCTAATGGTCCTGCACGGTCATTTAAATGGCCACCAAAAGAAAGGCAATGCTGGATTCCTGATGTCCACATTGTTTGCAAAGTTGAGGTACCAATAACAAAAACAGGACTTTGCTACTAATTAGCCAAAGAGAACTTAAAAAAAATTTTCCTAAAAAGGTAGAGATTTTTATATTTATGAGTCTATTATGTCTTATCCATTCTTTTTTTAAATATTATGTTTTGTGAACCAACTTGTAAATAATGTGAATGTAAAGCATACATAAAATCACTAAAGTTTAGTATTTAAAAAAAAAAATGTATAAACATTTAAATTTTGTTGTAAATATCATATGAAAATGAAAAAGATAATAAAGTCACTAAATTTTTAGTTTTTAATTTGATTGATTGGTTATATTAAGTGTCTAACTTAAAAAATATTAAAAAATTTTGTGTCTATATCAAACATCAATAATTCCTCCAGTAAATATAAGGCCAAAACAAAATTGGTTCGAAAAGTAAGTGTTGATCTTATTTTTAAGAAAATTGAAATTAAATTTTTTTTATATCAGTCAGATCTTTTTTATAGCTATAATTGTCAATGCCCTTTTTTCTCGGCGTTGTAAAGTGTATTTTATGGATCTTAAAATAAGCTACATTCCCTTGTTTTAACATATAAAAAACTATATTTTTCGGATTTAACAGGTTTTAAACTCTTTTGGTACAAAGTTTCAGAATTGTGGCATCATAATGTGAAAATTGTACCTAAAGATGTGAACCCTCCATATTGTCCTGAAGAGCGCAAGAATGAATATTTTTGGGCAATAGTTAAAGGAGTTCTTTGAAAGACAGGTGGAGTAACAAAAAACAAAAAAGACTTCAAACTAAGTGGATTAATGCCACCAATAAGGTGAAAAAAGAAAAAGTCTGCAAAATATGGCAGAAATCTAAGTTTAAATTTGACTGGACTTTTCCGTGTCTACCCGATATATATATATATATATATATATATACATATCTATATATTTATTTTATATTATATATATATATATATATATATATATATATATATATATATATATATATATATAAATATATTCATATATATTTACAAATTTATATGTATACATAAATATATATATATATATATATTTATATATGCATATATATATATACATATATGTATATACATATATATATGCATATATATATATACTTTTGAATTTATATATAAATATATATACATATATATATATATATATACACATATATGTATATAAATAAATAAATATATATATATATATATATATATATATATATATATATATATATATATATATATATATATATATATATATATATATATATATGCATATATCAGGCCTTCTCAGGAGATGCGTGCGGTCGCACACATTGAATGACCACGCATATATATTTTTTTGTTGATAACATGGCCACAATTTTTTTTTGCATTAAATAAAAATGAGGCATTTTAAAAACGCGCTGAAAAAACCAAATTAATTGCTTATCTTTTTTTTTTTATTATTAATAATTATTCATTATAGTTATTAATGAGAAAATAAAAACATTAAAATAACATATATGGGCTATTCCATTTTTAACTTAAGTTACATGCGCAACAACTTTATCAAATATTTGCTTATTTAAACTTTTAAATTAAACTTTTAGCAATTTTGTATGAAAGCTATTAGTCTAATAAATAAAATAAGCTTAAAAGTTTTGAGTTCGGCCAAAAGAGTGCAAACTTATTACTGAAAATGCCACTTGCACTTATGCTACACGGAAAACAAGGTAAAAAAACTGATTCAACTTATAGGTCTCATTTCTGTATTTTTTACTTAAGTTACATCATTTACATTATCGAGCGATTATCATGATTTTTCTTATCTATTATTAAGAGTTAGAGTTACTTAACAAAAGAATTGCATAAGTATTAAACTCATTCATTAAAAATAATTAACAAAGAAATTTTTGAAAAACTGGTGGTACTCTTCCTGAGTGATTTTTCATAAAATTCATGAAAGTTATCATTTTGGAAATAGTTTTTTCGCAAGACCAAGAGCAACTTCAGAAAAATATTTTAGTTTTACATCTTTATTATTACTTAATTGAGTCATTGGTTTGTCGAAGTTTTTATTTACACTTCTTACGTTTATGCGTATTGCTTTATTTTTATAAGATTGAATTTTTAAAATGCTGCTAAGTATTCACATTTAAATCTTTTATAAACATCTTTTATAATTCATTTAGTTAACAAAAACTTAACGAAAAATGGCCAGAATTTTATTAAATGCATGAAAACAAATATATATATATATATATATATATATATATATATATATATATATATATATATATATATATATATATATATATATATATATATATATATATATATATTATTTTTATCTTTTTATTTTGTCATTAATTAAAAAAATATATATATGTGCATTATTGTCAGGTTTTTATCTTCTCATAAATAATTATAATAATAAATTATTAATAATAAAAAAAACCAATAAGATGACTAACTAGTTTGATTTTTTCAGCGCGTTTTTAAAATGTGTCATTTTTAATAAATGGAAAAAAAAGTGCGACCATGTTATTAACAAAAAATATATATATGCGTGGTCATTCAAGGCATTCTCCTGAGAAGGCCTCTATATATATATATATATATATATATATATATATATATATATATATATATATATATATATATATATATATATATATATATATATATATATATATATATACAGGGGGTATTCTAAACCATTTTTGACAGCATCAACCATATTTGGGTGCCAATTTGGACGCTGCTCCAATTCAGAAGTTGAGGACATTTTTTTTTAATTTTTTTTTTTATACAGCAAATATAGGCTGTCAAGCAGCAACTTTCAAAAAAAATGACAAAAAATGACGGTATTTTGAAGATTAAAATGACAAAAAATGAAAAAAAATGAAAAGTTCAATAATTTTATTTAGAAAATAACAAACAAAATTATCCGCCATCAATAATTTCTTTTAAAAATGAAAATCTCAACATCTTTTTGTTGTTTAACACGCAATAAAATGTTTTTCTAAAGTCTAAAATAATTAACATAAATAAATAAATTTGCTAACTAATTATAACTGAACTAACAGTTCAAGCTCTATTATATTTACAAAAACTTTCAAACTTTTAACGACTACTTTAACTTTTTGCAACGCTTAATTAATCTATCCATTTCACTTTTACGTTTTAAACCAACTTTTTCTGTTCATTTCTATGAGATGTAGCATTTTCAAGACTTCTTTTTGCGCTGTTTACCATTTCATGGGCAATTCATGTCTTCCTTAATAATGGCACTTTGCATAGATTTTGCTGCTTCATCGAGCATTCTCTGAGCAAGCTGAAACTCAAGATCTGCATTTTTTTCATCATTCTTTAGAATTTTTTCCAGTTGATCTAAATTTTTATTTTTATTTTCAACTTTTTCAAGCATTTCTTTCTGTTCTTTTTCTTTATTCATTAGTTCTTGCTCATGAATATAATTTTTTCTTTTTTCTTCGTCTTCTTCAGCTTTTCTTTTTTTATATATTTTATGAGCATTTTGAACAGCTTGAACAACGTCTTTGGAGAGTGCATCAACATTATATGCTCCTCTGCAACTTCTTGCATATTCTTTTGATATTCTCAAAGCCATTAATGTTTCATCATTTAGATTTACTCTCTCAGGAGTCAATGTATTTTTGTTATCAGATAAACTTCGCTCAGCACTGGCATTTCCATTCTGACTTGTTAAACAGCTCTTAACAACTTTACTGAGATACCCATACTTTGTTTTTCCATATTCATTGTTACTTTCAAAAACTTTAGCCCAATAATGGTCTAACTTTTTAGTTTTCTAGTTATCAGAATCTATATACCAGTCTTTTGATATATTAGCTGCTTGGTATAATTTCTATTCATCTTTCACAAATGATACCTGTACAAAAATTAAGATAAAATTGTTATGGAGAAAGTGTTGACATTTAAAATTAAAAGAAAATTTAATTATATTAAAATTAAAATAGTTCGTTAACTAATAATTCACAAACAACAATTTCTGTTAGAATCTACATATAAATGACGAGCAGTGAAAATCTTAGATCAGACACTGACTTATGTTTAGGTTTTGAAGAACGCTGATATAGTGCTTGGAAACCAACTGAACTGAATTTTAAATCACTTTTGCATAGTTTACAGATAGCATATTCAGAGTTTCTTTTTTCAGCCCATAATTGGATTTTTTTACTAGATTTTTGTCTAACTTTTCCAACCACACATCATTCCACTTAACCATTATCAGGCCTTGCGATAAAGCGTCGGGCGATGTGAATTTTACGTCGTCCAAGGGCAATTTTGCGTGTAGCTAGGGCTATTTGCGTCGAGCGAAAAATTTTTTGTTTGAGTATATTTAAAGATATTTTTGAGCGGAATTTTAATGAAGTAATTTACGATTATTTTAACATTTAATAAAGTATTTTAAAAACCGCATGCAGTTGAAATAAAAGTTTGAATTTAAAAAAATTAAATATGCTCATTATTTTCAAGTAGAAAAAATTCAAAAATTAAAAAAAAAGTTTAAATCTTTTAAGCTAACATTTTAATAAAAATTATTCAACAATAGCAACGTTGTCGATAAAATTGAACAAAAATACTTTCTTTTAGTTTTAGATTTTAAACTTAAATAATTATTTTACAGGGGTTTGATAGGATTTAAAATTATTCCATAGATTTAAAAATATTTATTAACTGTTAGACGTATTTAATGTATTAAGAGTGATTTCGAGGAAACATTTTAAAAATTGGTGAGGGCAAATAAAAAAAAAAAAAGATTAATATTAAAACGTATTCTACTTGATTCAATAAAAAAGTACAGTTATTAAAATTTTTGTAAAAAGTAACTCAAAAAAATTACTTAAATAATAACGATCGCTTTTATGTTAAAAGTTACCGAAACTCATCAAAGCGTGCTCAAGAACAGCTGCTGAAAAATAGAATGTCAATAGTTTTTCGAATAATTTTTAAGAATAATTTTTAAGAATAATTTTTTCGCTGAAATATTTCTTTTATACCTATAAGATTTTTATTCTAACATTTTATTTTATTTTACTAGAAATAAAATTCCTTGTTAACATTAAAAATCTATTCAAAACGTTCGTTTAAGTTTTTTATTAATACGAGTGATTGTGCTTATCAACCGCTTTATGAAAATAAATAAAAATAAATAAATAAATATTATATAAAATCGCTTGTAAAAATATTAGCTATTGCACAGTTTTTAATCGTACAATATTAAAATTTCCAGTTTATTACTCGCTGACTTTAAAAAGAAAAAATAATTATTTGAAAAACTTTAAATTACATATTTAAGAAAAAAAAATCAAATATTAGCATATTTTATAATCTTTTTTAAATTTAAGTTATAATGTTTTTTATTCGTTTAGTATAGACAAAACGTGACAAACGTCGAGAAAATAAACAAATGTTTTTACATTTTAAAAAACGAAACATTCCAAAACATTTTTAAATAATAACATTTCTACATAAACGATTTAAAGTAGTTTTGCGGTAATTAAATAAATTGGTGCAGTTAATGTTGATAAATATGAAAAGCAAATAAAAAGAATTTAATGACGTCAAAAATCACGTCGTGCTTATGCGTCGCGCAGTTCTTATTCATCGCAAGGCCTGCATTATACTATATAATCTATTGATAAATATACTAAAAACTAAATATGAAAATCACTAACTTTACTAATTCTATACTATAAAATGATTTATTTTTTTAAACAATAACACCAATTTAGCAATACAAATGGATAATTAAAATTAAAATGTAAAGTAACATAACGTCTAAAACAACTTAAAAATATCAAAAACAGCAATTCTAAGTATTTAAAAAAAACTTTAAAGTGTAAAAAATTCAAGAAAAAAATGAAAAAATAACAAAAATTAACAAAAAAATGAAAAAAAATTAAGAAAAAAAAAAGAACCCAAAAAAAAAATGAAAAAAATGACGACTTGACAGCCTGCAAATATTGTTTTTTCACCCTAAATATTGGGTACCGCTGCCCAAATTATTTGCCTAGATTAGCCCCTGTATGTATGTATGTATGTATGTATGTATGTATGTATGTATGTATGTATGTATGTATGTATGTATATATATTTAATTTAATATATATTTAAGTATATATATTTAAGCTCTAAGGCTGTTATAATTTTCATTCGCTTTTAACTTTATAAATTTCACAATTAAAAATGAAAAAGCTGTCAAAGAAACAAAAAATTTTACTTTCTTAAAATCTTAATACTGTTTTTATTTTACTAGCCACTTTTTATTTTGGCAGAAGATAAAAAATAAAAAAACAAAAATTATTTATAAATTTTTTTTTTTTTTTTTTTATTAAAAGCACATACTTTTGAATTTATAAGAAAGAAATATTTAATAAACAAATTAATCAAACCGTATCAGCAACATAAAGCCTTCGTTTAAAATCATCAGTACGAATAATAGCAACACTTTGGGGATTATTAAATTGTGAAGACACTGTTGATTGATCAACAAACCCAGGTGATGGCAAGCCTGCAACTGTATCAACTCGATCTACATCAAAAAAAGTTTTTATTAGTATAAAGTTGTTATATAGTTGTTTAATAAAAATAAATAGTTGTTTAAAAAACAAAACTCTATTCAACATCATTTTATTAAACTACTTAGGTCTATTTTATTTTTGGATTCAGAAATAACAAAAAACAACCTCGAACTAATGACTTTCTTTAAAACATGTGAATGATTAAGCATTGTGTATTGTCTTTAAAAAAGTATTCAGGTTAATACAATTCAATTAGTAAAAAATTTTCTATTGCATTATTTGTCGTATCTTTTTGCAAGTTTTTTTTTTTAAATAGATTATCGACGTTTATCTGACAAAATAGACTACTTATTAGTGCTACGCTTCTTTAAAATAAATATAATAATAGACACAACTGTGATGAGAAGTTTATTAATCAATCACTTTTAAAAATACATTTATACAAAGGATCTAATATTTTTCTTACATCCATGCTGCTTTAATTTTTTTTTTCAATTTATTTTTTTTATATACATTTTGGTATGGGCAATAATACTTGTTTATTATTTTAAACAAGTATTATTGCAACGTTAAATAAAACCCCACATGGTCAAAATAAAAGGAACTTGTCAACAGAAAAATCATTGTATCAAATAGTTGAGAAAAGCAAATGAGATGTAATATTGGAGGATCAGGATACCCAATATAGCTTTAGTATATGCATTTCAAACAGGTAGAAAAAGAAAAAAAAAAGATTTTACACCATTTTTGGAAATTCTTTAGAAAATGTTAGAGAAAAAGTAAAGCTACAAATGACTTTGAGGGAGTACATGGTGAAAAGTACACCATGTACTCCCAAGAGTACATGGTGAATTTTCTAGAGAGAGTACACAATCATGAACAATGAAAAATAATAAAGCTATTTTGATAAAGTTCATGTAAGCTAAATTACAACAAAGTATGAATATCTTTTCATGTTTTCAATGTTTCCAAAGTCCTAGAATTTAAAATTTAATTAAATTCTGGTATACCAGAATTTTAAAAATATTTTTTGATTATTAATCCATAGAGAATTAATGTAAAATAATATAACTTAAAATAACTAACACAAGTTAACATTTTCTTAAATTTTTGATTGTATTTACTTTTTATTTTATGTTTACAGACATACCCTTTTTTTTACTGTTTTTACCTTCTTGAAAATTAGCTTTTAAATTTGAAAAATATGATGCAGTTAGAATATATTATAATTCATTCTACTACTTTTTTCATAAAATCTCAAAATTTAAATTATTCAAAATTATTCAAAAACAAGCAAAACAAAGCTACGAATTACAGAAGTATTTAAAATAATATATAATTAGTAGTTTTGCATAAACTTAGGAAAAACAATTCAAAAAAAAAATTATTTAATCATCTGATCAATTTTATTAGTTATTTATGCTTCAAGAAGTCCTAATGGTTTTATAACAGAGCACAGCAGAATAGTATTTAAACAGGAAGTTATTTTAAACAGGAAGCCTCCTTCTTAACCAATGATGCATATATGAACAGAGTGGCTTTGAACTACAGACCCCTTTCTGAAGCCAGAACTCAAACCACTACACCACCACTGCCTATAAAATACTATAATTTTTTTTCTATGTTTTAAATCAAAAATATTGGTTTAGCCATGAGGTAACATAAAAACTTACTGTTTGATAAATAAAGAATCCTGATGCGATGATTTCCCTAAACCAAACCAATTAATTTTTTTTTTATTGATAAATATTTAAATATTTATTATATTAATACACACAATCAGGAGCTATATATAATACAAAAGAAAAAAATTTACTGACACTATCTGCTATATAAAGTAGTTCAAGTATTGGATCCAAGGTAATGCCTGGAAAAAAAAAAAAAAAAAAATATATATATATATATATATATATATATATATATATATATATATATATATATATATATATATATATATATATAATCCGGCCCCTCCCCCACCACCACTTTATCCCCCTTTAAGTATCTAAAAGATATTTAGTAACGTAACATCTAAATTCATTTCTTGTTTTCAGAATAAACTGTGTTTTTATAAACAAAGTTCATATTTATTTATGCAACATATAAATTACATTTATTTATATAACATTTATGCATTGTTTTTTTTTTCTCAATTTACGTTTGCATTTCAAATTTAATAACTATATACTTTTTTTTTTTAACTTTTTGTGTTATAGCAAAAATTTTATTTAAAAAAGTTTTTTAAAGAAATCCAGCAGATGGGCTATTCTTTAAATAAGAGCTCACATTCACTACAGTCAAAAATGCTACCACTCTCAAAATCTACACAACTATTTTAAGTAATTTTTAAAACATAAACATTGACAATCAAATAACACCTTTATTAAAAAACAAGTAAAGCATGCTACAAATAGGCAAAGTAGGTTCAAACTCAGGACCTATCCTGTTAAAGACTTTCATTGCTACATGTCATCATCTGACAATTATTTTAGTCATATCAATTCTGTTTTATTGATTCCCCCCTTCCCTCCCCCTCCCCTCCTTTCTAGAATAAAACATAAATTAATATGCATTTATAGGTAAGGCTAACATATCACAACAGTAAATCAAGTATTAAAAAATATCATTTTATATTACTATTAGTTAAAAATATAATTTTTATACCAGCAACATGCATAAAATGTGCATCTTTTCCAAATCCATCACTGAAACCTTGTGTAGAACCAGCTATTGTAGTAACAGTTCCTATAAATTTTAGAGAACAATTATTTGCAACTTTTTTGATTTGCAAAAAAATTTTGGATTATTTTTTATATGTTGAAACTCTATGATAAATGTGCAAATGATTTTTATATTAAAATATATCATTCTATTTATATTTGTAGCATTATATCATAGACTAATTGAAAATAGAGATAGCAGCACCTATGCCAATAGTAATTACCACCCAAGCTAATTATGGTAGCTACAAATAATAATATCAGAGGTATGATAATCAATTTTTTGCAATTCAACAGTTAAGTTAAATTTACGAAATGATTTTTAATTTTAACATTTTTGCAGAAAATTGAACATCGTTTTCAAATTTATTAGTGGGCATGAAAAGGTAATAAAACATTTTAAATGGACACAATGTTTTAATTACATCACATTATCATCGCATTTACTATCCCAAAAATGCTGCTTCTCGTTATATTCAGAAAAAAAAACCTTTTTTTTTTCAGAATCAAACTAACCTGTTTTAATATCAATTTTTCTTATTTTGTCAGTCCGATGAACAGAATCTAAACATCCCTTCAAATAATTGTTAAACATAAGATAATATTATCAAGAGACAACAAAACTTTAAACTTAGATACTTTTCATAACTGTATATAAAACATTTAATTTTATGTTTAAATAAAGAAGAGGTTGTAATAAAATATACACAGTCAGCCACATAAACAGCATGTTTGTTGTGATCATATGCTACCCCCCAAGGGTAATTAAAGCGAGCCTCAGTTCCAATGCCATCTTTTGAATCTTCTTTATCGTTACAATCTGACTTCTTTCCTTTGTGTGGTTCACCTCCCCCTGCCAAAGTTTTTACAATACCTAAAATAATTAAATACATTAAAATAAATAAGATACTATATTATATTATAATTATAGGTTTTATACTATATATGAATATATATAGTATAAAATTTTAAAAACAATAATTTTATAAAAAAATACTGAAAAACTATTTATTTTTTTGTAAAAAAATGTCATTTTTTATGCAGTAAAACCTATAGATGTTTGCATTTTATAATGCAAAATACTAAAATACTAGATTAAATTTTAAAAACACTTTAAATAAGAAAATTAAAAAATTTAATTTGTGAAACCATAAATAAAGTGAATAAAAAAGGACTTGCTTACAGAATAGAGATAAAAATGTTAGGGCCTATGTGGGGTACCAACTAATCATCTGGAGCCAGACACAGATATTTCCAATATACATCTTTATATCAACTTTATATGATCTTTTTATCTTTGCTATTTGCTTACCTACTTTAATTTATTTATTTTACGATTTTAATTTGAATTATTTTGCTTGATGATGTATTTGACAAGCCTCTGTAAATACTCTTTAACATAATATTTAGGAATAAATATTTTATTACAAAATTATAAAAATATTCTTCATGCTTCCACAGAAAATAACAACATAATAAAAACTATTCCATATTTATAACTTTTAAGCATAAATAAAGCTAACCTGGTAAACTTGATACATAAGTCAAGTGCAATGCCAATAAAAAACATAAAGTTTTTCTCATATTTTAATCCATTTAAAATTCTTTATAACTAAACATTTATAACATTACATAGCATAAATAATTTGAAACTTTGCAGTTAAAATAGATATAAAGAGTAAGTCAATTGTACTAAATCAATTAAAAATACATTTCTATTTGATGTATCTTATCTGATAAATATAACATGATTTCTAAACAAAAATTTTGTTTTTGTTAAAGCCAAAAAAATGTTAACAAACATTTTTTTGGCTTTTTAAAAAGTTACAAACATTTGGTTGCTATTTTTTAGATAGTGGCTTGTAATAAATATAACTAAAAATATATAATACAAGTTATGTAAATAAAAATTAATAAAATAATATTTTTTACTG
>NC_061159.1:21724642-21774642 GCF_022113875.1 Hydra vulgaris | reverse complement strand
CTAGCCATAAAGAGCCACCAATAATTAAAAACGGAGGAATCGATTCCCACCACATTACTTTTATCTATCTAAGTCTTCTATCAAGAGAGAATTTCATTAGGTAATTCAACTTAAATGGTGTAATTTTAATATTGTATGAAATTATATTTATTTATATTTAGAAAACAAATATACTATTTGTCAATAAAAATAAGTATTATGTGATGGTATTATGTATATGGGATATATTTAGAGGGGTAGTACGAAAAGTAACGGACGCGAATGAGACATCAACTCGGAGAGCATTAAAACTTTAAAAATTAAGAGGTTAAAAAACTTTTACAGTGGTAAGTAGGTAGTAGGTAGGGTTGTTAACCGGAGGATTTCGTGCAATTCCGGAAAAACAACATTCTTTCGTAAGGAGATTGAGAACACGGAATTACATTTTTTCGTACCGAATGTTACAAAACATTTAAAATCGCCGATGTTCATTTCGCAAAAGCCACTTCCGAAATTTAGCATTTCGCAAGTTGACATACGAAACAAAACTATTTTGCAACATACGAAAGTAGCGGTTTCGGAAGTCGCACTTGCGAAACAAACATTCGCCAAACGACGTTTTGAAGTCTATAAAGAAAATTTGTTTGCCAGACTGATTTTAATTGTAAAAATTAACATCTTTAAATCCCAAAATGTTTATAATGAATTTTTATTTTCAGTATAATAACATATTAAATTTTTATGGTTTTATTTTTAGAAATATTGATAAAAAATAAAATTTCTTTCGAAACGAAAGTATTTCGGATCACAACATACGAAAGAATTCTTAACGGAAATAAACTTACGAAACGTGCCATAATAAATATATACAACGATGTTTTTTGAACTCATTACGTATATTAAAAATAAGAATGATGGGTAGGAATATACATGTTTTTTTTTTTTTTAAAGCATATGAAATTTTTGAAACAGGTTCGAATATGCTTAAGTAAATAGTAAAAAGAGGTTCAAAAATATGCTTTAGCTTAAGCATATTTCTGATAAAATATATCTATTTCAATAATTTCTAAAAGTGTGCACGTTACTAAAGTTCTAGCAGATTTTAAAGGTATGTAGAGTCCTGTTTGAATACGCTTTTCGAAGTATAGATCTTAGAAAATATTGTTTTTTAATTTTAATAAGATATAAATATAAGTATAAGACTGTATAGCTCAATCAGTTAGATACGTGACAATTCGCCGCAGAGATCCGGGTTCGCATCCCGCAGTCATTGTAACTTTTGTTCATCAAACTCTTTTTACTTAAGATAGCATTTTTTGACCTCCATGTTCTATATTACAGATCTTTCGTCACCTTCACAATAGTGACAACCTCTCTTCTGTTAGTTATTCTTTTAAGATTGAGTTCATTGTGCTTAATTCAACACGTTTCTTCTTTACTAAGTTCTACTTAAATTATGATGAAATGTACGTAAAACAACTTTTTCAAATAATATAAATCATTTTGCTTTAAATCTTTTGCTTTTTGTACTAGACATCTGTCCTAAATACTTTGTAATAATTTCTAGCTAACTCTGAGTCTAATATAACCATTTCTGAATATAATTTCCCTGAGGCTCCAACAGCCTATTGTGTTCCATTAAAAGTAACTAGTTTTTGAGTCCAGATATTAATTATAAGCATCTAAAGGTTCACATTACTATTCATTTTCCTGATATATAGAATCCTATTTGCATACGTATCTCTTTCTGTAAATTCT
This sequence comes from Hydra vulgaris, assembly GCF_022113875.1. Classification (NCBI taxonomy): domain Eukaryota; kingdom Metazoa; phylum Cnidaria; class Hydrozoa; order Anthoathecata; family Hydridae; genus Hydra; species Hydra vulgaris. The sequence continues at coordinate 21,772,905 of NC_061159.1, read as the reverse complement.
GTTTTATATAGTTTCTTAATTATATATTAAATGAATATTACTATTCACTTAGTTGAATGAACGTATAGCTCATTCAGTTAAGACATTTGGCCGCGTAGACCCAGGTTCACATCCCGCTGTTTCACATATATTTCTTCTCTTTTTACTCTTTCTGATATCATTTACTTTTAGAGAGATCTCTCGTTTTTTATAATAAAGTATTTAATTGTTTATCACACATCCTCTTTATACTTTTTAAAAAGAAAGGCATACTGTTTATCTGTTCATTGAGAGTCCAACTTAACGGAATTTTACTGTATATATATGTATATATATATATATATATATATATATATATATATATATATATATATATATATATATATATATATATATATATATATATATATATATATATATATATATATATATATATATATATATATATATATAAATATATACATATATATACAGTAAAATCCCGTTAATGTATATATATATATATATATATATATATATATATATATTATATATATATATATATATATATATATATATATATATATATATATATATATATATATATATATATATATATATATATATATATATATATATATATTAGGTATATATATATATATTATATATATGTATAAACATTTGAAGAATCATTTGACAACATTTTTTTATAATTTTATTATTTATTATTTAAACTGTTAACAGTTAATATCTTAAATATATCGTAACATAAAATCTTTTGCGTCTTTTTCGTAACTACACGTTCCGGAATGCTTTTTCCGTAAGGAACTATTTCGTAAGTATTCTTACGAAATGATTTGTTTCGCAAATTTTCTTTCACAATGCTTTATTACGGAATTTTATTTACTATTTATATTTTCGTATAGCGCGTTACGGAATGAGCATTTTTGCATGTGCAACTTCCGCAATAACAATTCTATTACGGTAGATAAAGATGCGAAATTTTCGCATGTTTTGCTTTTCGGCGAACAACCCTATTTTATAATGTTTTAATGTTTTCAAAATTCTTCTCGACGGCTAGTTCAAAGACATGGCTCCTTATTCTTAAAATATACATAGATCTTCGATATGTTGGTGGGGTTTGTGGTGCCACAAAATTGATTGAATCAATTCCATTAATTATTTTTTATTGCTGTATAAGGTCTATACGCGTGCGACGCATTGAAATTTATTTTTTTATTAAGTTTTTGAAATTTAATTTTTATCATTTAGTTTTCATCAACATTTAATTTTCATCAACATTGGGATCAGACTATTCACACTCATGCTGAGCCTTGGGGATATTTTTGGGCAGGTTCTTTCGGATGTTTCCGGTGCCAATGTTGATGAGTTCAAATACCTTTATTTTTTCAGATAATGAATCTATTTCTTTATAATTTTTATTTCATTAAGTTAATTGGTTGATTAGTTTTTTAAAAGGTTTAAAGATTTCTCTAGGTTGTTTGGCCAAAAACGCGAAGGAACATTTTATGAAGAAATGTTCTGTTTTATTTGATACAATACTTTTCAAAATTGCTGTTGACATGAAACGCATGCTGAAAGTTTGAGAGTTTTTCTTGAGTAAACTTGCATTTGCATTTTTTTATACAAACCTATAGATATTTTATTTTATTGATGCAGTTTTCCAGACTCCAGACAGAGACGGGGGAAAAAAAAGGTTTATGCACCACGAAAATTGTTCACACAAAATATGTTTTGAGTGAAAACAATTTGTGTAAGTGTTTAAAAGTTGCTTTAAATAAATGAAGCATATTTATTCAAACCTGTTTATACTATAATTAACTAACCTATGTAAATGAATTAAAAAAAAATGGACATATATAATAATATTACTTCAATTTATTTATTTTTACATTGATGTTAAACTGTCAACAATCATTTCAAATAAAATCAAACATCTAAGTAAACAAACATTTTGTTAAAACAAATAAACAATAGCAATGATTTATTTAATTAACTATTAAAGACTTAAGAAATAAGTAATAAGAAATAAGTAATAAGAAATAAGTAAGAAATAAATAATAAAAAGAAATAACAATATCTTATAATTAATCGTTTAACAGTTATTTACAAAAAATCTTTTTAAAACAATCTCATATTTTATATAGAATAAGGAACAGGTAATTCAACATTACATCATCTTATTTTTCTGTACTTCTATTCTGCGATTTGAAACCTATAAAGTTTATCCTCTATTTATTTTATGAAGTTGGTTGCTTAGTTCAAGTACTTGTTGTTTTAAGATTTCTATAGAAACATTGCTGCTGTCTTTAAATCTCTCTTGACGCAATTTGTTAATAATTAAACCATAAAGCGGTGTATTCTGCGAGTGTATATACTCTAAGTACTCTTGCTCTCTTAAGGTAAGTGCTTTTAAAACTGATCCAGTTTTTTTGCTATGTTTTGCAAACGGCAAAATTATTAATAAATATGTTGTGGCGTGAAAAAAAAGCCCTAATGCTGACGAGATTATGCCAAAAACAACAAAAAACCATAACAAAATTAAAACATAATGATATAGCACGTGTGCTGAAAACTCGCATATAAACTTGTGTTTGTTGTTTTTTAAATTTGTTTTATCCATCCATTGCTCTTGGATATCACACAGGCCAAAGCTAGGAAGTAGTATTTCTCCCGCTCGGAATGTGCTTCTATATTTTGAATAATCGAGCATTGAGGATCCAGTTTTTTCCGTCCATCGAAACCAGTTACGTGCGTAGCTTAAGTAACCTCCGTTTAAGATGTAGTCAATCAAGAGAAGCGTTGCGACGTTTGAAAAAATATATGCAATTTTAATTGCAAAGTTGATAAATATTTTACAACGTACGCGTAACGTTGAGTTCAGACTTTTGTTGAAATAAGTGCAAAACACGTCATCGCTTGTTTGAGTTTTGATCGCATTTTTTAGAGATATCTACAAAATATAAAAAAAAACATGAAACTGCTAAACAAGAACGGTTATCTAAGAAAAAGAGGGGAAACTTGTTCTTCCATAACTTAAACAAGTTGTGTGACAAAATATGATTAGGTTTAAGGTTAATAATAACGGTTATTGTTAATAATTCAGATGAGTAAATGATTTAGATGAGTTATTTGAATACCACAAGGTTATGATTATTTTGTTCTATCTCCACATTTTAGAGTTTTGAGATAAAACGATTTAAAAATAAAAACTTTAGGAGACAGCGTATAAAGAGATTTTTATTACTGATGTTTTCTCCGAAACTTTTTTGATTATAATTTAGGTTTCAATATAGTAGAAAAAAAAATATTTTGATGTGCATAACACAATCAATAACTCAAATTTTCAAAAAGTGGAGATAGAAAAAAATAATTCTAACCTCGTAATATATGTTTGTAAAACAAAAAAAAGGCTGAAATTAATTACAATGAAATAAATCTTTTTAAATAATTAATTTAGTTGCAACAAAATATTAAATGATTTAATACTGCTTAAATTACATGCAACAAATTTTCACTTTTGTTTTGTTCCTGGGTTGAAAGTGTGTTTTCCTAACCCGTTAGGTCTGGAACAGAAAAGAAATTGCTGTTATTTCACAAAAACTTTGCTTTTGTGTCCAGGATAAGGAAATTTAGAAAATCGCGCGTTTTCAAGAAATTTCTTGATTTGCTTTCAATGCCGAGCTTCCTCATATAATACTCCTGAACTGCTAGAGTTGTCCAGATGTTTCTACAATTCTTCTAACACTCTAAAACGCTCGAGAAAATCCCAGAACTTTCGAAAAACTTGTAGAACTTTCTTGAATGTTTTAAAAGTATCTGTACAATTATTAAAGAACACGGTGACTTGGACCCAGATTCTAAATCGTGTTATTGCAAACTAAAAGGATAACGATTTGACTGATATCCGGGAAAACAGTGGAACCTGGTTGATGATAGCGTACAAGTCACGGATCAGAGGAAGCGGCATCAAAGATTCTTCAACTTTTTCAGTCAACGTGGGAACCGCTGATAGAAAATCATAAAGTGCTTATGCCAACGCTGCTCATCAAGTAAGGTCTCATTTAGCAATTTGTCACTGCTCTTTACAAGGAGTCAGCTGCATTTCAATACCTCCAAGATCTTTTTCCAAAGCTGTCCGAGGCTAAGGTCAGGGCTGGTATATTCGTTAGACCACCGATCAAGAAGATCATAGAATGTGAGGATTTCGCAAAACTGTTGAACAGGATGGAGAGAGCGGCTTGGAACGGTTTTGTTTTAGTTGTTCAGTTTCTGAACCTTGTAGAGTAGTTTCCAACTGTTTCCTGATCATAACGAGGAAAATAAAAAAAAATCATTCTATTTTTACAAAAAAACGAGTTTTCTTTGTGCTGTTGTCGTGTAAACAAAATTTTTGCTTATTGAAGTCATTTTTTCACATAATTTAAACATAAACAATTGAAATATAACACCTAGAAGCCATAAACAAAAATTGTGTGACAATTTGTGTTATTCTTCAATCAAACTAAATTAAGCTCAAATTATTGCAACTATTGTTAAAAATAAATTACACTAGGAATTACGTTATATGAAATATGTCAAACTGCATAAAGTATATAAACTAGTATAATAAATTAGTTTGTTTTTCAGAAACTAAATTTAATATTATTATTACTAAACTAAAATTTAAAACATAACTTACAAAAAAAGCCATTCATACATAAAAAACAAGTTAATTTTATGCTTTCTAAAACCTTTTAAATATTATAAAAAAAAGAGTCGTGTAATCAAGTTTTAAACATTGGAATATCTTTGATAAAGTATTTTCTTTAAAAAAAAAACAAAAAAAAAAACAATGTAAAAAAAAGTAAGAAAAATGAAGTAACAAAATAATTAAATGATAATAAAAAAAATAAATAATATTTGCATTAGGGTTGTTCGCCGAAAAACAAAACTTGCGAAAATTTCGCATCTTTATCTACCGTAATAGAATTGTTATTACGGAAGTTGCACATGCGAAAATGCACATTCCGTAACGCGCTATACGAAAATATAAATAAATAAAATTCCGTAATAAAGCATTGCGAAAGAAAACTTGCGAAACAAATCATTTCGTAAGAATACTTACGAAATAGTTCCTTACGGAAAAAGCATTCCGGAATGTGTAGTTACGAAAAAGACGCAAAAGATTTTATGTTACGATATATTTAAGATATTAAGTGTTAACAGTTTAAGTAATAAATAAAAAAAATTAAAAAAAAATGTTGTCAAATGATTCTTTAAATGTTTATACAAATATACCTAATATATATATATATATATATATATATATATATATATATATATATATATATATATATATATATATATATATATATATATATATATATATATATTAGGTATATTTGTATAAACATTTGAAGAATCATTTGACAATATATATATATATATATATATATATATATATATATATATATATATATATATATATATATATATATATATATATATATATATATATTTATATTTATATATATATTCATATATATATATATATATATATATATATATATATATATATATATATATATATATATATATATATATATATATATATATATATATATATATATATATATATATATATATATATATATATACATTAACGGGATTTTACTGTATATATATATATATATATATATATATATATATATATATATATATATATATATATATATATATATATATATATATAAATATATACTTATATATACAGTAAAATCCCGTTAAGTTGGACTTTCAATGAATAGATAAACAGTATGCCTTTCTTTTTAAAAAGTATAAAGAGGATGTGTGATAAACAATTAAATACTTTATTATAAAGAACGAGAGATCTCTCTAAAGGTAAATGATATCAGAAAGAGTAAAAAGAGAAGAAATATATGTGAAACAGCGGGATGTGAACCTGGGTCTACGCGGCTAAATGTCTTAACTGAATGAGCTATACGTTCATTCAACTAAGAGAATAGTAATATTTATTTAATATATAATTTGAAACTATATAAAACAGAATTTACAGAAAGAGATACGTATGCAAATAGGATTCTATATATCAGGAAAATGAATAGTAATGTGAACCTTTAGATGCTTATAATTAATATCTGGACTCAAAAACTAGTTACTTTTAATGGAACACAATAGGCTGTAGGAGCCTCAGGGAAATTATATTCAGAAATGGTTATACTTAAATGAATTATATTATTTGAAAAAGTTGTTTTACGTACATTTCATCATAATTTAAGTAGAACTTAGTAAAGCAAGGGAAACGTGTTGAATTAAGCACAATGAACTCAATCTTAAAAGAATAACTAACAGAAGAGAGGTTGTCACTACTGTGAAGGCGACGAAAGATCTGTAATATAGAACATGGAGGTCAAAAAATGCTATCTTAAGTAAAAAGAGTTTGATGAACAAAAGTTACAATGGCTGCGGGATGCGAACCCGGATCTCTGCGGCGAATTATCACGTATCTAACTGATTGAACTATACAATCTTAAACTCAAATTTATATCTTATTAAAATTAAAAAACAATATTTTCTATGATCTATACTTCGAAAAGCGTATTCAAACAGGACTCTACATACCTTTAAAATCTGCTAGAATTTTAGTAACGTGCACACTTTTAGAAATTATTGAAATAGGTATATTTTATCAGAAATATGCTTAAGCTAAAGCATATTTTTGAGCCTCTTTTTACTATTTGCTTAAGCATATTCGAACCTGTTTCAAAAATTTGCTTTAAAAAAAAAAACATGTATATTCCTACCCATCATTCTTATTTTTAATATACGTAATGAGTTCAAAAAACATCGTTGTATATATTTATTATGGCACGTTTCGTAAGTTTATTTCCGTTAAGAATTCTTTCGTATGTTGTGATCCGAAATACTTTCGTTTCGAAAGAAATTTTATTTTTTATCAATATTTCTAAAAATAAACCGTAAAAATTTAATAAGTTATTTTACTGAAAATAAAAATTCATTATAAACATTTTGGGATTTAAAGATGTTAATTTTTACAATTAAAATCAGTCTGGCAAACAAATTTTCTTTATAGACTTCAAAACGTCGTTTGGCGAAAATGTTTGTTTCGCAAGTGCGACTTCCGAAACCGCTACTTTCGTATGTTGCAAAATAGTTTTGTTTCGTATGTCAACTAGCGAAATGCTAAATTTCGGAAGTGGCTTTTGCGAAATGAACATCGGCGATTTTAAATGTTTTGTAACATTCGGTACGAAAAAATGTAATTCCGTGTTCTCAATATCCTTACGAAAGAATGTTGTTTTTCCGGAATTGCACGAAATCCTCCGGTTAACAACCCTAATTTGCATTGCTATTGACAAATTTTACTCTTTTTTTTTAATGCAAAAATAAAACCTGTTTTTTTTTAATTTAGAATTTAATACCAATGATGCCTTATAAAAAAGTATTTAGAAATTTATTAATTTACTTAGAAATAAGAAATTAATGCATTTAAAAGAAACGCTCTACTTTAGCTTATGGGGTTGTCCATTAATTATGTCAACAAAATAGGGGAGATGAGGGGTCTGAACTTTTTTGACAACTGTTGACAAGAGGGAGGGGGGAGGTCAATTCAAGTTGATGTCAACAATTTTTTTTTTTTTGAGTTTCATTGCTTAAATAACGGAAAATTCAGCTAAGTTTGTAGCGTAACTTCTTTGTATAGGGGGGGGGGGTTGTCAAAAATTGACGTAATTTTATAAGGGGGGTCTCAGGAAATTTGACAAATTGTTGACAGGGGGGAGGGGAGGTGAAAATAAAATTGTTGACGTAATTAATGGACAGCCCCTATGCAGTCACTAAATATATATTTCTATGTCTTCTATATTTCATGCTCAAATGACATTATTATTCTATTTCGCAGCCAGTTATTTACAGTGACGTCATCTGGCAATACCCTATATGTATCATCAAAGGCGGTTCTACAAATAAAATGAGGGGGAGCCTGTCGGTACTTTATAAGTACCCACTGGTTTCTTAAAAAATTAACCTCAAAACTAAAATTCACTCAACTGAAATGACTCAAATACCAAACTAGCCGACTATGTTCTTCATAAAACCGACTATAACTTAAAAATCACCTTCTTTTGAGCCAGGGGGGTCATCCCCACCCCCACATCCCCCGTCCCCACACACACATACCCACACACCGTAAAATTGCATTTGTGTAACATATTAAACGGGGTGCTTTTATATAGTCATACATTATATAGTTTTTTATTATTATTTGCACTTTTTTTTTCCCTCTCAATATTCAAAAACTCACCAAATCTGTGTTCACAATCTTGAAAGCAGTATAAGGAATAAAATATAAAATCATCAATGAAGCAATGAAAAATGGAAACCATTGATACTGAATATAATACAACTTTTCCATAGGGATGCAATCTGAACGCCTAGTAACTGTGCACAAACTGCCATCTTTTTTAAGACCGTCTCTTGTTATATCTTCAGGTATGCCGTAATATGTTGTCATACGATTTGTCATATTTTTATATATATAGAAACCGTTTATCCAACAGGCTTCGTTAATAAATTCGCTTGAGAACTCAATGTTTTCGGATTTTGTGCATGTCAATTTATCGACATACCAATTCACTCCAACGGCAATTGAAGATAGCAACAGTATTTTCGGCATAAATATTCTACTGTATTGATCAAATATTCCGTCGTGACGCGGTTTAATTTGTATTGACAAAATGTGCTTTATATCGTTAAAAAGGATATCCATTTTTAAATAACTTCAGTTTAGAAATTTAAGTTTGCAAAAAAAATGTAACAAAGGTATTCAGTCTGTACAATGATTTCAAATGAAATTTTCCTCGTTTAAAAAAGTTGTAGCTTAATCTATCTGAACATCGATGAAAATTATTTTGGTTGCCAATATGCTAACGCAGACAAAAATTAAGTTTGACAAAAAAAAAAGGATTCTTGTTTTAAAACCTGAACATCTTGTGAACGTATAAACAAAAGATGACGAATTGCTGCCATAGAAACGAATTTTTTATTTACTAGTTTCCTTTTTTTTAATGAATTTGTAATTCATTAATAAAAAGTATTTTACAGAAAAATCAACTATCGCAAATAAACAGAGATCAAAATCTCACTATATCTCACCATAAGTTTAAATTTGAAAGTATTTATTTTAACTTAGATGAAAAGATTCCGATGTTCAAAAACAGTATAACCTGGCTTTTAAAACCGTTAAAAAAAACTTTGAATATAATTTACTACATTTCCCTATTTTTGTAGATATTTTATATTATAAAACTTTATAATATATTGTGAGGTATAAAGTGAAATACAAAAAAAGAATGATATGTAATGCTTGAATCAGAAATACAGAAAAAGAAAATGTTTATAAATAGAGATAAAAAAAAATGGTTTTTAAATTCTTTTTTTGTTTGTTTGCTGATAAATTTTTTAAACATAAAATAAGTTTTCTCTTGAAATATTTTTTTACTTTTTTAGCTTCTATTCTTTTTTTTGTTTTTTTTTGTTCATATTAAAATTTTTTTTTAACTAATTTTTACTTTAGTTTGTTTAAACGTTGTGGCTACCGCGACGGTACCGTTGCTTTAATTTTTTATGTTAAAGTCACGGTAGTAAAGTTTGATTGGTTTATTTTAAGTGCTGTGAATATTATTAGTTGATTTTGTACCAATTTAAAAAAAATTGTAACTTTACATTGTACCTTTAGTATTGCGGTATCTCATTAGTTCATTTTCCACAGTGATCTGGGATCAATTCCTTCACTAAGAAAAATGTTTTTGAATGTTTTTTAACAATTTTTTTAAATTGAAAGTTATTATTGCTATATATTGAAAGTTGCATTGATTTTTTCATTTACATACATCGAATGATATAGGGATAGGCGCAGTAAGTGTACATATATCCACTGATTTAGGCATAGGCGCAGTGCGTGTACATACATTGACTGATTTAGGGATAGGCGCAGTGGAGCGCACTTACATCGATTAAGGGTTTTAATTTGGGCATGTGTTCTTTAAATAAAATAAAAAAAAAAACCAACCAATCAAAAAGTCACTACCGTGACTTTAAGAAAAAAATTAAAGCGACAGTACCGTTGCGCGAGCAACAGCGCTATTTAAAATCCAATATTAAATAAATTTTGTTTTTTGTAAAAACACCATTTTGTAAACTTTTGTAAATAGATATTTTTTTAAGCTACGGTTCTGCAAATTTTAAAGAGCTGATATTCTATATAACTTTATTTAAATTGTTATAAAATCCAAACTAACCTTAAATATCAGTTAAATTTAATAGAATGCTGCGTCTATGAATTTTAGGTTATACTGACGGCAAATTTTTGGTAGGTTTTTGGAGGCAAAAATGTATACATATGGTAGCGTATCTAGGCAAATCCTTCAATTCTGTCCTAGAAAATTGCTTTTAATTAGCAGGTTTCAAATAATATTTTGTTTGTCTGAATATAAAGTTTTATTTTTTTTAGTTCACATTTTTTTTGAAAAAATGTGAACTAAAAAAAAAGACTGTTTTTGATTTGACATTTTTGGCTTTTACAGATTTATTGTGTTTTTTTTTTTTACTCATTTAAACTTTTTGAAATTTCTTTTAACTTTTCTAAAATGATTTTACTTAGTTCTGCTCAACCTTTTTAGATTCTATACTAGATAATATTAATCTAAAGTATTTAACAAAGAATTACGCAAGTCAGATAATAAAATACAGATTTTTTGATTTAGAAAAAGGGTTTACTAGCTGTATGGTTTTTTTCAAAAATTTTTTATTCGAATTTAGCTTAACTTTAAATTCAAAATTTAATAACAAACAAGAATTTTATTTTTTTTACCTTGACCACTGATTTTGACCTTATTACTATCAATCCTCATTATTAAGTTTTAACTCAATAATTAAATAAAATTATTTCTTTGATTGGAAATCTGTTTAATTAATGCTTACAACACGCTAAAATTGTTACATTTTAAAATAATTTCATAAGTTATAGTTAAGAATAAAATACAGATTATAATAATTCTGTTAATCAAATTTACTGTTGATATAATTTATGATAATTAATGATTATTTTATAAAAAGATTCTTACTATCATTAACATTCATTTGTTTCAAAGTTTTCAAAAAAGTATAGAATTTAAAAATATATAATATACTTAATAAATATAAATATAAAATACTTTTAAGAAATGTTATTTATAACATGATTAACCAATACTATTTTAGCTCTCTGACATAAAATGCTAATATATATATATATATATATATATATATATATATATATATATATATATATATATATATATATATATATATATATATATATATATATATATATATATATATATATATATATATATATATATATATATATATGTATATATATATATATATATATATATATATATATATATATATATATATATATATAGGTTATCATTTCTGGTAAGCGCTTAAAGTGTTTGACCAGTAGCTAGTCAACATTTTGTCAACACTTAAAATGACATGCTAGCTCTGCCTTTGTTTAAAAAGTTTATATTTTTGTATATTAATAAGCTACTTGTGCAACAACCCACTATATAGTAAATAAATGCAATAGTATAATAAACTGTAGTAAATAAGTAAAATACAGAGTTTTTGTTAAGTAAACTTTAATATATTTTAATATAAACATGATATAAGTATATAATTCAATCTTTTAACTTTAATAATTTAGAGTCTGTTAGGCTGGTAATATTTAAAATTTTTTGTTAACTAAATAAATAGTTCAATAGGAAAAAACTTTAACGAAGTTCTTTAATTTGAAAGTTATTTCGAAATGTTGTTTTATTTTTGATACCGAGTGTTGGTTCATTGATATCAAATGTTTGTTTATGAAGAATATTTTCAACCTTGATCCGAATTTCAATTACTTTTTTGTTTAATTTTTCTATTACTAACGAGTTATTTCCTTCTTCTTCAGTTATCTTCAACCTTTCTAGACGCAATTTATCTAACAACAATTCATACAAAACAATGTTTTGCGAGTTAATATAAATTAAATATTCTTTTTCTCTAAGGAATATCACATTAAACACTTCTTCTTTATTTTTCCAGTTTCTTGGGAATATATAAATCATTAAAAAATATTTCCCAGTCTGGTTTATAAGTCCGATGGTTGAAAATATAATTCCAAACACAATTAAAAACCATAACAATATCAAAACGTAATGATAAAGAACATGCGTAGAGTACTCGCAAATTATACTGTATTTGTTTGTACCGGATTCTATCATATCCGAAAATAAAATTTGAACATCGCAAAGTCCATAGTTTGGAAGTAATACTTCACCTGCTCGAAATGACTGTCTGTGAATTGAATAGTCAAACATAGCTGAATTATTTTTGTAGGTCCAATAAAGCCAATTGCTTGCGTAGTTGAGATATTTTTTGTTAAGAGAATGATCAATTGCATAAAATGTACCAACATTTGAAAAAATATACGCGACCTTAACTGCTATGCTACCAAAAACTTTGATAAACATTTGCGTGGGTGTATTTTGTTTCAAGTTAAAGTAACTTTCAAAGATCTCGTCACAAGAATGAACTCTGACCGCGTTCTTTAGAGTAATCTGAAAAAAAATATTAAAGATAGTTTTGGAAAAAAAAAGTTGAAGGTAAGGTTGATTAGTAGAAATACAAATGTTAATAACAATTCAATTTTGCCAGGTAATAAAACACCTGCAAGCTTACATGTGGAATCGCAGCCTGGATAGAATTCTATCCAGCCTGGATAGAATTTAAAAAACAAAAATAAACTAGAATAGCATTTGCAATACTATAAAACGATATATATATTTAAATATTTAATTCAAGTGCTAACTTGTACTAATATTTTAGTAAAAGTTTAATTGCACTAAAATATTAACGTTTATTTGAAACACTCGAAGCTTACTTACTAGATCTGCATTTATAAACTTAAATCCAAGATGAGGTATAATGTAGAGAATAACAAACGAAGCCAAGAAAAAGGGGAACCACTGATACTGGAGGTAGTAAAACTTTACCATTGGAGTACAACCTTCATCATAACTTGTTTCGCATAAAATTCCGGTTATGGATATACCATCTTCATTAATATTTTTAGGAATCCCGTAATATGACGTCATTGTAGTCGTCAAATTCTCGTAAATATAAAAACCATTTATCCAGCACACATCAGTTATAAATTGATGCGACCCTGAAAGTGTTTTCGGGATAATACAGGTAAGCTTATCAAAATACCAGTTCACACCAATCATCAACGAAAAAAAGCACATTATTTTGGGCATGAATACGCGACTATAATGATCACAAACTCCGTCATGCCGAGCTTTTGTTTTTATCAATAAAACGCGTCGCATATCATCAATTATGAAACTCATTTTTATGAATTTAACCTAAAAATAAAACAAAATATAGAAAATATATAAAGTATTAAAATCATGAAAATAGTAAATGAAATTTTAAAAATATTATGTAGTTAAATTACGCCAAAATGTAAAACAAGTTTGACAAAAAAAAAAATTCTTAAAAATGAAGTGTTAGTTAAACATTTAAACTCTTTTAAATGGTGTTATCTGTTTTCATCAACACCTTGCAAGTTTATTGATTAGGAAACAAAGAAATTTTTTTCTTCTAAATCCCTTTTTTTAATTACTTCCAACTTTTATATTTTTTAAATAACAAGCTCCTTTAGAGTTGATTACATAGAAGGGTTATATGGAGGGGTTTACAAAATTTTTAAAATTTATTCGTATTTTAGTTATTTTTTAAAATGGGTAATATAACATTATCAATAATATAAAAGGTAATGGCCAAAGTTATTTTATAAGCACAAAAACGTAAATATCCAAAAAAATAAAACAAATTTTTTTTAATTTTTTAAAATCATTTAATAAGTTTCTTTTTTTGTACTTCTATGATATTAGTTACATTTTTAGTTGCTTTTTTATTGCATTATTTTATTATATGTTTGCACCTAATTGTTTTTTATATATTAATTGTTTTGTAATAGTTTTATTATCATATATTTTGATATATTTGATATAACTGAGGACAGTCAAAACAATTTTAACTAATTTTTAAAAGTTGTCTTGTTGATTAACACACACACAGGCACACACAGATATATATATATATATATATATATATATATATATATATATATATATATATATATATATATATATATATATATATATTGTTCTTATTTCAAATTTTGTTTGTATTAACTCATTTATTATATCATAGTGTTATTTGTAGATATCAAAATAGGTGGCGCCAATTTCAAATTTAAAGAAATAAGTACCAATCAAAACTGGATAACGCAAAACTTGTTTCTTGCAAATCGAGCATACAACTACAATGCAGCAAGAACAAGGCTTATAAGTCGCTTGGAACTTTGGTATTTCCAAAATCAACACTTAAACGTTATTTAACGTAGACCAAGCCTTTAAATCTGAAACAATCGAAAGGTTATTGCCCTATAAAAAAGTCACCCAGAAGAAAACTGACAATAATTATGTCCATGAATCAGACAAAGGAGGATGGAGCGTGTCTTTAAATTAGATTTAATGTTTTAAAACAATTCAAAATATTTTTGTCGAATCAAAAATAAATAAATGATATAAATACTTTTTAAATTACTCTTTTGAGTAGAATATTTTTTTAACTTACTTTTCTGAACCACAATTATAGCCTAAGTATAAGTTTTAATGGTAACTAAGTTCATTTAAAATGACTATTTTCTAAATGAATTTTAATTAAGGTAGAGGCAATTCTACGAATAAAAAAAAGAGGCAGGGTGGAGTATGAATCCTTAAAAAATACCGAGTGGTTCTTGAAATAACAAAAAAAACTAAAATGTGTCAAATTCCCCACATGTCGACTATATTCCTTAAAAAAACCGACTATAACTTGAAAATCACCTACTTTGATGGGGGAGGAGGGGGGAATATAGTAAGTAAATAGGGTGGTTGTTAAATTTTTCTTATTACTTCTTTCAAAAACGGTATCTGTTTTTCAGGTGCTAGATATACCGTTTTGTTAGGAAAAACTTATTATGAATACTTTCGTATCATCATTCAGAGTATTAGATTAACGTGTTGGGTGCATATCTCCTAGAAAATCTATGTTAAATTGAATTGCAAATTGTTTAAAAGCAGTTACTCTTTAACGAAAAGAAATTGGGAGAATAAGAACAATTTTTTAAAATAGAAATGTATAATTTTTTTAATACAAAAATCAGTGTCGTGCAACTTATCTTTTATCTTGAAGATAATAGTATCTATCTTCAAGATAAAAGATAAGTTTTTAAAATCTTGAAGATAATAGTAACTATCTTCAAGATAAAAGATAAGTTTTTAAAATCTTGAAGATAAGTATCTTAAGATTTAAAGATTTAAGAGAGTTTTTTTTCTTTGTTTTTGACCGATCAACCAAGTATTTCCTTTGTTTATCATGTTAGACTGTTAGAGTGTTAATTTTGCTAGGAATACTGTACTTGGATGTCACTGCAGTTGTTGAGAGTTGATAACAAAATACATAACATTATGATTGGTAAGAGTGCGTGTGGAACGCATTAGAACTCGTGCGTTAGTTAGAAAGATATTGTAGTGACTTATGTTTGTTTAAATAATACTAGTTGTAAATATGTATGTTATTATAATAAATCTTAAATACAAATAAAATAAGAGTTAGTAGATATATATTTAAAATAGTGAACACAACAGTTGGCGACGAAGATCAAATTATGGCAAAAATAATTAATAATTTACCTGGAGTAGAACAGTTTATTATAAATCAAAACGACACAACTAATTTAGACAAACGTGGGAAACATGGAAAGAAGATTTTGAGTTATATCTAGTTGCAACTGGAGTCACGCAAGACGCGCAAAAAAAGGCGTTACTTCTGCATCTAGCAGGGAACGATGTAAAAGAAATCTATAAAATCCTGAAAGGAACTGACACCGATCAATACAAGACAATGTGTGATAAACTGGATCAATATTTCAGTCCGAGAAAGAATATAACATACGAACGTTACGTCTTTACGAGGATCAAACAAAATGAAGGGGAAAGTACAGTGAGTTTTATTACGCGATTAAAAAAACAAGCGGAGTATTGTGCCTTTCCAAATGTTACAGAGACAGTAAAAGATCAGTTCATATCATCGTGTTATTCTTTAAAATTAAAACAAAAACTCCTTAAAGATAGAGAAATAAATCTCGAGAAATGTATTGAGATTGGTCGAAACATGGTCAGAACAACAGGCAAAAGAAATGTCTTATAAAAAAGCAAATGTATGCCCAGAGGAAATCGATGTAGTAGATCATTTAAAAAAATGATTGCAAAGCCATGGGAAAAATCATTTAGCTATATGTTGCCGAAATACTCTACAACCGTTGTATAGGAGAAACCGACAAGTTAATGAAATAAATAACAAAGCTAAAAGTGAACACAGCTCAGAAAATGAATCAGAAGAAACGCTTGCCCTGACATTTAGTTCAACACGGAAAAGACAATCTAATAAAACAACAATAAATGTAATAGTGGAAAATGTCACGATTAAAATGATAAACAATATATATATCGTAGATAAAAATAATGTTGGAAATATAATGGGAATTAAAACTGCTAAGGAGTTAAACATTTTAAAAATTGCAGAAAGTGTTAAGTTTGTGAATTATAAAGAACACTATATGAATTCAGTGGATAATAAGTCAGTTGAAGCTGTACAGCTTCAACTGACTTATTATCCACTGAATTCATATAGTGTTCTTTATTATTCACAAACTTAACACTTTCTGCAATTTACTGCTGTACGTACAGCACTCTAACGTGTGTAAAAACATTGATGATAAAATCAAACTTCCAACGAATCAAAATGATAATAGTTTTGAGCATATTGATTCAAATTGTAAAGTCACTTTAAAATTTAAAAATAATTTGACAAAGTTAATTGCAAAATACGAAGACATATGTCTTGATGCAAGAACCATAAACAAAGCAATTAAACGTGAAAGATACCTAATACCTACATTAGATTCAGTAATAGATGAAATGCATGGTTCAAAAATATTTGCCAAACTAGACATGAAGGAAGCCTATACTCAGCTAGAGTTCGATATCGAATCAAGAAAAATTACAAATTTTCTAACGGATGAGGGAGTCTACCGACACAAAAGATTAGTGAATGAGATCAACAATTCGTTCGAAATTTTTTAAAAAACTATGGAGCAAAGCTATGATAGAATAGAGGGAGTAAAATTTATCAGTGACGATTTTATAATATACGCATCAGACGAACAAGACTTATTAAGAAAATTAAAACTTTTGTTCATCAAAACAAGGACATTAGGTCGGAAGTTAAATAAAAAAAAGTTTTTATTTAACTTCAGACCTAAATTTTTGCTCAAGAGAAAATAAAATTTTTTCGTATTGAAATATCTAAAAATGGTATTAATCCTGATCCAAACAAAGTAGAAGCTATCAAGAATGCAAGATCACCAACAACGGTCAGTGAGCTTCGAAGTTTCCTTGGTTTATGCACATATGTATCAAGGTTTATTAAAGGCTTTAGTGTACTACGGGAACTATTAAAGAAAAATTCAAAATTTAAGTAGGAAAAAAAACATTACGATGCTTTCAACATGCTTAAACGTGAGTTATCAAGTGAATCCGTTCTGGCTTTCTATGATCCGCACAAAGAAGTACAGTTAATCACTGATGCTAGTAATCATGCCATAGGCGGAATACTCTTACAAAAAGAAGGAACATGGAGTAAACCAATCTGCTACATAAGTAGATCATTAACCGCAGCCGAGTTAAAATATAGTATTACAGAAAAGGAAGCTCTTGCCTTGGTATGGGCTATTGAAAAGTTACATTTGTATTTATATGGAAAAAATTTTAAGGTCATAGTGGACCACAAACCCCTTAAGTTCATTTTTTCTTCTGGTTCTAAATTAAATGCACGTATTGCAAGATGGCAAATCAAATTACAGGCATACGATTTCGATGTAATATATCAAAAAGGAGAAGAAAAAATTGCAGATTTTATCTCTAGAAACTGTACTCCAAATGAAATACATAGTGAGTTAGATGAAAATGAAATTACAGCATATGTAAATTTCTTAGTGACAAAAATGGCACCCAAATCAATATCACTCAAAGATATAAAAACAGAGACAGCAACAGACATCAGTTTAATTACAGTAAAAACAGCGTTGTTGTCGGGTAAATGGCATGACAATCCAATACTTGAACCGTACCGTAAATTTCAAAATGAGTTAACTGATCACGACGGAATCATATTTCGAGGAGAAAAAATTGTTTTACCAAAGACGCTTCAAAAAAGAGCTTTACAAATTGTACATGAAGGACATTTAAGTGTTGAAAAATGCAAAGGCTTATTGCGACAAAAAGTTTACTGGGTTACTATGGGTTAATACCGATATAGAAGTACTGGGTTAATACCGATATAGAAGTATATGTTAAAAAGTGTTTGGGATGTCAAGCAAATTTACGTGTTCCAAATCCTGAACCAATAAAAATGTCGAATTTACCAGAACATGTTTGGAATGAAATAGCAATGGATTTTTTCGGACCATTACCGTCAGGAGAGTATTTATTTGTTATAGAAGATTTATATTCAAGATACCCATTTGTTGATATAATAAAAACCACAACAGCTTCAAGCGTCATAAGTAAACTAGAAAGATTATTTGCTATATTTGGTTATCCTAACAAAATTAGAAGTGACAACGGACCACCGTTTCAAAGCGAAGAATTAAAACTATACTTTAAAAATGTTGACATAAAGCACATTAAATTAACGCCTCAATATCCGCAAGCGAACGGTATCGTAGAAAAATTTATGCAAGTTATAGGAAAAACAATTAAAACAACTCATTTTATGGGGAAAAGTTGGAGAAAGTAACTTCAAAGCATGCTTCGAAATTATAGATGCGCACCTCATGCTACAACTGGCAAATCACCAGCTACGTTATTATTCAATAGAAATATCAAAAATAAGTTTCCTTCAATAATAATTGAAAAACCACCTTATGACAAAGAAATGAGAGAACGTCAAGATAAAAAGTATAAGAAAGTACAAGAATATTTTGATATGAAACATCATGCAAAGAAGAGAGATGACATTAAAGTAGGAGATCAGGTTCTTGTTAAACGCCATAAACCGGGAGGAAAATTAGACTCAAAGTATTTAAACAAGAAATATATAGTTAAAGAAAGAAAGCAAAATCTAATCATTGTAGTCGATCAAGAAGGAAACGAGTTGGCGCGTAATATACAATTTATAAAAAAACTCTTAAAACCTGAAGCCGAAAGTATACAACGTGAAACACCAGTAAATGATATCGAAAGAAAAATAGTTAAAAGAAAATCATATCCAAAGCGAATTAATAGACCTATAAAGTTTTACTGTTAAAAATTTCTAAACACGATTTATTTGTGTAATAATAGAAACTTTCCCAAACAGGGGGAACTGTTGAGAGTTGGTAACGAAATACATAACATTATGATTGGTAAGAGTGCGTTCATGTGGAACGCATTAGAACTCGTGCGTTAGTTAAAAAGATATTGTAGTGACTTATGTTTGTTTAAATAATACTAGTTGTAAATATGTATGTTATTATAATAAATCTTAAATACAAATAAAATAAGAGTTAGTGTATATATATTTAAAATAGTGAACACAACAGCAGTTACAAACATACAATCTGTTATGTGTCACAGACTCACAGAGTTACTGACTCACTGTGTTGAATATAATTAATAATTACATTATATATGGTTATCGTAATAACCTAATCAATGATCACTTAGCAATCATTGATTAATGATCAATGTTAAAGAAGAACGGACTCAAATAATGCTAGACAAAGTTGGTTTTGCTTGGCATTAGTAATCATTCTAGCAATGGAGAAAAGACGCTGAACGGCAGGAAATGATGGCAGGGTAACATTGTATTTGATGAAAAGATTGGAGACATTGATGCATCGCTTTAAACGAATGCAAAATTTTGTCACATTCTTCTCAAGATTGAAATAAAGCTGAATTTAGACTTTGTTCAGGCTCATAATTTTCCATGAAATAGAAAAAATCAAGACTGCTCGAGTCTAGATCATTAGCCTATACTTGTTATTCATTGTCAAATTTGCTTTGTAGCTGTGCAACACTCTTGTAGTGTAGTCAAAAATAAATTCTTTAGTTTGTCTACAACAACAACACTTTCTCTGATAATCTATCGTTGTTTGAATGGCAGATGGAATGTTGCAAGTGCTACATTGATTGTTGTGTCTGAAAATGTGAAAAAGATCTATGAAGCGAACATTGATGCCGAATAAAGCAGAGCAAAACCTCAATAACTGGTCAGCCGAAAGTTTAAAATACTGGTAATGTAACTGAAACAGAGTTGGAGACACAAATCCCATATGGCTTACAGGATTTTTGTGTCCTTGAAGTCGGTCCAGACTTTCAGTGAGAGGTGTAAGGACACGGTTTTCTTTCTTCAAGAATGCTTACTCTTGTTTCTTGAAACACGGCACATTAAGAGCTTTATAGAGTACTTCCAGCTTGACGGGACTGTGCGACAAAATACTGCGACGAGAATTATAATAATTGTTCCATCTTGTAGTAATTGGAGTCATTAGTTGTCACCCTAAAATATCTGATTATATTTTGTTGGATTGTTGCCTGTTCACCTTACTCCTTATTGCTGATAGTTTGCTAGAATTATACAGCATTGCTAGAATTATATAGTAAGCGCTATCTTGCATTCACTAGAAACCTACTGTTGGTGCGTTACTTCCAACCAGAGCAGCACACCTCTGACTAGCTGGCAAGACAACTGGTTCATCTTCAATATAATTGTCCGATTTGCTTTTGTTCTTGTCAGTGATTTGGTATTTCAGCAACTGTTTTTCTCCGTCTAATTTTGTTAGTCGGACATGCAATTGAAGACGTTGATTTGCTCCCAAGGTCAGTTTGAGGAATATAACCAACATTCGTTAATTTATGGGGATTAATCGGAACTACTTCTGTAGAACCATTATCATCATCCTGATCATTCTCGATGTCATTAAGGTGTAATTGGAACTCTAATTTGCTACCGTTGTCGGTTACACAGCATATCACTTTATCCACAGGAATAGTAAATTCTTTTTTAATATTGGACAACAGTTTAGCGATTCGTTCATGGTATGTGATCGTGAAAACAATCGACACGCTAGAGCAAATGACTGTCGCTTCAAGTCATCAGTAAGTACACGGCCTGTGGCACCCGTGAAGTTTCTCCTGTTTTAAATACCAGTTCATGCATCAGCAATCAATCACATAGAACTCTTGGAATGAAAGATATCTCAAATATTCAAAAATATAATTACGGTTTCTTTATAAATACGTCTACTCAGTGTCCAATGGGGACAACGTTTATGTGTAGCGCCAGACCATGTACCATTGCTGCGAAATTTAGCTATTCAACGTATGATTTTGGACTCAAGGAATCAACGATATGCCTCAAGATTAACCTATCAGCCTCTTTCTGAGATACTAGCTTGTCAACAGCTTAATACATTGTCGTCTCTGGCTTTGCAATTCTATTATAAGGCGTGAAGTCATGGCTCGTATTTTTCTGATTCTATGCGACAGTGATCCTTAAGTTCCTGATAAGATGACAGTAGATGTGGATACGATTTCTAAAAGTACAAGCATAATAGTATTATTTAAGTAATTTAATTTAATATTTAGTTTATTTTTAATAAATAAAACTCACAAATAAGATAAATAATATTCAAAAACAAGTAAAGTATTATGAGTATTATCTGGAAAACACGTTTTAAGCGTTCTATATACAATGATAATTCGCAATTTTAAATTGATAATTCATTACAATAATACAAATATGTATTATTGTAATGAATTATCATACAACAATACATAATTGTATTATTGTAATGATAAATTCATACAATTTTATGGGAATTATGGGATCGTCCATAAATTACGCAACGCAAAAAATATTTTAAGAACAGGTAGGAGATATTAGGCTCTTTAACGCGGCGACTTTCATTTAACTTAATTTCCTATTTTGATTGTTTATTTAAATTAAGACTCTGCGAGGGAAAACTTTTGATCTTTTTTTGTTTTGTTTTTTGTGAAACTTTGCGTTACGTAATTTATGGACGATCCCTATCATACTATCATAATACATAATTCTATTGTTGTAATGAATTATCACTTTAAAATTTTGATTAATCATTATATTCTATAAGGCGTGTTTTTCAGATAACCATTATAGTAATAATTTTTTATTTGTTCTTTAATATTAAATATTTTATTTGTGAATTTCAATTATTATAATTTAAATATTTAGTTACTTAATTGATATATATCTTGAAAATCAATTCTGTTCAAAAAATATATCAATTAAGTAATTTTAGTATTTTATATTGCTATTATAGCAAACACGACGGAGACTGAAAAATGATAGTAACAGTAATAGTTGTACAATTTATAATTTACCTTTATGGCTATTTTTACCATAAGGATTTCTTGCCATCTGGACAGGTTATGCTAGTTGTTTTTTCCATCGTTTCCTAAAGATATAACCCTGACAAATTTTCTGTCAAGAAACACAGGTGGGATATCTGTGCGTGACCGAGTTTTGAATTACTATAATTTAGCATAAAGCATTCATCATTTTTTTCTTGCAGTTAATGATGATATATCTGTATCATTTGTTGTTACTAACATCTTATTTTTAAATTTTTATATATCAGAAATCAGAATATCAGTAAAAATTAAAAAGTGTTAATTTATATTTTGTCTACGCAGTAAACATGCGCGGTTTACTGCGAATGTCTCACTTACATTTAGAGACGTTTATTTTAAAATTGATAAGTAGAACTGCAACTAATAAATAAAGTATCTTTAAAAAAATCTTACACTGTCAAGGTACTTTAAAAAAGTATCTTATAGAAAGAAAGATATTATAAGATACTTTTCAAAAAGTTAAAATCTTAAGATACAAGATAAGATAACGAATAGTATCTTTTATCTTCAAGATAACAATACTACCTTCAAGATAGTGTTTTGCATAACACTGATATTAAAATATAAATATTTCCAAGCAGGAGAGACACTTGTGTATTTTGTATATTTCGATGAAGAATTTTTTTTCTTTACTTTTTTAAACGTGTTAATTTAACATTAAAATTTGGTTTTTTATTTCTGCATTCAGCAATATGAAAAGCAAGATCATGAACTCTCTTTCGCTTAAGGTGGTAGAGCTAGAAAAAATATGTAAAAATTTTTAAAAAATCGTTTTTTTTTTTATTTTTTATTTTCGAAGGAAAATTACTTAGCTTTCATGTATTGAAAAAATTTTTTAAAAAAAATTATTTCTTATTTAGTTTTTAAAGCTTTTATGTAACTACATACAACGACTAGTCCGTAGTTACGCCCTTAGCAACGGTAAACAGTTTTTTTACCTTGATACCTTTCCATAAAGAACAACAAGATTTATATCATACACTGATAAACGTGCAATTGTTAAAGGTCTTAAACTTAAGGAACATTGTAAATTTTGGCAGTTTTTTGAAGCAACTTTAGTGCATGCTGTTTAACTTTGATGTTATAAACCTTTTCAGATTTCACCTCAAGTATTGTAAATAATGAGTACTTCAAGAAATAACATTAAAGTATCTAATAAGCAAAACTTTGGACGAAAAAAGAAAAGATTTTTTCATGGAAATTGTTATACAATTGGAGCAGAAAGACAACAGAAAAGCAATCTGAATATTGTTCCAGCTTCAAGTTGTGCAAGTGCAAGAAAATTACTGCCACTGATAAATAGAAATCAAGTTGTAAATGACAAAGTGAATAAAGATTATTTCATACTTATCAATTTTTCAATTTTAAGTGATATCGTTGAAGATGTTAGATGTCCAGATTGTTACAGCCTTGTTACCATTGTTGATAATCTTTCTAAGCTCATGGGTTTTGCCCATCACCTTGAAATCAAGTGTAGTTTATGTGAATGGAAAAAGGTTTTGTATTCTTCTAAGCAGATTAGTAAATTTAATGGAAATACAGCCCAGGGTAGGAAAACATTTGAAGCAAACACAAGAATGATAATTGGATTTAGAGAAATAGGTAAAGGGTATCAATCTATGAAAAACTTTAGTCGCTGTATGAATTTACACTGTTTGACAGCTACTCCATTTAGAAAACTAAATATCAAAAGCTTATGATAAAACTGCTAAAGAAAGTATGAAACGTGCCACAAATGAAATGAAAGATAACTATACTGATGATAATAAACCAATAATGAAGCATGTTAAGATTGATGGTGCATGGCAACGACGCGGCCATACCTCCCTTAATGGATTTGTAAGTGCAATTGTGGGTGATAAGTGCGTTGATTATGAAGCAATGTCAAAATTTTGCATGGGCTGTAGAATATGGAAAAATAAAAAAGCTTCACCACGATACAATGCTTGGAAAGCTCAACATGCCTGTCATATAAATCATAAACAATCTTCTGGGTCAATGGAAGCAGCTGGTGCTGTAAAAATATTTGCACGTTCAATTAAAAATAACAATATTATTTATACTCATTATCTTGGAGATGGAGATAGCTCATCTTTTAAAGAAGTAATAAAGTCTGATCCCTATAAAGACTATAAAATAATTCCTGAAAAGTTAGAGTGTGTTGCACATGTACAAAAAAGAATGGGTACACGGTTACGAAATTTAATCAAAAATTACAAAGGAAAGCCAACTCCACTAGGTGGAAAAAATAAACTCACAGAAAATGTGATTAATAGTATGCAAAATTTTTATGGTTTAGCTATAAGAAGTAATACAAATAACATTTATGCCATGAAAAAGGCAATATGGGCTATTTTGTTCCACTGTACTGGATATTCAAATCAAGAGTTTCGCCACTGCTTTTGCCCAAGAACTGAAACTAGTTGGTGTCAATATCAATATGACAAATTACATAATACTTCAAATTATAAAGAACATATTAATTTACCATTATGGATTAGTAACCTTTTGAAACCAGTGTTTAAAGATCTATCAAATGAAGAATTATTGTTAAAATGTGTACATGGGCAAACCCAAAATGCAAATGAAAGTCTTAATGCATTGGTTTGGTCTCGTTGCCCTAAAAACATATTTGTTTGTAAACAAACTTTTGAAATGAGTATTAATTCAGCAATTTACACTACAATGATGGTACTGAAGGTGTTAAAAATGTTTTACTTTCATTTGGACTATCAGTCGTTGTTACAAATTCTAAATCTTATGAACAAAATGTTTCACGTGTAAAGAGCATGGAGATCAAGTCAAGTGAAAAAGTAAAAAATAGAAGAAAAAGTCTCAGAGCAATAAAAAAAAGATACTCTGATAAACAAAGTCAAAATAAAACATCATTTTATGTATCAGGAGGGTTTTAAACATATTGTATATATATTTTTAAACATATTACAACTTTATTTTGCGTTTTATTGAACTTTGATTTTTTGCAAGATTTTGTAACTTCAAAACCAAATATCTTAAGTTAGAAAAATTCAATTCACTTGAAATTTTCACAGTATCTTCAGTATACATATAAAGTTCATTTGAACTAAAATCTTATAATAATTATATGTATTTATTGCTTATTATTTGTTTTTTATTCTCAATTTGGTATTTTTTTTTAACGCATACATAATAAATTATGTATATTTTTTATTCTATTAAGATTCAATGTCATTTTAGTTCAAATGAATTATCTATTGTTGAAGAACAAACCTACAAAAATTCATTGTGATTTGTTGATAATATTTTGTGATATTGTGTTTTAAAATTTCCTTATTTTTTGGTTTATTTTTTTATATAAGTATGGGTAGGCGAGGCAAATTAATAAAAAAAAATTGTCAAATGATTTTTAACATAAATTCAAACTTTTTTAGAAGTTCTTGGGAAATAACAATAGTTTTTAAAAGAATTAGGTTTTTTCTAGTCCTACCACCAATTATGTATAGAAATTTAAAAAATTCAAAAAAATAATATGATAATACAGGCTTTAAATGATTTGCAAAAAATATATTTTTAAATTCAAAGTCTGAAATATTCTTTTAAAGTTTAAGTGTCAATTCTAACATTTTTTTGAAAAGGTACCACATATTAAATGCTTTTATAAAGTACCACATGCAAGTTGTTTTTAGAAAATGCCACGTACTAAATGTTTTTAGAAAATAGGTCGAGTGAATAAAAATAAACAATTGCTTTTACTCCGAGTTTTTGAATTAATTGCTCAAATTACGTGAATAATAATTTTGAGCAATTGTTTTTTTTTCCGCTTAAAGCAATTATTCTCAGCAGTTGCTCATTGAAGGGATCGTTCATAAATTACGCAACGCTAAATTTCACTAAAAAGCAAAACAAAAAAGGTCTTAAGTTTTGCCTCACAGAGCCTTTAAATAAATAAAAAATTAAAACAACAGATTAAGTATAATGAAAATCGCCGCGTAAAAGAGCTTAAGATCTCCTACTTCTGTTTTTTTTTAAAATTTATGGACGATCCCTAAGAGAAAAAGGCGAGAATAAAAAAGCTTTAACTCATAAAACGGCGAGCAAATACCTCAAATTTTACGAGCACTTATAATAGTTGCTTTTTGTTTTATTTTTTGATAACTGGACATTCTTTTTATTATTTTAGTGCTATATTTTACTACTTTTTGACTATTTATTAAAGTACATTTTAATTTTTTACTTCGTGGTTGTTTCAGTTTCATAAAAAGTGGTTTTTTCTAAATTTTAAGTTTAATTTATTCACACACATGTATATATATATATATATATATATATATATATATATATATATATATATATATATATATATATATATATATATATATATATATATATTTATATATACACACACACATATATGTATATATACATACGTACACTGGCATACATGTTATATGCATTTTAAAATTACCTAAAAAAAAGGAGGAACAATAACATAAAATGTCGCTAGTTTATTTTTTATCACGTATGCGTAAAAAAAGAAAAAAGTTGCGCAACAATCGTTTAATTTAGCTTGCAAAAGAGGGCACTGTTTCCGCTTGCACCCACCCAATCTCTAAACTTGCACACACCCAATCTCTAAACTACGGATTTCATCTCCTTATTCTTTGCAAATAACAAGTAATATGTAAAAAAAAAATATTTCTCAGATTACATACTTCACATTTTATAAAAAATGTTCTTTTCTCCGTTAAAATCTGTTAAACTCCGTTAAATCCACCATTATGTGATTTTAATTATTAAGTTAAAATTCTCCAATCTGGATTTTTTCTTTGAACTTCGCACACATTCTCTATAAGCAATGGGTTATGTTAAAACATATGCACATGCTAAACACTGTGCATCAATTTACTATTAAACAGCTTATGTACTAATGAAGTAAAATACTTATGATTACAAATTGTGAATATGAATTGCACATCAATCTTTAAATGTAAGCGAAAACGATTTATATTCAAAATTAGTGCTAATGTCAATGTTGTATGAACTTCCGGCTATAGAAAGTATTCGGTTAAGCTTACGATTTATTTCAAGAGAGTATACTGAATCAGGTGTGCAAGGAAAGGTTGAACGTAATGAACCATTCATCGACCATTTGGAAACAATAGGTTCACTCCCTGCAATAAGAATATAGTCGTCTTCAAACTTAGCAACTTGTGTACAAGAATTAGGCGTAGGCAGAACAGCGGTAGCTGTTTTTGATCGAAGATGCCATACTGACGAATGAGCAGCTCCTCCGCAAACCTAAAAAAGATTGCAAATAACACTTTAAAACAAAACATGGAATTTTTAGTTAATAACTGAAAAATTTCAAACATATATAGCTACACCTGTATATTGAAATTAAATAAGATTATTATAAAGACTGTTGTTTCTATAGTAACGAATTAATAATAAACCATTTACTTAAACTATGAGCTTTAATTTTTTTTATTTAATTTTATGATTCGCAGCTCGATGAGCCAAGTTTAATTGATCATTAGAACCATGGGTTATATTTGTTTACCGAGTTATAAAGAATTTTAATGATTTTAAAGAACTATAACACAAAGATGAGTATTTGACTTTATGAAAATCCAGAATTTTTTTTCTATGAAAATCCCGGAAAAATATTTTATTAAAAATTGATCGTATTAACAGAAAAAACTTTCGTAAACTTTTAAAAAGGAATTTATATTATTTAAATTTTTACAAAAAAGAGCTTCTAATAATCGAAAAAGTTAATTCGAATGAATTAAAAAGCAAAAAAAAAAAAAAAGCAAAAAAATTGTTACGAAAATTTATCTTGTGAAAATTTTAATTATAGAAAACATATTTGTTTAAATGCTAAAGTTGTCGTATATAAAGTTTTGTGTAAAAATATAAATTTTTTTTTCAAATTAATAGCAAAAAACATCCAAAAATTTCTGGAAAATTGAAAGAGTTTTATGTGAATTTCCAGAATTCCGGGAATTCCAGGAAAAAACTCATCTATGATAACATGATTTACAACTTGATTAACCAAATCAAGACCGATATTTTATTTTTCATATTATGCAACAAATACTAGAACAAACTAAGAGGCGGTTTGAAAAATTAATCTAAAAAAAATTGACAAAAAAGTAACGATGTAAAGTGTTTTTTAAGTAAATTATTAGGTTGTATACCAAAAAAAAAAATCTTTATACACTATGTCATACTGAGTATAAAGTTTTCTCAGTTTAACTTTAGCAGTGTAACTATTAAAATTATATTAATTGATTTTACCTCAAATAATAGTTTTATTGTTTTCAAATCAACTAGAATTAATTAATAATTAAACAAGAAATGAATAAAGCTAGTTTTAAAGATGCAAAATAAAAAACTTCAATTCTTAACAATAACCTTATAACAGATGAACTGAGGCAAATATTTTGAACAAACAAGCATCTTAACAAATAGTTAAAAATTAAATTTCAATAAATAGTATTGATTGAATGTTTAATTGCTGTTTGAGGGAGTGGTGAATTTTACATCGTCACCACTTCCCAAATATCAAAACATTTTTTGATAAAATTTGTATTCAATTAATAAGTTTAGATTTAATTTGCAAAAAATGCTGTCTTTTTACTTGGCCTATACTTTTTTATAAATTCATATTGGTTTCAATTGAGGATATTTTTCTGTATTCTTAAATTTATACTAGTTTCAATTAAAGATGTTTTTCTGTATTCTTAATTTATATCAAAGTTTATTGATAGAGTACAAATTTCATCAAAAAAATCCTTTGTATTTTAAAGTGATGATCATGTAAAGCTCTTGCATTATCACATCTGCCTAACACACAATTGAATCTTTCTGCTAACACACAATCTTTCTGCTAATACATTTAACAAATTAGCTGTAAAACAAGAAGATCAAAAACATTGCCAGAAGGTTAAAAGACTATTGATTATAAGAAAGTTAAAACATTGATTGTCAGAAAGTTGAAACATTATTGTCAGAAAGTTAAAGCATTATTGATTATCAGAAAGTTAAAACATTATTGATTGTCAGAAAGTTAAAGGCCTTGATAATAATAAGTACATTGATTTGATTTACTGATTGGTTAAAAAGGTCAAGACTATTTCTAGAGTCATTAAATATATGAGCCACACATGCCATTCTCTAACAGGCATGAAAACAATAGTCATACTTTGCAGAACCTTTCATCACACACTATGCAGCATCATAAAAAAATGTTAATAAATAACCTATTATAAGTAAAAGTCATTTATAACTTTAATGAATTCCGTTCCTGCTATAAGTGTAAAAAGATGCTAAAAAGTCATCAGATTTACTAAACAAACAACATAAGTTTTGGAAGTAGTATTATTGGTCAGATTTGACAGGTAATCAAGGGGTAGATGGAAAAACATGAAAGTATAAAAAAAAAAAGTTAAATTTTCTTGACTTTAATGTTATCGACAACAAAACAATTTTATATTGTTTTAGATTATATTGCAAAGTTGTAAAAAATATAAGTCTCACAAGCCTTATTCATGTCATGATCCTAAAATTACAAGTTATCTTAAAAGGATTTGTTTTTAGGGCACTAAACTTATACTTTAAAAATAAAATAAATTAAGAATTATTATTTCTAACTGATGTTTCAATAGGTTATGATAAGAAAAGACTTGAGATTTGAATACTAAAGTTACAAAAATAAATACTAAAATGAATTAGTTACTAAAATGAATACTAAAATAAAAAGTTATTAAAGAAAATCAAAAAATAAACTAAAGATCTTTTCTATCTTTTTTTTTACAATAATTAACATCAACATTATTATCAACAAAAAATGACAACATTTAAACAACTAAAAAGTGAAAAGAGTTATTAGAAAAAAATCAAAACTTAAAATTTTTTTTGTTCTTAAGCAATAAATCACCTTCCCCTTAATAATCTGTCAGCTTATCAAGCAGAATCTTACAGATACTACTGCTGCTAAATTTATTATTGGAGTCATAACTATTAGTTTTGCTAATCAAAAATAATGTGGTGCTTTCAATATTTTCACTTTTATTTTGTACCTAGTCTCCTATATCAAGTCTCAGTCTTCCCTATATTATAGGGGAGACTGAGGAACTTAATCAAAGGGTAACATAAAATTTTATTTATATAAGGTCTTGTACCATGTAAAGCCAAAACTTTATTAAACCAATTACATATATTTCTAAGTTATTCATCCCTATCTTAACTACACAAATATTAGTTGGTGCAGCACCAGTAAAACTATAACAAATCTTTTAACATCATTACTTTTTAACATTCATACTTAATCCATAAATTAGGCAGTCTAATAAAGTAGAAAAATTGGAGACAGCATCACATATGTAAAAGACGGAAGTCTAAATAAAGTTGATAGTAGTTAAATAACAGTACTCTTTTAAAAAACAATTTTGTTACATAATTTTTGAATTTAATTTTATATACTATAAACTAAATAATGAGGATTAAAGACAATTTATAACTAAAATAGCATATTATCATTAATTTAGCAGATTAATATAATTATATATAAAGTCAGGGGCTATTCTAGAAAAAAAATTTGGGCAAAAGCCCCCCCCCCCCAGCTCCAGAGAAATTTAGCGGAAAATTTGGTGTTTTTTTTGGCTGTAAAAAACGTAAAAAAATAATAAATTGGACCCAAATATATCGAAAACAGTCTAGAATAGTCCCTGACAGTATTATGTAATATCTGCAATGAATGCTAAACATTTTAACAAAATTTACCATCCACTCTTCAGTTTGGTCCACATCAAAACAAGAAACCCAATGTCCTATTGATTCTCTACTTGCTGTCTCAAGCTTACTTGGCTCAATTTGTTCCAGAAACTCATAAGACCTTTCATCCCAAAACTTTATAAATCCATCTTCACCACCACTATAGCAGAAATGACAAAAAATGATAACAAAGCCTTTGAAATAAAAAAAAAATTACTAACTTTTTGACAAAAAGATGCAATTAAAACCTTATAATTTGATGGCTTCTTCCGAGATAACCAACGGCGTGAATAAAGTCTGCATGCCCTTGGATTGTTTTCAAAAGGTTTCTTGTTTCTATGTCATACACATAAACATTGTTATCACCACAACCTAAAATAAGCGTGTTATTAGATTGATTAACTGTCAGAGCATTGGTTTCTGGAACTCCAAATGGGTTACTGCTGGGAGGATGAATGGACCAGGCTGGTTTAGGTAACTAAAAAAACAAGTTTTAAATACTACTAATGCTTCAAGGGTTTTCAAATTCTTGTTATTATCAACAACATAAAATAAAGTTTAGTAAAAAATATTTTTGGTTACTACATATTCTTCTCCTTGAATAGATTATGTAACATTAACTTCTCTTTATCACAAGTATTAATTTCATCCTTTATTAGCAAAAGTATTTCCCCCCTTCCCTACTACTTTCACAATTACCCTCATACAAAGTCATTTCACTATTACCCTCATATCAGGGTCTATTCTAGGAAAATAATTTGGACCGTAGTATCCCTCTGTCACGCTTTTTTCATCTTCCTATAAAAAAACTTGAGACAGAGGGAAAAAGGGCGCAGGAAATTTCCTGCGTCCCTTTCCCCTTTGTCTCAAATTTTTTAGGGAGATGAAAAAAGTGTGTACAAAAATTTATAACTTAGTGTTATAAAATATGCAAAAAACAACAACTTGTTTACTTCTTTTTAAGCTTTTTTTAAGCTGGTCATTTGATTTTATAACTTTTTTAAACATGTCTGCATTTAGAAATTAATTCAGATTTTTTGGTTTAATTAATGGTGAAATTTTCTTGATCGAAATAAGTAATAATTTCAAAATTTTCTTGTAAACATAGTATATACTTTTTAGAAATGTTGTTAAAGGCAAGCACAATTTTTAGGATAGACCAGTTTAATTTAAAATTAATATATTTTTCTTTTAGTTGCCACATATATTTTAACAGCATAGTCTCTTGAGTATTTTTTATGTTTAAAAGATTGTTTGTGGTTGGCATAATGATTTTTCCATTCGCCCTCGGTGAAGCCAATATATTGTTTATCAAGGTTATTTTGTGAGGAAAAAATGCATTTGAAAATAATATTTTTTGATAAGTATTTGCCATTTATAGGGCAGTCAATTTTTTGCTTGTACTTACAATTTTCAATATTTTTTTTCTTAAGAAATTCATTTTTATTAACCTATGCAAAATTGTTGCCTTTTATGATTCTTTCAATATTGTTTGTACAATTATAGCTTACTTTAATGTTTCTGTTAAAAATTATGTGCAATTTATTAGAGGGAGGGAAATGTGTCTATTAATTTTAAAAACGCTTTTCCAAAATTTGTTGAAAAATTTTAAAATATATTTTATAAAAAAAAATTTAGTAATAAATTTTTTAGATGTTACCTGTTTTCTTTTTTTAATTAAATGAAAGCCTAAGTCTGCAAGAATTTTTTAAAACTATTAACAATAGCAGGTAGTTAAAACGCTTGTTATTTCTAAGTTTCCATTCTAAAAATGCATTGATTTTATTTAAAATTACTATTTTAAAAGGAATACAAATTCATTAATTTTCAAACATTAAGTTATTTTTGTATTTTTAAAGTTCAGCCATCAAGAACTAATACTAGTTTAAAAACTTAAACTAAGAAAAAAATTGAAAATTTTGACTGTTCAAACAAAACAATTGACCATGAATTCAATTTTTTAGCCGTTCAAATTGACCACTTGCCTTTGATTTCTTATTTTACACGCTTGTTGGGTCTCAAAAGAAGTGAAATTTCATAAAAAATTTTAAAATAATAAAACAACTTATGGAAACACAAATTAAAAAAATTTATTTAAAAAAAAACTTTGAAAGTATGTATTTTTTATTTATTGTTAAAAAATGATAGTTTTTTAACAATAATTTTAATTTTATAAAATTTCATTTCTTTTGAGACCCAACATGATATACTTTTGAAAAACTTTTTTTTTCAAAATATTAGGGACCCGTTTGACATTTAAGGGTCTTGAGCAACCGTAAATTTTTTTTTATTCAAAATTTTTTTTAATTTAGTGTCAATTTATAACATAGAACACATTTAGAGGGTGGCAGCAAACAATTTCAAAAAAAGTTGTTTTTAGAGGCACTCTAAAAAAAAGGGTTATATACAACCCTTGGAATTAGTAAAAATGAGGTTGGCAATAATTTGCCGACCTAAATTAGGGTCTGTCTATTAGGCATAGATGAGTATTTGACTTTTTGAAAATCCCGAAATTTTTTTTCTATGAAAATCCCGTAAAATTTTTTAATTAAAAATTGATCGTTGTACAGGGTTATTCATTTTTAAATGCACATCTATCGATTTTTATATGCATGTTTATTCATTCTTATATGCGCATTTATTCATTCTTATATGCACATTTATTCATTCTTATATGTGCATTTATTCATTCTTATATGCACATTTATATGTGAGTCAACCACCCATAAAATCTCTAATACAATTTAATATAAACAATAAATAGGCTTTTAAATTTTTATATATTGATATATTAATAATAATTATAAATAATTAAATTTAAATCTATATAAATGAATAATTAGATAAATAATCTATAATTGATCTCGTAAAAATTTTAATTATAGAAAACATTTGTTTAAATGCAAAAGTTGTCGTATTTAAAATTTTATGTATAATTATATAAAAATTCTTTTCAAATTAATAACAAAAAACATCCGGAAATTTCTGAAAAATTAAAAGTGAATTTCCGGAATTCCGGGAATTCCCAGAAAAAACTCATCTATGATTAGGGTGACACAAAATAGGGTTGAAATTTAAAAACTTTAAAAAATTAAAATCAGCAGTTGCTTATCCTGTTCTACCACATTTAATTAGGTTATATACAAAATTTCAATTGTTTTTGTCAATTGGAAGTGCTGCATACAATTTTTTCAAATATTGAGAATTGGCTGAATTTTATGTTATTTTTATGGGTTAAAATGTTTTTATAATTAAACTCTTGTTCAATCTTAGAAAAAAAATACAGTTAATATTATCTTAACAGTGAAACTTTTTGGGCATATTGGTCTAAAAATCAAACTCCACGTCCGAGCAAGTTTTGCAATATCGTTTACAAAGGAGGCGTGAACTTCCAATTAAATTCTAAAAAAGGTTTTTTTTTAGAACACAAATTTAAAAGATTTGTATATAATATACCTTGCCCTAGTATTTTACGTTTTTCAAAATAAATGATGGCTTTAACACCAACATCAATTTGCGACTAATTTTTATTTACATGCTTTATTTGCTTACTAATATAAAGAATAAAATCAAATTTATTTCCTTATTGCTTCTCCCAATAGTAGTTAGTTATAGTTAACGCTAAACTTCTCTCACTTGATACAGATTAAGAACTATATTATAGAATAATGATATCCTATAAAATAACTGTTTGCAATGTAAAAATTTGACGTAAACAATGGGGTTTAGCAATAAGATTACTATTGTCTTCTTTTGCTCTGTATATAATTTACATTCGTACATAGGGCAAGGTGTTGATGTTTTTACTCTGCATGGTGTCGATGTTTTTTGAGCTCTGCAGCTAATATGGTAATATAACAAAAAATGTATATTAATCCTAATATATTTTGTACTGCTTTAACATAAGTTAAGTATAAGTGCGAGTTAAAGTTAGAGCTTATTAGAAATTCCGCGTAAGACATTTAATATTTCGGATTGTATATTATGTGCATATAGCTGTTCATTGTTCTGTGAAATTTTTAAAGTTATTGGTCGTACTAGTTATAATGTAATGCTTTATTTTGTCTCAAAAAACTTTGCTTTATTTTGTCTCGAATGCTGTTGATAAATCAATAAATACTCCCTATGTAAATTTGAATTTTATGCATATCGGAAAGTGATCATTAACATCTTAATTTCAGTTTTAAATGTTGTTTCTAGGTAGTTATTAATGAGATACAACTGTCAAAATAGGCTTTGTTCGAAAAATAATTCTCCTTTATTTCTAATTTACTTCATTCCTTCTCTCAGGCGTTCACTGCTTGTGTGTGACCATTTGGCAAATTTTATATGCCAAAGTTATTCTAGTTTACAATTTGAAATTTTTTCTAGCACTATTAGTTCTTAGTCTGTATCAACAGAACTTATGGGTTTTCAAGGAACTTGCTTCAATAATTTGTTCTCAAACTGTTTTTTCAATATTTTGTTCATGAGCCTTTTGCATTTTTGCAAAACATCTAATAAAATGCCACATCATTACAGCATCTCCATCACTTTTTTGATTTAGCTTCCTCACCAAATCTTCAACATTTTTTTCCAGGTAAACTTTTCTTTCGTGAGTACCCTTCACGAGAGAAGCGTTAACTATAACATTTCATAAGCAAGCAATAATTAAAACATTTAATAAACAATAATTGTATGTTTCTTTTATATAGACTAAAAAGATAAAAATATAAATGACTAAAAAGATTTATTACATAGCATATTTATTGCATAACAAGGTTATTTCATTCAATTCATTTTAATTCATTCAAAAGTTAATAACTTTTTTGTTGTTGTTCTTCTCTTACTTTTCAAATCAATTTTTTTGTTGTGATTATTATGTTATTATGTTTTAAAAAACTTTATTTTATTAAAGTATTTTTATGCAATTTTGCTGTTATTTGAAATGAAAAAGGTTAAAGCTCATATAGTTTAATTGAATTGTAAATAAAGTTATAAAAACGTAAGCGGAGGAGAGAAACTCATATTAAGAGTATTTTTAAAAAATTGATGTTTTTATTCAGAAATTTAAAATGCTAAGCGTTTCATATTTTAATCTAATCAAAACGTGCATTTTACATTTTAATCAAATTGTAACATATTCCATATTTCATCCATGTGAATTCGAATTTAGCATTTTGATTGACTTAAAATACATTTATAATCTGTTTTAAAAGTCGTTTTTCAAATTTTGATTTTTTTAAAACAACATTATTAACAATTTTATAATTATCATAACAAACTTTATGATTATAATTATAACAAATTTTATCACAAAACAGCAAGACAATTAGTAATAAAGAAGTGTTTTATTTCAATTTTTTATGACAAACTTGGTACTAATATAAAATTATTAATATAAATTTAAATTGACTTTAAGCAGAAATTTGGGGGCCCATACTGGTATACTGGTATCAAAATCCGCCTAGATACATCGCTGCTTAAAGTTAAGCCTTATCTTACATTAATTATCCAACTCTAGGCTTCAGCTTTACCAGTTCAGATAGCTATCTATGCTCCCTGACTACAAAAAGAATGTTCGGTCTTTGATTTTCATTGTGGCAGCTGTGAACAAAGTTTTCTATCAAACTAATATTTTTTTCTGCGCGGTCATTGATCACACTATGCTTGCTATCTAACTGAATGAAATGCTTGAACAGAATCAGTGTGACTTGTGAGTACAAAAAAAAATGAACTTTCCTTCGTAATTAAGCCCTCTATTCTACTATTGCTGAAGACAATAACAACAGATAGAACTTCTATAAATTTTTTTGATAACTCAGTAACCCGAAATTTTAAGAGCTTTTCAATAATTAAAAAATTATACTACTACTTATTCAATTGAAAAAAATTTTTTTTGATCAGTTACAGGCTTTCACAGGAAAATGTGCGATCGCACATCTTTATGTCCAGGCAAACTACATTTTGCTATGAGGATTTAATTGCGGCTAATTCAAAAAACATTTTAAAAACGCGCTTAATAAAAAATATTTTGAAAAAGTGAAATTAATTTACATCGAAACTTCTTAAATTTTTTTATATTAGCAAAACGCTTTTAAATAAAGTAACAATTTACTGATCATTTTTTTTCTCTTTCATTAAGATTTTTTTTCTTATTAAATTTTTTGTTTAGATAAGTTTAGGTAAGTTTTGTAGCGCATTTTTAAATTCTGAAAATATGTCAAAAGCTGTGGTTAAATCGTTAAAACATATTATTTTTTGTGTGGTCATATAAAGACACATCTTTCTGTGAAGATGTGCAAATGCAGGAGTTATGATAAATGTGAAATTAACGGTAAAGAGGTTGGAATGAAAGTTGATACAGGGGCTGCTGTTTCCGTAATGGGTGTTTCAGCTTTTAGAAGAATAAATAGAATTAATGGAAGGTCTGAAGTGGTGTTAAAGACTTATACAGCAGAACTTGTTAGACCAGAAAGAATAGGGCTTGTTGAAGTAGATTATAAAAGAAAATAATGCAGTTAACCTATAACTGTAGTTAAGGGAAATATGCCCATATTATTGGGAAAAGATTGAATCCAGAGAATGAACCTTAAATGTGTGGAATTGCATAAAGGAATGAGATATGTTAACTTTTGCAATAGGTTTGATTCAGGGGTTGATGCATTAGTGGCAAAATTTCCAGAGGTATTTAGTGATAATTTAGGATACCTAAAAAGATTTTAAATGTAAAACCCATACATGAGGGTGCACAACATAAGTTTTTTAAACCAAGATAAGTACCGCATGCTTTGAGGACTAGGATTGAACAAGAACCTGATCACTTGGAAGATCAAGGGGTTTTGAGAAAAGTCCAATATTCAAAATGGACAGCACCTATAGCGCTTGTTCTTAAGAACTCAAAAGATCCTTTGGGTTTATTGTGTATATGTGGGGATTTTAAAACTATAATAAATCAATCTGCGTCTCTGGATACCTATCCAATACCAAACACCACTGATAACAGTTTTTTTTTTTTTTTAATTTGCATTCACTCCCAACAAGGCTGCAAGCAACTACTATTAAGTTGGGAGTTACTAGGAAAAAAAAGAACAGAGTTATAGAGCAAGGAAACGGTTGACAGAAGACTTGAAAAGTTGAAGATTGAAGATTGAGTCAGGAAAACATGAAGATAGGAGAGAGTTCCAAAGGATTGAAGTGGGGGGAAAAAAACTAGATGAATAAAAGTTTTTAGAGCATGCAGGGACAGATACAGTAAACGAATGAGACTTAGCTGAATGACGAGTAAAACGAGAATAAATTTTAGTTGATGAAACTAGAGATGATAACTCCTTTGAGCAGTGACCACAATAGTATTTGTAGAAAAGAGAGAGAGATGCAACTTCACGACGATGGGAAAGAGGCTCAAGCTTAGCAAATAGTCCAGGTCCAACAACATTTACAATGCGTTCCTGGACCTTGTCAAGAAGAGAAAGTGAATCGTTAGAAGAACCAGCCCAAATATGACAACAGTATTCCATACAGGGACGAATAAGAGATTTGTAGAGATAGAGAATGGAATCAGAAGTAAGGAATTAGCGAGCACGATAAAGAGAAGCAACCTTAGCAGAAGCTAATTTAGCAATCAATTGTATGGTTTCCATGAAAGGTCAGTAGTAAGCGATAATCCAAGAAGACGTAAAGAGGAGGACTCAGTAAGAGGATTGCCATTCATTAATATAGGAATGTTGACCATATTACGGTAGCTGTTTGCAGTAAACAACTGGGTTTTGTTAGAGTTGAAATTCACAAGCCACTGTGAACCCCAATCTATTACTGAAGTGAGATCGGATTCAAGATCAGCTGCTTGTTCTAGGCAATCGAAAAGAGAAGACTTTTTGTCAAGACAGGAGTATAAAGTTG
Source organism: Hydra vulgaris (assembly GCF_022113875.1). Taxonomy (NCBI): domain Eukaryota; kingdom Metazoa; phylum Cnidaria; class Hydrozoa; order Anthoathecata; family Hydridae; genus Hydra; species Hydra vulgaris. Next base: position 21,733,633 of record NC_061159.1, on the reverse strand, counting down.
AGTCATCAGCAAAAAGAGCTACTTTAGATGAAAGGTTGTCAGGAAGATCGTTTATGTAGATAAGAAACAAAACAGGGCCCAGGATGAAATCTTGGGGAACCCCAAAAGTTACTGGAAATAAAGAAGAGTGTTGGCCTTCAAGGATGACTTTAATAAACCGGTTAGAAAGAAATGATTCAATAATCTCATAAACTTTCCCAGAAACACCATATGAAGCAAGCTTATGGAGAAGACCAGCATGCCAAACTTTGTTGAAAGCTTTAGATATGTCGAGAGCAATAGCCCTAGCCTCACAGCCTCCATCTAATGCATGATAAAATCTTTCAGTTACAGCAGTTAGCAAGTCGGCCATAGAGAGAGAAGATCGAATACCATATTGATTGTCTGACAGTAGTTTATCTGACTCAAGATGAGATGTGAGGAATTTGTTGATCAAAGACTCAAAGACCTTGCTAATAACAGAAAGAAGACTAATCGGACGATAATTGGAGGGGTCAGAATTTTTTCCAGAGTTTTTGAATATTGGAACCACAGATGCCATTTTCCAACAAGCAGGAAAAAAAGACTCAGTCAAACACTTGTTAAATAGTGTAGAGAGAATCGAAGAAAGTTCTGGAGAACAATTCTGCAAGACTGTGACAGGAATGTTGTCTTTAGCAACAAAAGCCGAGGTGATTCGAATGTCTAACAATGGGTCAACCTGTTTGACTGGAACGGAAGGAAGAGAATGTCCATAAGATTCAAGAGTGGAATTAAAAGAAAAGTTCTTTGCAAATAGTTCTGCCTTATCCTTGGGAGAGGTAATAAGATCAGTCCCATGAATGAGAAATGGAATGTTAGATCTACCCTTGTTAACAATGCTGTTGAAGATTTTCCAAAAGTCTTTAGAGCCTAACTTCAGCGATAAGATGCGAGATTTAGTGAACTGAGAATAATGGAGTTTAGCATCAGAAAGCACCTATTTACATTGATTTCTTGCAATCACAAATCACGAAGAAAATCACAAAAAGAATCCCAGTCAGCTTTAGGGTAGTAGTAGGTGGTGCGATGATAAGGTGAGCCCAAAAAAGAAGTACGAGAAGAAAGATTTATAGAGATCATTGCATGGTCAGAACCACCTAAGGGAGAAAAGGGAGAAACTGAACATGGGTCAGAGACAAGATATAAGTCAAGGAGTGAAGGTAAATGATTAGGGTTGTCATAAAACGAGTCACAAAGTTAACTATCTGAGTAAGAGATTGAGAAAAGCAGAAGTTAAAGACTTTAGTACCAGCAGGATCATTGGTGTTAGAGCCAAGCCATTCAGTGTGATGGGCATTAAAATCACCAACAACAACAATATTGGCAGAGGGGTAAAGAGAGAGGGCATGGTCAATTTGATCAGAGAAAACATCTAAAAGAGTGCAATCATGCAGGGTTCCCACTATTAAAACTAAGGCTAACATTAAGGATTTTAAGGAGATTTAAGGAGATATTTTCCTAATATTTAAGGAGATTTGGTCGCGAACAACATTTTTTTGAAAGAAAAAGTAAGGATAACTAAGGAGAAAACGATTACATTAAAAACATAATATAATTTTTTTCAATAAATTTTAAATATAAACAAAGAAATTATTATTTTATATATACATATATATATATATAAATTTTAATATATATATAATAACAAAAATAGGTTTAAAAACTATCAAAAATCTATATATTATCTTCTTTATTAACAAGTGTAATTTATTCACTTTAAAAAAATTTTCTAGATGAATGAAAAAAAAAAAAAATAAGGAGAAATTAAGGAGAGCAGTCAAATTTTAACTTTTTTAAAGGTTATTTAAGGACATTTAAAGAGGTTTTTATTTTTTAAGGATATTTAAGGTTTTTAAGGAGGTGTGGGAACCCTGTCATGGGAAAAAGGAGAAGGATAAAGAACAAAGAGAAAGGTGATAGAGTGAAGAGGTGCTAGGTGAAAGCACATAAAAGAATGGTCAAAGGATTTGAACCTGATTTCACAACAAATAGGGGAATTAATGCGTATGTATACCCCTAAACCTAGCATGTGACTATTGGAGTCTTTACGAATCAAAGGATAGTACCCATCAACACTGACATCTGAAGAAGGAATTGCAGAATTTAAATTTGTTTCACTGAGTGCAAGCAAGTCTGGTGAATTTTGCAGGAGGTAAGACTGACGGAAAGTTGCTTCGTAGACCACGAATATTTGTAAAGTTAACCACTATCACAGGAGGACAGAAATACACCAAGCTTGACTTGTCTCAGGCATATCAGTAACTTGAGTTAAATAAAGTTTCACAAGAATTTCTAACAAAAAATACGCATCAAGTTTTATATCAACTGATTTGTCTTCAGTTTGGTGTTCGTAGTGCAACTGGAATCTTTCAAAGAAAAATGGATAGAAAGTTAGGCAGGTTACCATTTGTGAAAGTACGAGTAGATAATATACTCATTCCTGAAAAAAATGATAAAGAACATTTAAGCAATTTAGAATCTGTATTAAGAAAGAATTAGGATTAACTCTTAAAGGGATCCCAAACTCCCAACAAATGTTGCATTCATATTAAAGATAATGTTAAAAAAAAAGGTTTGAACCAAGTTTTTTTGATTAAAAATAAATAATGAATGCATACCGAGAAAAACTAATCTTGCTGTTTTAGCCAAAGCTCTATCAAGATTCTGATAAAAATTGTTTTATATTAATTACCCATATAAAATTAGTAATAGCATTTCTATTTGGTTAGACAATATTTTGTCTGAATTTGTTTTGCATAAAGTTTGGGAAGTCTAACAAAAAACTTAGTTTGAATAATCATGTTGAAATATATATAAAACAAATGATTTTAAAGACTTTTTATAACAAATGTAGGTAAAAAATAAACAACTAAATAAAAAGTTCAACATTAAACACCTTTTTATTATATTGCAACTGTAAATATGGAAAAATTAACTAGAACTAAATTTACTTTATTATTTAGAACGACTAAGTAATAAATAAAATATAATTTATTATTTAGAACAACTAATAAAAATAAAAAGCCCCTAAGATTATGTGATATTGTGTTGTTTATTTGATTATTATTGTTGTTGTTTATGTTGATTATTTTCATAAATATCAAAAAAGTCCCAGATTGGACTGTTAGTTGCTTTGCTTGTTGTTGATTTATTTCTCATTTAATTTTATCTCTGAGTTTAATTCGGGAAAAGATTACTACATCTGTCCAACAACATCCGTGGAGTAGTGAAATAACATCCGCACATTTTTGTGTAAGATCATCCGCTTTTTTTCTTTACCGAATTAACATCTGTGCAACAACATTCGAAATTTCATTGATGTCTAATTACATCTTAAGAATTTTTCGAGAATTTTTCTCGATGTGTAACTATATCCGCCTAGAATAATGCATTATTAAATAAAATAATTTTCGGACGTAGTTACATCCCAAAAAAATCAGATGTGTAACTACATCTAGTTAAAATAATGCATTATTAAAAAAAAATTCTGGATGTAGTTACATTTATAAGTTACATATATAATTATTATATTATATAAGTACTGCTACATTGACTGACAAATAGCCTGACTCGCAACGAAGTGCTGCTACATCGACTGACAAATAGCCTGACTCACAACGGAGTGCTGCTACATCGACTGAGGGTTAGGTTTGGGCAGGCAGTCTATCAAAAAATTAAAAAAAAAAAAAAATTTATTATGCTTAAAATAATGCATTATAATAATTTTTTTTTGGCAGATGTAGTTACATCCGAAAAAAATCAGATGCGTAACTACATCTGGTTAAAATTATGCTTTAAAAAAAAAAAAAAAAAATCGGATGTAGTTACATCCGAAAAATCTACAGATGTTATTGCACGGATGTTATTATACATCAATGAAATTTGGGATGTTATTGCACGGATGTTATTATATATCAATGAAATTTCGGATGTTGTTTCACGGATGTTATTATACATGGCAAAAACGGATGTTATTGCCCTGACCCTTTAATTCTATGTTAAGAAAGAAAAGTTTTTATTTCATTGAGCACTCTTTTTATAAAAGAGTAGAACAAAAGAGAAAGAAAGGTTTACGTAATTAAACTTTGAATGAATAAGAATTGTATAGAATTTTTTTTTTTTGAGCCACATTATTTTAGATAGGAGAAATAAAAGTTTAATGGTAACTTTTCTTTGAATAAATGGGAATGGAAAAAGAAAATTGCTTGAAAACTTGTATTTTTCAATTTTGTTAATTTTTTAATTTTAATGTTAAGGACAAATTCCAAATACGACACATAAATTGCAAAATAACACATATAATATGTTTTTTAACGCATTACGCCATTTTGACAATTTAATTTACCATCTATTTTGAATTATTGCCATTAATTTATGTGTTAATTATTGCTATAATTAATAATAATTTGTCTGTATTTTTGTTAAATGTTAATTATATTAAACGGGCAAAAATATACGTACTTCATGTTTTTAATTTGATGGTTGTAAAATATTGAACAGCTCGGTGTAGCTAAGGCACTTTTAAAATATTATAGCATCTGTATGATATTTTGTTGACTACGACATATTTCCGTTAAATGGTCTGGTCTGTGAATTATGAAAAAACGAAAAAAAATAAAATAATAAATTTTGCGGTATCATAAAATATAAATGCTTGTAACAAAAAAACCCAGACCTTGAAATCTTTTTTTTTTTTTTTAATTATCTTAAAATCACAATCGATTGTTAGAATTTAAATAAGATTTTATGAAAATACATTTTTTAGGTGAAATAAACATTATAGTTTAACAATTTGATCTGTTCTGATCGTTTACTTGCAATTTTCTATAATTACAAGCTCTTTCTTGGTTGGAATTCCAGTATTTTTTGTGAAAATTGATAGAAATATTATGTTTTGACAACTATATATATTTAATATACGCTAGAACCGATTAGAACTAGGATCAGTAGTAAATTAAGGAACTTTTTAAAAAGATTTTAACTAAATTCATGTTAATGCCGATGAATTGATCTAAAGACTCCAAAATAGGGTTCTTTAGATACATTTTTACGGGTAGTAAAAAGATTTTGAAAATTATATAAAAAAAGAAAAGTTTCTTTAAATATGATAAAAATCTTAAGCAAAAAAAATTATAACATTTAAAGATCTTGTTTGGGCATAATATGCTGACAAAACCATGCTAATTCCAAATAAAAGTATTCAAATATTTTCTAAATCGCCTAAACTACACCGAGAGTAAACTTATAATCAAAGTTTATAATGCTGCAGGCCTTCTCGTAAGAGGTGTGCGATCGCACGCCTTATATGACCACGCATTAAGTTCTTTGTTTTAACAACTTGACCATGGCTCTTTGCAAGTTTTGATAATTAGCGCGTTTAAAAAATGCGTTAAAAAATAAATAAATGCGATTTTTAAATTAACTGATTCCAATTACAATAAAACTCCCACAAAATTTCCTGAGTACTTTAATGCAACTTAATTAAAGGCAATCATCAAAAAAAAAATTTAGATTAGAGTTTAAGGCAAAATGAGTACAGAAGCCATCAAAAAATAATTACAAACCATTTTATCATGGAAATATAATTTCTAATTAAGAAATTATTTACTAAAAAAAAAGGAATTACAATAATCTTGAAATAATTGCATCTAGCAACTATTTTTTATCCCAAGGTGTGACATATCCTTTTTTTTTTAATGAACGTTGACTTGCATATCTTTATTTATTGACGAAAGTAACATAAGGATTTATATTAATACGTTTTTTAGGTAAAATGAACATTATAGTTTAACAATTTGATCTGTTCTGATCATTTATTTGCAATTTTCCATAATTATAAGCTCTTTCTTGGTCGGAATTCCAATTTTTATTTTTTAAAAACCTTTTTTTTACACATTTGCAAAGTGCGCGCAAATTAATGATAAATGCACAATAAAAAAACTTTTAAAAGTGCAAAAGTTTTAATATGCAAACAAACATTATTTCACTTTATGGAAAATAAGAAAGTTTTAAAAGAAGTTGAATTTTATTTATAATGAATACATTTGCTTTAAACTTTTAATGTAATTGCTAAAAACATAAAAGAAACCATCGTTAAACGTTACGATCGCTTTTCTCAATAAAAGAAAGCAATCGAAATGTTTGAGCATGGTTTCTTTTGAAGTTTTTTCAAAAGCATTCATTTTAAGTAAAATTATGTATGCTTTTGTGAGCGCATGCAAAAACCATGTTAAAACATAATTACTTTTTTCTATAGCGTATTTAGTTATTTTACTTAAAAGTGACGCTATCGAAAAAAGTACGTTTTGGCATTAATTTAAGTCTGTGAAATTAATTGTTTTTCATATTAAATATGTGTCTTTTATAATAAATAAAAACTAATGATCGCAAAGTTATTTTAAAAAAATTAAAAAAACGTGATGTTTGTTTTCCTGTCTGTCTTTTAAGAAATGCGCGCAAATTTGTTGATTTGTCGCACCCTGTATCCTATTAATTTTTTAATAAAATTTTAAACTTGCACCACAAAATTTTATTAAATTTTATGGTACTTTTAAACAGCCTAAGTTACTTACGTTTTTAAACATCAATTTCTAAAAAAATAAATAAAAAAATCTGTTGAGAGGGGGGGGGGACTCTTTCCCTCACAATGGATTCACCCTTGTATAAGCCTAATTATTTATGGGAAGGAATGATAAAGATTATTAGAGCTGTGATAATTTTTTTTTTTTACTTTCGTTTACAATTAAGTTTACATTAATTAATGTTTTGATTTTTTTTTCTGGTTTTTCCTTTATTTATTTTATCATTCTTTGAATATTTTATTTTTTTAGTTTAATTTTTGTATTATATATTATTTTAAGGATTTTATTCTCTTTTCAGTTTATGGATTTAAGATTTTAATTTACTTTGTTTTTTTTAACGCATTTTTTAAACGCGCTAATTATCAAAACTTGCAAAGAGCCATGGTCAAGTTATTAAAACAAAGAACTTTATGTGTGGTCATATAAGCCGTGCGATCGCACGCCTCTTACGAGAAGGCCTGATGCTGACTTTTGCTGTTATTGGTTGCACTTGTAATGCAAAACCAGGATCTCACATATCCTTTCACAAATTTTCATATCTGATACTGTCAACTGTATTGTTTAGTGTATTCTTGTACTTTTTTTTCATAACTTTAACAGGTTCTTATTGGTATGGAGTTGCTGACATTTTGAAAGTTTCTTTATCAAAAATTAAATGCAAAATATAATGATATTTCCTTTTTATCCATATCTAATTTAGCAAATTTAGCAATTTAAATTAAATCAGCGAAATCAAAAATTTTTAATAATAAAAAAACTCAAAAGCTCATCAAATATCTCTAATTAATACTGTCAGTTAATGAAAGTAATTGTTAATACTTTTTTTGACGGGGAAACAAAAAATAAAAATCTGCAATGTCTTCTTCTGGCAGATTTTCTGCTTAACTTGAGCTGTCTAATATCTCCAAAATAATGTACGACACAAGCAATAAAAAGGGTTTGATTTCGAATGATAAGACCAACCCTTATACTGGTGGAAGTTGTTGCTGCAATGAGAACCTCCCTAATTATTTAACTTTCTATCTTCAAACTTTCTGGTTTAAACTGATGCTTACTTTTTGAGATTTATTCATGAAAAGTATCATTTTTAATTGGGACCAAAATTTGACTCAACAATTAATCATGTAAAAACGAAATAATTATATTTGTGTAAAACAAATTAAAATTTGATACAACCTAACTGTAATTTAGCTCCTAAATTTTTTAGGTACAATAAGTTTCTCATTAAAGAATTTTTTTTTTTTGTTTTTTTTTGTTTTTAAATTTTATTTAGAAATAAAAAAGTATTTCTTTAAGAGTAAAAAAGTATTTCTTTAAGAGTAAAAAAGTAGAAATCATATTTCAATTGGTTAAATCTTTAAAAAAAAAAAATTAGGCAACTAATACATTTGATGGTCTAAGAAAACCAAATCCTTTTGTAGGGCAAAAATATTAAGGGACTTTGATTCATTGTGCTTCAACTTGTTCTCAAAACCCTTTGCACTAATGTCAAACAACAACTCTATCATATTGTAAAAATCATTTTTGTGGCTGTTGGAAGTTTTCTTTTTGATCTGAAAGCTCTAACTGTTGCATAAACATTAAAAGATTTAAACTTTTCCACTATGCTCCTTTCAGAAATCAGGTATAAGTAATACCAAAGAACACTGCAATTAGATGGTAGTTGGTTTGTAGCTAGATAGCTTAAAGGAGAGTTAAGCAGGTAAACACAAGCGCTATAGCTAATTTCTTTTTCCTCTACTTAATTTTGAGATTTTGTACGGATACAAAGATAATAAAAAGTGTTCGCTTGTTTAAAAAAAAATACAAAATAAATCAATGATTGCAATGTGAATAAAATGCAAACCACAACAATTCATACTGTAGTTAAACTGTTTAAAAATTAATTATGAATGACCACAAATATTTTATAAACATATTGATTTTTTAAAATTTATTTTGAAAACTTGCTTTAAAGAAAGAAATAAAAACTGTAAACTTCAAAGTAAAGCTTAAATTTACATGTAGCACTTCCCAAGAATCTGAAATTCTTTTTCACTTTTTTTTTTAATTTCCCAATAACTTAAGAAATTCTTTTTGTAGACTCTCTAAGTTTAGTAAAACTTTCAGTAACTTTCATAACTAATTAGTGGTTGCTTGCAGCCTTGTTTGAAGCAAAGATTTTTTTTTTTAAAAAAAAAAAAAAAAAAAAAAAAACAGAAAATGCACTGCAGTTTTTAAGCAAACATCATTTAAATAAACTTTTCATTTTTAAAAAGTACCTAAAAAATTGTTCATTATGCAAAAATTATTTGAAAGTAATTTAAAAAAACTTAATTCACAGTATTTAGTGTATTTTTTTTTAACTTTTTTTTTTTAGTAGTATTTTTAAAATAACGCTTTTTGTAGT
>NC_061159.1:21649642-21719642 GCF_022113875.1 Hydra vulgaris | reverse complement strand
TCAACTTGTTTGTTCATGTCTAGATTATACAACCTAATAAACATCTTTATCAACTTTTTAGTCGAAATTTATTGGAAGCAGATCCAGATTAGAAAAATAATAAACCAAGATGAGTACATATTTTTTCAAATAATTTTATAAAGGTCACTTTGTTATTACTTAAACTAAACTTAGAGTTAATAATTTTGGAAGTTTTTACTATAAAAATAATTACCAAGAAAAATACTGTATTATTACTAAGAAAAATATTGTATTAAAAATAAGTTTTATTACTAAGAAAAATACTGAAGTAGTTGATTGTGAGACGAAATCCTTTTAAATTAAAAGGATTTCGTCTCTCAATCAACAACTTCAGCATTTATTTTAAGTGTAAATAATTTTACAATTTAAACAATAAAAAACATTCGTTATAAATCTTCTTCATAGCAAATTATACTTCTTTAGAAACTTGTAAAAAATTTGTGGAAAAAATAAAGTCATGTAATTCAACCTTTCTTAAAATCCAACATATTTAATTATAATTAAGTCAAACGCTAAAAGAACATAAGAAAGCAAATTATCTTACAGAAAAAATTACGGAAAAACTTCAATGGGGAGGGGGAATCGCTTTTTTCAACGAAGAAAGTTTAAAAAGGTTAAAAAGGAAAGAAAAGGGTAAGTACAATCATTAGAGCAGATTAGCGGAGGGGATTATTTATATCGTACAAACGATAGAGCGGACTATAAAATCAGCTGAATTCTTTATAAGCGATCAGCCAAATAATTCAGCAGATCATATATACACAGAGAATGTATAAGTCTATGTGCTCCAAATAGAAAATTAATGGCAGAAACAACAGTTTAAAGACTTGTAAAAAGAGTCTTATGCAGAAATATTTTTTTTGTTTTATAGTAAACGCTTTACAATAAATTTTCGAAAGTTTAGGTATAAAATACAACTATTGATGGTCAAAAGAATACATCATCAGTAGTTTAGTCTTGTGCGCAAAAAGTATTTTTGTACAAGATTCAAGTTTCTAGACTATTGATTCTTTCTATTATTAGCTTTCAACTTGGAGAACATGTGATCTGCCAAAATATTTGGCAGATCACATATAAGAGGTTAGATAATTTTATAATCCGATCTTGTACCGTATAAGTGATCTGCTCAGCCAATCTGCACTGCACTGCTGATTATACCTACCCGTAAAAAGACTCTAGAGTCATGTCTCTTTAGTTTATTTTTGCAACAAAGTAATTTACAAAGTATATTATTACACCATGCTTAAACCTTGGTTAATGAGTACTATAAAAAAAGCAGGTAACGTGTGACAAAATTATGATACTTAAAAACACATAAAAACTTGTTAAGAGAGTTGGAGATAAACTTTATTCTACTTAATAGTCTTATTATTCAAAAATTATTGTCACATTTCCTTACGTATTTTGAGTAACGTTAACGCGTTTGCTTATTTTAAATAAAGTTAAAGTAATGTTTTGAGGAAATAATAAAATAACAATAAAAATCAACATTAAAAACCAGATATTATTGAAAACAAAGTTTTTCATTCCATACATATACTATCAAATATGTCCAATTGAAAATTACCGTGATTCTCTATTTAAATTGACAACCGACGGAAATAACAATGGGTGGTAAGGGCAGAATGTAATAACCAAGGGTTTTTTGGTTTTATCCTACGCAGCATATCCTACGTCAACTGATTGTCGAAGATCAGGATCAGCCACAGCTTCTTTAAAAGCTTCCAAGATCTGTCCAGCAAATAAATAATTTTTCAACCTTTTTAAAAAACGTAAATATTTTTATCCCAGGCTAATTTTTTTGTCTTATAAAAAAAGTTTTCTCTTAGCTACATTTTTCTTGAATACTTTTAACTTTTCTCACTATAACAGACTAAAATTGATTAAAAATGAAAAACAACAGTATACTGATGGTGCTTGTTACTAACTACTTTCCTAACCTTTCATTTTTTTTTCTTTTACAAACAAATTTATCATCTAGACTATCAACCTCTACTTTTATTGCTAAACTGAACAATCCATGTTTACTTTGAAAAACATGTGATTCTTAGAGTTAGAAAAAGTTTTAATACTCTATTAAATAAACTACTCAATAAATGATTACAGAAAGATTGAGTTTGAGAGCTTATAACCGCTATATAGATTTCAAAATTTTTTTTGTGAATAAGTTTTATCAAAAAAGCATAAAGTTTACAGAAAATATTCAAATTTACATTGAGATATTGTTCAAAAAACAACATATGTAAATGTGCTAGGTACTTTTACTTTTACATGAAAATTAAAAAAAAAAAAAAAAAAAACTTAATTCTTTCTAGTTTTAGATTCAATATTTGTTTGAAATACTTTTTTCAAGCATCTAATCTTTTTCAAATTAATCTCTATCTTTAGAAAGTTCGATTTACAGAAATCGCTCATTAAAAGCTGAACGTATTTGTAATTATTTTTGCAAAAAGTTTTTTATAACTTTTGTTTCAGGTGCCCCAAGGAGAACTAACGGTCATGTCACAGAGCACCGCGAGTTTAATTTTATTTAATTTAATTAGGACGTATTTAGTATAATTACCTATTTAATTTAATATAAAATAATATAAATATTGAACATAAACATTATTAACTTAAGAAGCTGTAGTTATAATTACAACTTTTTAAATTAATGTTTATGCTACAGCATAGCATTGAGGAATATAGCGAAGCTATAAAACGGGTGACACGGAACTTAGATCGCGAGAAAGATTTATTTTTTTGAAATTTATGTTTTAATTTAAAATGTACATGTTTTTATATAAAATTATGTACACTGAAAATACGTGATATTTCCCTAGGCCTCCCGTGAAGAATGCTTTTTTTTTTACATTTTTGGAATGATTATTCGGAATAATGAAGAGTTCTTTTACGATAACCAAAAAAAAAATTCTGTGGATGTGTTGCAAGGTCTTAGAACATGTTTCTATACACCGTGTGTAACAATGGCTGAAAAAAGACTCAACACCTGGTAAACCAGTATACAAAAGGTTATAGATCATCCAAGTCATACTTAAAAAATCCGGAAAATTGTTTAGGTAAAATATCCGGAAATATTTTACTCCTAATTTTGCTTATACCTGAATTGCTTTCAACTTTTTTTTTCTAGTGATGAATAGAGAAATTGTTACAAATAATTATACCTAAACTTTTACGTACAGAAAATGTTGAGAACATCCGGAAAAAACTAAAAGTTGAAAAAAATGGAATTTCGGAATTATGCAGAAAAGGATACCTGGGAAACGAATGAAAATTTTAGGTTGGTTCTCTTCTGATCCGATTAAAAAATGCTTAAAAATATCACATCAAGGTACTTATTTTATAATTGCTAAATCAATTAAAATAGTAACATTGCATCTGAGTGGTTATCTTCAGTGAACGCTTTTGAGCATGACCACTCTGATGCAAATCTGACGGTCTTTTGTTTTTTCTTTATTAAATAAGAGTTCGCAGAACATTTGATTCGACAGTTTACATTTAATTATTTTTTATTTCAAAAAAGCAAAACTCAACACTGGAAATAATTTTTATTAAACTTTGCATTACTTCACACTCCAAAAAGTCATAGAGAAAAAAAAATTCAGGGAAACTAAGCTTATATAAATGTTTTTTTTAAAAAACTATTTAGTACAAATATTATATCCTATTTATTACTTTTAAGATATAATATTTTTATTTAACTTTACGAGCTATTTAAAATTTATTAAAATATTGTTTATCTCAATTAACTAATTTTACAATAATAAATCAAAATTCAGTCAAAAATTTCCGCACGGTGTCGAGGCTTTCCATAAAAAAAAGCCTCAGGGTTATGACAAAGTGTGGGAATTCTAAAACTATGTTTAAATAGTTGTAACGTCACGCAGACGTTTAACATATTTAATATCTTGTTGTCAAGTACAAACTTTTAAAATCGTTTTTTCTATTAAAAAAAAAAGAAGCATAAATACAATTAAAAAGTTGTTTGAATGAAAGCAACTGACCAACAGTTAAGAAAAGTTTCAGCAATTTCTTCAACCTTTTCATCAGGGGCATATTTAAAAAACATCAAATAAATGACATATATGAAAATGAAAACCAAAGCCTTTAAAAAGCTGAAAAAATTCATCTTGCTTTTCTTTGTTCAAGTTACTATATGAAGTTTGCATAAACATCTTTAATAACAATAAATATTATATTCTCTTAATTACAAAATCATAAATAGTGATATAAACTTAGATCGGCAGTAAACGCATTTCAATGAAATAGGACACGGATTTCATATAAACCAAAGAGCGAAACCTAAAACATAAAAATACAGTTATCTTGACAATTTATACAACCTTATTCAGTAGGCACTTTTATTAAACAGATATATATTACTGCGCCCTAAAAAACGATATAATTGAAATAAAATTGAAACAAACAAATTTTTGTAGTAAATATGAATATTAATTAAAATTAATTTTATTAAAAACTAGCAAGCCTGCAAGAGCCCAAGATTTATTAAGAGCAAAGCCACCCAATGAAAATTTGAATGCAAGCGTCATTAAAAATGATTAAATGTGGATCACTTTTAATATTATTTTGCACTACTTTGATCAACAAACTTAACATCCCATCTTGAGTCAAATAACTTACCGTCAGAAAAAACAGTTTTCGATCTTCTCGCTCAACCGTTGTCTTGCCAACTGCTGAGACTAAAATATTTTATGCATCGAATGTAGGCGACAAGCCTAGGGCTATTACTCTTAACATATCTAAAACTTTAGCCTAAGTATATGCTGGCCTTCTCCATTTGCTTACTTCGTGTATTTCGGAAAGTTTTTGAGATTATCAAATCATTTCTTTTTAACTGTCTTATTTAAGTCATCATGGGAGGCCCTCTCTTTTTTATTTCAAGTAACTTCTGAGGTGCCTCAAGCTTTTATCCTTAGTCCTGCTTTGTTTCTTATCTTGATAATCTTCCTGACAATTGATTTTATTTGCTTTTTTGATAAAAAATCTTCTCTATTAGATAACCTTAATCTTAAATCTGATTCTATTATGATTAAAATACAATGATTGAATCTAGTTCCATCAACCAAAACTCGTTCTTGCTTGACTTGAAAATTCAGCTAAGCCTAATTTTTTAGTGTCAGCCTGCATGCTCTCAAATATTTTATGTCTAGTTTTTTTGTATGCACTTCAATCTTTTAGTACTACCATCTTTAGTTTTCCTGAAGCAACCTACAACTTTTAAAAATTTCTATTAACTGTTATGTATATGCATGCACACACATACATATACTATTTAAGGGTGGCCGTCATTTAAAGGTGATTTTAGAGAAATAAAAAGATGTCTATTATCTCTTACTTATATAAACACTTAAAAACATATCAGAAATCTAATGTCATATAGTTTCTTGCAGAAAATCCAGGTGATTTAAAGTGTCACAAAAACAGCAAAATTTATTACATTTCAAAATGCATTAAGTCAATTTGTATTTATCAGTTTTTAATTAAACTTTAGGATATTTGTGTGAATATTATAGTGAATCTAGACCAAGTTATTGATATTGGATAAAGTATTTGTTTTCAAAATTTTTTCAAAAATATTTTAAGTTTTAAAGAAATGTTATAAAACACAAACGAAAGTTTAAAAAGTTAAAATTCAAAAAACAAATCTTTAAACCCTTATGATTTTCTGTAATAAGTGTCAATGGGTTCTTTTTATTTTAAAATGTCACTGTAGCCCTTCTCCTTTGCTCTGGATGGATTTTCTTCGCTTTTTCATACTTTTTTTATAAGAGAAAGAACCACTTGAAGGGATTATATTATCCATGAATACTTTGAATAGTAACTAAAAGCCTTGCTATGTAAATTTAAAAAAATAAATAGCCTAAAAAGTTATCAAAACTGACTAAAAAGGTTAAGTAAATAATTAAATTTTTTGGGGGAATAAAAGCACACAGAATGCTGTTTTAATAATAAAAAAAAATTTCTTTCAAAAATCATTTTTTCATGATTACCACCTTAATTTTAAATAACCTATGAAAAAACAGAGAAGGCCAGTTGAGTCAAGGAGGATACTTTAATTGCAATTAAAACGCTTTCAACTCTGAAATACAAATTTTGATGAACAAGTTCACTGCATAGATGAACAAGTTGAAACAAGTGTTCAACCACTACAGCAAATATACTTTTTGTAAAATTTAAGTTGGTTTCTATGACATTCAATTTGATTAGTCTGTGGAACATTTTTTTCATTAAGGAATTTTAACTCGCCACTACGCTACTGTTAAAAATTATTTGTTTAAACTGTTTTTACTTAAAAGAAAAAAGTTACACTAACCTTCACATAAAGTTCATATAAAAGTTATGACAAACAAAATCAATTACATTTTAAAAAAGTTTAACAACATATCCTTCCAGAATTGAGCAATTTAGACAGATTATTACTTTCTTATTTAAATGAATGGAAAAAAATTTTAAAAAATTTAAAAAAAGTGTTATTTTCTTATAACATGGAAGAAATGAAGCAACTCTCTCATGACATTCTAGAAGAGTTAAGAACCGAGTATGCTTATAATATAACTACCACAAGATTGATATTTAAGAGGTTTATAAGCTCCTTTAAAGTTATGACAAAGATATTTGTTTCAATAAAATTAATATATCATTATTATATCATTC
Source organism: Hydra vulgaris (assembly GCF_022113875.1). NCBI lineage: Eukaryota > Metazoa > Cnidaria > Hydrozoa > Anthoathecata > Hydridae > Hydra > Hydra vulgaris. Next base: position 21,712,946 of record NC_061159.1, on the reverse strand, counting down.
TATAATTATTTAACTGTAATATATTTATAATGTATTATGTACTTATATATATATATATATATATATATATATATATATATATATATATATATATATATATATATATATATATATATATATATTAAATGAATAAATATTGTGAGAAAAAATATATAAACGAAACAAAAAAACAAACCTGCACAAGTTGTTGTTTTGTTCTATATCCTTTCGAAGTTGTAGCAAATGATGCAACATTCTTTTCTTTTAGTTTTTAAAAAAAACAAAAAACAAAGGAAAAAAAAAAATTTCTTTAAAAGCGTTTTTTTTTTTTTACAAACCTTTTTTTCATTTTCTTTTATTTATCTATTTTTTAATTGAAAAAGGTTTTCACTTATTTCACTTTTTCAAAATAAAACAGTTCAATGAAAAAAAAAAAAAAAAAAAAAAAAAAAAAAAAACTTTTAACACTCTTTAAATAAAAACAAGTCCTAACAAAATCTCAGCATTAATGCTTTAAATACCACCAATATTCAAGTGACCACGCCATGTCATGGAATAACACCTTCACCTATATGTACACATATATATACAAAAAAATATTAGTTGAGAAAATAAAATAGCTTAAAAGGGGTATCCTTTATTCTTAAGTTAAAAAAATCTACACAAAAGCTCAAAAAGTCTCGCTGGTTGTTTCGAAAAGCAAACCCAAGTTTTTTTTTATACAAATAGTCTGATGTTCGAATGTATTGAAAAGTTAAACTCCAAAATGAAAATTCGTAAACTTGTCTTTCAAGAAAACAACTTCTCAGCAAATAATTGAAGGGAGAGCTAAAAATAAAATATCCAATGTAACCAAATAATGCGTATCTTCTACAAGATACTGGAAGCAAAATTGACATTAATTTCTGGAGATGTCAACTAGGCTTCACAATCCCCCCAAAGAAAATACCTGGAAACTTAATAAGGAGCGTATCTGCCACCTCGAACACCTCCACGACTGCCTCTTTGTGGTTGTGGGGCTGCATAGCCACCACCATAACCATATCCATAGTCATAAGCACCACCATATCCAGGACCATATCCATACCCATCCCAACCTCCATAACCACCATAACTATATGGACTGTAAGCAGCACCGTACGCTCCACGAGCAGCATATCCAGCACCTCTCTTACCACCACCAACTGAAAATTAAATAAAAAAATTGTTAGTTATATTGATAACCTATAAATTAAACATTTCTGATTAAAAATCTATAATTTAAAAAAATTTTAAATTTTCTAAAAACTATTTATAAAGCTATACCGAAAGCAAAAAATCATCAGGGTGTTAACAACTTATATCAGATTCAGATTTACGATGTTTACTAGACACCTAGAAAACATGGGTAGTAGTAACAGTATTGAAAACAGCCAAACTGAATTAATTCTAAGAGAGTTTCCAGATAATTATTGAAATTGTGAAAAAAAGAAATAAAATCGAAATTGTGAAAAAAGAAATAGTATCAAATATCTTAAAAGCAGTATAAGATCGAAATTAAAAGAAAATGATTAACATTGAAATAATTAAAAATTGAATATTAAAAATTAAAAAAACAATGATTCAATTTTTTTTATTGATTGACTGCTTGCCCAAACCAAACTCTCAGTCAATGTAGCTCTATTCTTTGCATTTGGCAGTCGATTAGCAGCTCTCCTTGCCTGTTTTTTGATACTATTCCTAAATTCGAAATTTTAATATTATTTCTGTATATTTTTAACATTATTCCTTCTAAATGAATTTTTTTTTTTGAATTAATTCCTTAAAATCAATTTCTTGATATTAAACCCAAAAAATGTTTCAACCAAAAAAATTTCGATAATCATCTGTTTTTCGAGCAATTTTATTTTCAATACTATTCTGTTTTCCTGAAAACATTATTATTATGCACGACAATGAAACAAATTAAGTTAATTGATTTCTTTTAATAAGAAAAAAAGTGTTGTCATTAGCAATAAACATAAAAGAAATTAAATATACATAAATTTATAAAGAATTTTTCTATTTAATTTACAAATAGAAAAATTAATATTTTTTTTTTACAAATGCAAAATTCATGCAATGAAAAATGCAAAATTTATGAAATAATTTGTTTAAAATACCTACTATACTAGATATTTACATATAATTTTATATTATAATAAAAATTATAGTATAAAATAGATTAAAAAAAAAAACAACGAATATCCATGTAAAAAAGTTCAATGCAAATTAAAACCTTTAGTTTTAAAAATATAAGGTTTTTATGTTAAAAACTTCAATATTCAAAAACTTTTTATATAGCATATAGTGTTTTATTTTCATAAATTAAAATATTGTTTTAGCTATTTAAAAAAATACATGAAGATTGTGGCAACTGTCAAATAAGTTTTGTTAAAAATTCATTACTATTAAGCTTTTATTTTTTACATTTATAATATAAACATGAAAATAAATATAAAAGAAGACAATATGTAAATAATCATTTAAACTTTTTAAAACTGTTTAAAAATGATATACCCAATTAGAGTAGATCAAAGTATTAAAGTCATTTAAATTTTAATTGCAAACAATTGTCTTTTGTTGTTTTCTCTTTAATATATCACACAAAGAAAAAAAGCAATTTATATGAAAAAAACTTCAGAAAAATGCTGAAAATGAAACAAGTTAAACAATTACAATTTAACATTCATATTCATAAATATAAAAAATGTCAAATTTTTTACTTATTTTTTACCCTAATTTGCTTAAATTTTAGTTTTAAAGTTTAGTAAGAATGCAATTGCCGTTTTTTTGTTACATTAAATTTCTAAATTCTTAATATTACAAAAACATAAATAAAAATATGTTTACCAGAGTGCGACAAATCAGTTTTTTTAAAATAAACGTTGACTTTGGTATCTTTATTTATTGATGAACATCTAACTTTAGGGGTACATGCCAAATAAACCAGTTTATTTTCAATTCTTTTAAATTCAAATAGTTATAAGGGAGTTTCACTTTCAAATAACTTTTATTCTAGTTAATAAGTTATTAGATATATCAAACATATTTAATGAATTTTAACACATTTTTATTCATTCAAAATAATTTTTCACGCATCTGCAAAATGCACACAAATCAATGATAATTAATACCATAGATTATGCAGGTCATATTTTTAAAATTGAAAGAATTGTTTGGGTAAATTATCTGGAAAAAATACGGAATATATTTTTCCTTAATTTTGCTTTTAGCTGAGTTATTACCAATTTTTTTTTTAACTTTCTTAATTTTTGTTTATTTTGGATATCCAGAAAAACTAAACTTTTGTTCATTTTGGATATCCAGAAAAACTAAAAGTTGATAAAAATATCAGAGTTCCGGAAATATCCGGAAAATGGTAATTCATGTAATATGCAATAACTTTATGAATATAAACTGTTATCCATCAATACAAAATAGTGACTTTTTCTCTATTTAGTTAAATTGAAACTTGAATAAATTAAAATAAAAGGGAACTAAAAATAAAATAAAAGTTGTTTTGACACTTCTTTTTTTAAACCTTTAAAAATTACTAATAATATGAAGTATTTAATAAGTTATTATATTAAGTTAGTAACATAATATAAGTTACTTAATAATTAAGTTATAGTTAGTAAAAATAATAAATAAATTTATTATTAATAATAATAATATAATAATTTATTATTAATAATAATAAGTTAGTAATATAATATAGTTACTTGATAATTAAGTTACTTAATATAATATTATTACAAGGTTCCCACTATTAAAACTGAGGCTAAAAGTAAGGATTTTAAGGAGATTTAAGGAGATATTTTCCTAATATTTAAGTAGATTTGGTCGCGAACAACAACTTTTTGAAAGAAAAAGTAAGAAGAATTAAGAAAACAATTGCATTAAAAACAGAATCAATTTTTTTTCAATAAATTTTAAATATAAACAGAGAAATTATTAAAAATTAATATTTTACTTAATATATATATATATTTAACTATCAAAAAATTTATATATATATATGCTTAAATATCAAAGAATATATTTTCTTCTTTATTAATAAGTATAACCACTTTAATAAAACTTCCTAGATGATTGAAAATAATAGTAATAATAACAATAATAATAATAATAAGGAGAAATTAAGGAGAGCAGTAAAATTTTAAGGTAAAATTAAGCAGTAAAAGGTTATTTAAGGACATTTAAGGAGGTTTTTATTATTTAAGGATATTTAAGGTTTTTAAGGAGGAGTGAGAACCCTGTATTATATTTATAATATTAACTATTTAATAATAAAAATATCATATTATTGGCATCATTGAACGCAAAATAAAAAATGAAAACTATAACAAACATAAACAGTTCTATATGTTCTATAATTTATCCAGAATTCAAGTAAGGCATTTGTTTTGCTGTTTATAAATTATTTGAAATAGCAAATTAAATTCTAAGATCAATAAAAAACTTCTGACCTCAGACACTGTCAGATTTTAGCCTTATTAGCATCAAAAAAGATTGCATGCTTTCTAGTCTGATAGCATCAACAGTAGGTGTTGTTATAAATAGGATAAATCTAAAACAACTACCTACAAGCCAGCTACTAACTTTTCACTTTATTGACAGTCACCAAAGCATTTACATCTTGATCTATCCAAAAAAAATCTTAAACAAATAAATCCTAGGCAAGACAGAAAACTGATATATTAATAAAAATTCAAAAAGAATGTTTGTTTGTTTTTTTTAAAAAAAATAATACTTTTATTTGAAAAAAAGAACATGTGTTGTGTATAAACACTTTAAGGCTGTTCAGCCATGAACAAAATCTTTTTTTTTAAATATAAAAGATTAAAATGTTATAAAAATATGGTTGTTAAAGTTAATGAAAAAGTTTCATATACTGAATCATTCGGTTTAACACATGGAACCATAATCAGTGACGTATCCAGAGGTTTTTTGGGCATACCGGTTTAAAAGTCCTCTCTACGTTAGGAGGGTCTTTTTTTTTTAAAACATGAATTTAAAAGATATATAAACATAAATTGCCCTAGTATTTTACATTTTTCCAAATGAAAATGTAAATAATTAATGAAAATGTAAATAATTAACCAAAATGCAAGAGAAGCATTAACAATAAACAAGCGATAACTATAACATTTTATTTTACAACATCAGTTTACATTTTATACAAGCGATAACTATAACATTTAATAAACAATATTATGTTTCTTTTATATAGACTAAAAAGATTTAATACATAGCTTATTTATTGCATAACAAGGTCAAATCATTCAAAATTTTGATTAATTCATTCAAAGTTGATAACTTTTTTTTCTTGTACTTCTCTTACTTTTCAAATTAAGTTTTTTGTCGTGATTATTTATGTTATTATGTTTTAAAAAACTTTTATTTATTTTATTAAAGTATTTTAGGTGCAATTTTGCTGTTATTTGAAATGAAAAAGTTTAAAGCTCATATAGTTAAATTGCATTGTGAACTATAGTTACAAAAACATAAGCGGAGGAGAAAAACTTATATTAAGAGTATTTTTAAAAAGTTGATGTTTTTATTCAGAAATATAAAATGCTAAGTGTTTCATACTTTAATCCAATCAAAGCATGCATTTTACATTTAAATCCAATTGTAACATATTCCATATTTCATCCATGTAAATTCGAATTAAGCACTCTGATTGACTTAAAATACATTTATAATCTGTTTTAAAAGTTGTTTTTCAAATATTGGTTTTTTTAAGTGACATTAATAACATAACAAAATTTATAATCATAATTATCATAACAAATTTTATCACAAAACAGCAAGACAATAAGTAATAATTATTTTATTTTAATTTTTTAGGTGCTAATATAAAATTATTTTAAATTGAGTTTGGGCAGAAAATTTTGGGGTATATATCGGTATCAAAATCAGTCTGGATATATTGTTGATGCTTCAGTTAAGCAAGGTAAATTTTGAAAATTTTATTTACGCTTGCTAAATAATACATCTTGACATCTGAATGTAGTTTGATCAGTGGTGTACACTGGTTTAGATGTTTGAGTTTTGACATTTGCAGGCATTTTGCTAACTTTAGTATGTTCATGAGAAATGCCAAATGAGAATGTTTTGCAAAGAGTTGTGGAGATTGGAGCTTGTTAACCTACAGCTGTTGATGGTAAACCTACAGCTTAGTAAAATAATTCTATTTTATGTTCTATTTTTAAAGTGAAGAGTGTGATTTTTATATTTATAAATATAATAGTTATTATTAATCTTTAAAAAGTATTTATAACAATAACTATGATATTCATAATATTTTAAGAAATCGTGAAGTTTCTATATATAAGAGTACAAAAATGAACTCTAAACTGTAAATATACTTAAAAAATATATCATAAAAAACATACTTTCATTGGTTGGCACAGATTTTTTTAACTCTATTCGCCTTCCGCCAAATTCAAATGTAGCATGTTGAATAGCCATTTTATCAGCCATGTCTTCACTAGAAACCATAATAAATCCATAACCTTTATTTTCCTCTAATTTATTTCCCTGTTCATCCTTTTTTTTAATGAGCTGGACTGACTCAATAACACCAAATTTTTTAGGGTGACGACATTCAAAGTATTTTCTTATATCATCTTCGCTACAATTATTTTTTGGAAGATTAGCAATAAATAGTTTTTTTGTTTTTTCATGGGCCCCAGGAGACTGATTATCTTTGGGAACAGCCCTGTTAACATCTAATAAACGCCCTTTAAAATTTAAGTCTTTTCTCCTTAACAGTACTTCATCTACCATTTCAGATGTTTCAAAAGTGATAAATCCAAAATGACTTTTCTTATCCGTATCTTTTTTAATTATTACATGATCTGACACTTTTCCATTGGCAACTTGTTCAAAAAATGTTTTTAACTCTTCATCAGTAGAATCTGTTGTAATTCCTCCAACAAACATTTTTTTCATTTCCTCTTTGTCAAGTATAGGATCTCTTATATATTCTGTATTTTCTGTTGTCGTGGTATTTACGGTAGTTTCAGATGTTGCTTCAGATTGTTGATCAGGAACGACTTCTCCATTTTCGTCACCCATTTTTTAATACTAAATAAAATCCAGTTTTAAAAAGTTATAACACAACAATTAAAAGAGAGTATCGCTTTATCGCCAAATAAAACCTAAAAGCATAAAATAATCATTCAAAGCATAATGAAAGAAAAATTCTTTATAGAGAAAAATGTTAATTTAAAGAAAACTTTTTACGCTTATCATTCGTTCATATTATAAATAACATATAATTTAATCAGTTACTTGTATCTGCAAATTAATTATACAATGTAAAAATTTCATATCTAATAAAGCCTGACCCTGCCGCAGCTTACTGAACCAAAGAAATTGGCGAGAAAGAAAAATGGCCTTCTATAATGGCGCTAAAACCTGTGAGGGAGAAACTTTCTCTTTTGTTCGAGTTAATAATAAAAGTGTTTCATAAAAAGACTTTAAGTTAATCAAGTTTTGCACGTGACATTTGCATAATTCTTTACGGGGGTTTGTTAGTAAATTTATTTAATTCCTTTATAATTTTTTACGTTATTTATCAAAAAAATTCACTTTAAGATATTTTTCATAAGATACACATTAGCAAACGTTTAGTAGTTTTTTTAAAGCAAAACAATGGAAACAAGAATATGCAGGGTTAGCAATAGGGTATCCGCAAACGGGTCTCGAATAAATTTTGAAAACCAACTCTACTTACTTTTTTTTTATTTTATCTTTATTTTTATGTGATATTTGAGGTGGTCTAAGAACTACTTACGGTCTTATCACAGAGCACCGAGGAAGAGCATTTAACTAAGAGAGTTGCCTCCTATATTAACAATTTCTTACTTGGCCAGAGCCGGCATCGAGCTACTAACCTCTTAGTCTGAGCAATAAACTCTAATCACTTATTTAAAGTGATCTTCAGAAATTTAAAAGAAGTTTAATTAACTATTAAAAGAGATAAGCACTTTTTTAACAATTTATTCCAAAAAAACATTTTGAGGACTCTGTTTCAATGTCTTCCACGGGGTTCTCTTTGTGTTTGGGTTTAACATCACTGCACCCACGGTTGCAATAAAACAACACGGTAATAAAGTAACTCAATCCGGCGATTAGATAAGTAAATTGTTTGATAACAAAAAAAGATTAAGAAGAGAATGCACTTTAAATTATTTTTTTTGTCTCTCTTTCTTGTTAAATTGAATTAGCAAACAAGCTAGCCTTCAAGTTAAACAAACATTGCTCGTAAAAGAACAAACATTGCTCATCAAGAAAGTAGGCTAACCGATTAAGTTTGCTTTAAAGCTAGCCAAGCTGTATAGTGAATAAACTTTAATGATGCCAAGAAAAGACTTTTCAAAAGTAGTTTTAATGGAGTAGTGTATGAAATTTGTATAAAGCCAACCTTACTTAATGGTAATTTAAATAATGGGTTGCTAAGGAATGCCACATGTCATTCAAATAGTTATTTACATGAATCAACGTGACATAATAAAGTGATCGTAAATAAATTATACGATATTTTCAAGATCATATAATTATTGCTAATTATATTAACATTTTATTGAGGCTTAACAACTTCCAGCTAAAAAATAAATAGAGAGGCAGACAATATTTCTAAAGCACTGTGTTAAAATAAGTTAAAAAACATAGTACAAATTATAATGAGCGTAACAAAAGGTATTATTGTTGATAACAATGAAAAAAACAACACTGTGTTACAAAATTTTCGATTTTTTTTTTCAAATTTATAAAAAATAAAAAAATAAAATATCCTATTATTCTAAATATCCTTATTATTATTATTATTATATATATATATATATATATATATATATATATATATATATATATATATATATATATATATATATATATATATATATATATATATATATATATCAGTCGTAGAAACTGTAAGTTGTAGAAAGCCGTAGAAGGTTGTAGGAACTCTAAACTCTAAATAATTCAAAATAAGTTCCTAAAATTATTTTAAATTTGTTAGGAAATAAATTAGATATCGTAAAATATTTGAAAGTAATTTTAGATAAACAAAGAGCAGTATAATAACACTTTCGCGGAAAGTGTGGAGTTTTCCTCTACACTTGTGTGCAGCTATCACTCCTAGACACAGGTGTGGACTTATTTTGCACATTTTTGTGAAAATTAACTTTTTCTAACTCGAATTCTGCAGAGAAGTCTGGAGTTATTTTGCACAGTCTTGTGCAAAATAACTCCACACTTATGCATGTACTGCATAAGTACATGCAGTAATATTTAATATTTAAAAATAAATTTTATCATATATATTCTTACTTGGTTAAATAAGATAAGTTTTGTGAATATGTTAAATTACCTGATGAAATGTTTACAAAATGTTTAAAATTTTTACTTTTAATTATACTATTACACTATATAATTGTTTTGTATTTTTTACAAAAATATGAAACAAGTTTTTTTATCAGAATTTTTGTAAGATAATAACTTAATTCATTATTTAATAACATACAATAAAACAAAAAAACAATTTATAGCAATAAACAAGCTTTATATCTGAAATATTTTATTCATTTTTTATGAAAATTAATCTAATTTAAAGTGATAATTAAAAATAAACAAACTATAAATTTAATATATTTTTTTTAATTCAGAAGCATCTCAATTAATTTGTTTAATTTTTTCTTCTGAATTCTTTGTAGTAAAACACTTTTAAATTGAAATAAAAACATATATTACTTTTATGCTTTTATTTTTTCTGGTTAACTTTTTATTCATTTTGTCATTCCTTAAAATATTTGGGTTGATGTCTTTTCCTCCTCAGCTGAAAAATAGGCCTTTTAGGTAACCTCCTGAATTCAAGCCTCATTCTAATCTATGGTTTTTTACAATCTTGTACAGCTGCTATATCTAATTGTAATCATTTTTTTTTTCATCTTTTTCAAAAAACAACTCTCTTGAGAACAAACAGCTATTTATCACTGCAAGAAATCGATGTAAAAAGGTCATGTCAGATGCACTAGGCTCCATTATTCTCAGTTCACTAAATCTCATATCTCAGAAGTTAGGCTCTAGAGACTTTTGGAAAATCTTCAACAGTGTTGTTAACAAAGGCAGGTCTAACATTCCCTCTCTTATTCACGGGATTGATCTTATTACCTCTCCCAGAAATAAGGCAAAACTATTTGCAAATAGCTTCTCTTCCAACTCAAATCTCAAATCTTATGGCCATTTTTTTCCTTCCATTCCAATTAAACAGTTTAACCCATTGTTAGGCATTCAAATCACTTCAACTTCCGTTTCTAAAGCCATATCTCAATAAAACTCTTCTATGGCTTGTGGTTCAGACAACATTCTTGTCACAGTCGTACAAAACTGTTCTCCAGAGCTCTCCTTAATTCTCTCAACACTATTTAATAAGTGCTTGATTAAGTATTGTTTTCCTTCCTGCTGGAATGGTATCTGTTGTTCCAATTTTCAAAAACTCTGGTGAAAATTCTGACCCCTCCAATTATCATTCAATCAGTCTCCTTTCTGTTATTAGCAAGAGCTTTGAGTCTTTGATCAACAAATTTCTCACATCCCATCTTGAGTCAAATTACTTACTGTCAGACAATCAATATGGTTTTCATTCCTCTCACTCTATGGCTGACTTGCTAACTGCTGTAACTAAAATATTTTATCAGACATCAGATGGAGGGGGAGAGGCTAGGGCTAATGTTCTTGACATATCTAAGACTTACAACAAAGTTTGGCATGCTGGTCTTTTCCATAAGCTTGTTTCATATGGTGTATCTGGGAAAATTTTTGAGAATATTAAATTGTTTCTTTTTAACCGCTTTATCAAAGTCATCCTTGAAGGCTAACATTCTTTTTTATCTCAAGGTTCTATTCTTGGTCTTGTTTTGTTTCTTATCTGCATTAATGATCTTCCCGAAAATCTTATATCTAAAGTAGCTCTTTTTGCTGATGACTCAACTTAATACTCCTGTCTTGAAAAAAGTCTTCTCATTTCAATCGCTTAGAACAGACAGCTGATCTTGAATTTGATCTCTCTTTCAACACTCCTATATTAATGAATGGCAATCCTCTCACTGAGCCCTCTTCTTTATGTTTTCTTGGATTGTTGCTTACTACTGACCTTTCATTGAAACTAGAGGTGTACCGGATATTTTTGCCGGATATGCCGGATATTGAACTTTTTTAAAGTTATATAAGTGTTTATGAAGAAAAAACAAGTCTTCCCATTCTACATTAAACAGTGTTCAAGATTTAAAAAAATAAAATCAATAAAAAAACTGGTATAAACACAAGTATATGCGCTAAGGAAAAATAAGGAAAAATTGTTTTTACAGCCGAATTTTTTTATTACTATTTTCTATATTTCGTCAGCAAATATCCCATGTCATACAGTTTTTCTCTTGATTTTTTAAAGTAAGATCTTGAATACTATTTTATGTAGACTGGCAAGACTTGTTTTTTTTTTCATAAACACTTATAGAACTTTAGAAAAGTTCAATATCCGGCATATCCAGCAAAAATATCCGGTACACCTCTAATTGAAACCATATATACAATTGATTATTAAATTAGCATCTTCTAAGGTTGCTTCTCTTTATCATGCTTGCCATTTTCTCCTGATTCCATTCTCTACCTCTGCAAATCTCTTATTTGTCCCTGTATGGAATACGGTTTTGTATTAATTTTAATGCTTTTTTTTTAAATCTAAAAATGTCTACTATCTTTAAATATCTCCAAAAGTTCTTTGATTTATTAAATGTATTCTGTTAAAAAAGAATAGTGCTACTACAATACAAACAAAATGTATTTTCATCAGTGTCTATAGCATATCTATTTAGTTTAGGTAACAAGTTTGACATTTTAAGTAGGCTACAATCATGACATTCTAGGTAGGCTACAATCATGACATTCTAGGTAGGCTACAATCATGACATTCTAAGTAGGCTACAATCATGACATTTGCATTCAACTTGTCCATACAGATTAGCAACCATTGCATTGGATAAAATAACATTTTGGAATTTAAGATTGTGTATCTTTTTGTGACCATTTTGCTTTATTCATTGTTAAAAATGTGGTCTACAAAGGGACAAACTATCCAATCAATAAATCAAAACAGCTTTTAATGCTGCTCTTTTTTAGTAAGCTGTAATGCAATATTCTTCTAACTTAATGGAAGATAATAGCTATGTGTTAAAATCATTTTGCAAATATCCAAAATGACTGAAAATTTTTTCCATGATAAAATCTTCTATATAATATTGCCAAACTTAATAGTAGTGTCCCTTGGAGCGTATTTGACACGAAACCCTTGGCAGCCATTGCAACCGAGGTATTGGCAAGAAAGAGTCGCAGCACTATAAGAATACGTGAACGAATATCTAACGTACGTAAATTTTAAACTAAGTAAGGTTAAAGCAAATGTTAAAACATACTGAAACATTTATTATGTTTTACAGTTTGATTTTTACTTGAAAATTACATTGTGTCAACCTCTCCTTAATTTTGATCTAACAATTTTTTCCTTAAAAAAATTACTACATTATTATAAAATCTACACATAATGATATGCCGGTGTAGCTCGAGTGGATAAGGCGGCGAACTTCTGAACAAGGAGCTAGAGGTTCGACTCCTACCAATGGCGGCTATTTTTTTTAATTTTTTTAATTATTTTAAAATACAAAATACTTTCGAAGTTTTATAAAGATTATATACAAACATATGTAACGATGTTATGCACTCACAAAAGAAAAGATTTTAAGAAAGCTAAAACTTCATAAAACATTTAAAAAAAAAAAAAAACATCACTAGGAGAAAAAATATGTTGCGTATCTATGATAATTGAGACACTTATGTTATTAATGTGCTCATGTAATTAGTCCTAATAAGCTGCGGATGGTCTGAAAAAAAAGTTGTCTGAAACTTAATAAAGAAAAAACTTAACAAGACAGCCCTGCTACTTCAGAAGATGCTGCTGTGGAGGCAAAAAAAAAAAAAAAAGCCTGTAGCTAGATAAAACTTTAAAACTTTCTTTTGGCAATTAAAAGTTTATTTTGCTACATTAACTTTTTTACTATAAATATATACAGCAACTGTTTTTCAAAACGCCTTAATATGCTTATGACGTAATTAAAAAAAAAAACGCAATTAAAAATAAAATTGTTTGGAAAAACTCTTCGTAAAACGTTTTTTGAAACAAGTAACTTTTATTTAGTTTTTTTTTTCTTTTGTGCAACTTTCTTTTCAATAAATTTCTTTACCTTTCAGAATATAACCATTTTTAACAATGCTATAGAAAAAAACAGTAAATTGATTAGTAGTATTTCAATTATATTAATTAGATTAAATTATATATATTAAATTATATATTATATATATATTAAATTAAATAGATAAATAAATTGATATACAGTTAATACATGTGTATTTTTTTTTTTTGAAAAAACTTAGTGACAAAATAGACTAATTAGATAAGTCGTTAAGTAGAATGCTAAGAATATATTTATGGTGGTTATTGTTGTTAAGGGTGATTAATATGCAAATAAATTAAAAGCTAATCAGGGTTTTGAATAAATTATAAACTAATCAGGGAAGTTTTATTTGTAAACCTAATAAATAGGAAGATAACATATAATTCAGGTAGACATTGTTTTCACTTTTTCGCCAAACTTTGATATATTTGATATTAAAAAATATGACCTTTCCAATAATTACAGATGGTAGTGTATTAACCTTTTTTTTCGGAACCACAATCCGTTATGATTTGTTTTTTAACAATGTGAACGAAAGTCTATTCAATTATCTAAATATGTAAACTTTAAGTTCTTTAATTATCAATCAGTATTATTATGAAGTAGATGACATCAAATTCTACCGATTTATTTTTACTTAAAAATTTCATTGCGACAATATCTCTTTATTTTAAAGCATTAAATGTTGTTTTTTAAAGTTTAATAAGTTTTCTGTTTATTAAATAGTGTAAAAAGATGATATAGCATTCCAAAGCAATTGAAGTGCTTCGCTTGGGTTCAAAACCTTTTGCATACACAATTTTTTTTTAAAATCTTATCCTGTTTTCTAGAAAACAAAGAAAAACAAGTTTAAATGCATATAGATGTTATACGCATTACATAAAAATAAAGATATAATATACTATAACAAACCAAACGGAGAGAATTTTTTAAAACGTTTTTTAAAATTTCTAAAAACATAAAAACGCTGTACTTGATTCACGTGTGAATAAAACGATGATTTATTTTAGCCGCTTTTAATTGAAATCAACCAAGATATGCTGCCCTCCCCTAACCCCGTGAATCAAGCACACCACCCTAAAATTTAACTAAAGTTAAAAAATATATAAATTAATTTTTAGAACTTTAAGAGGGTGGACCCAAAACTCAGTTTTTGTTTATTCCGCTATTTTGATTGATGTTTTTGTAAAGCAGTAAACCTTAAAAACACATAGAAGCTTTAAGGTGTTTAAGCTATAATTTTATAAAACGTGTTTAAGCTAAAATAGACTTTTAAGTCTTTTAACTACTAAACTTTCACGTAAAATGAAACTTTTTGTCATTTACTGAATGTGTTAAATTATAAAACTGTGCAACAGTTTTATAATTTAAGACAAATCTTATATGTTTAATTGAAAAAGTGAATATTTTAAAAATTAATTATGTCTATATATATATTAGATGTTCAAGAGATCAGAGCCGAAGAGCTCTTGCCAAGTAAGCTAACTTTGTATGAGAAGGATATGTTACAAAGATATATATTTCACCAATTTCAGCAATTTGTTAATTATAACTTTTTTTTAATGTTTAGCGGAAGTAATGGACAAGCTAAGTCAGGAATTTTTTTGTTGTTGTTGTTTTTTTTTTTTGTGTGCAAATATAGTTATGCTTTTTTAGTTTTTTTAAAGTTATTTAGCAACTGACTTTTGTCAGTTGTGACAGTTTGTCAGTCAGCAAGTGACTTTTGTAACTTTCAAATTTATTTTATTTAGAAAAATTAGAAGATTCAGTTGAGAATCTATGTAAGCAATTTGTTATTGTTGTTGTCATGCTTTTTATTTTTTTTATTACATATTTATTTAACATAAAGTTATTCTATATATGGCAAGTTAGTTTATTTTAATGTTTATAAGTTTTTCATTTTATTTAGAAAAAGTAGAACATTCAATGGGTAAACAGAATTTGATTATATTTCATTTGTGTATTATAGATAAAGATATAGCATTTTACTTTCAAAAAAAAAAAGGTCTACTCTTTGGTCTTTTAGCTTTTTTGATACAATTTTTAGCATTTTTTTTATAGGGCTTATACTTCAACAGCTAAGTAAATTACTATAATGTTCTTATTTATTTTAATTTTTTCTTTTTTTTTTGGAACTTTTTTCTTTTTTTTTTTTTTGGTTTGTTTTGCTTCGTATATTATATGTATATTATAATATTCTGCATGTTAGTTTCTTTCTTAATGTTAATGAGTTTTTTTTTATTCTATTTAGAAAAATTAGAAAATTCAATTGGTAAGCAAAGTTCACTTATGTTTCATTTTGTTTAATTTTATTACACTTTTTTTGATGTTTGTGTGCGGTTTTATCACTTAAAATAAACTGTTTAATTGATTAGTATATGTTAGTTTATGTAAATATATTTTTTACATCCACTATAGCGTCATCTGCAGTACCATCTGGTAATGTGTTTTGCATTCTTATGCAGTTTTAAGAGTGTTATGTGTGTTAAAACTTAAAGATAGCATATCTTAATTTACAGATTACTTTATTTTTTTTTTTGTCTCTACATTAACACCTCAAGCAATAATATCAGGTAATCTGTTTAGCATACTTATGCAGTTTTATGGGTTTTATGTGTATTAAAACTTAAATTTTTTTTTTTTCATGTTTTCATGCAATTACATAAATGTTTAACACATGTTACTTTATACACTTTTTTTTTTTACTTTTACAATAGCATCAATATCATCTGCAGTGCCATCAGGTAATGTGTTTTGCATACTTATGCAGTTTTATGAGTGTTATGTGTATTAAAACTTAAACATTACTTTTTTCATGTTTGTTATCAATTACATAAATGTACAACATATGTTACTTTATACATTTTTTTTTTACCTTTACAATAGCATCAATATCATCTGCAGTACCATCAGGTATTATGTTTTGCATACTTATGCAGTTTTATGAGTGTTATGTGTATTAAAACTTAAAGATTGCATATCTTATTTTGCACATCACTTTATTTTTTTTTGTCTCTACATTAACACCTCAAGCAATAATATCAGGTAATCTGTTTAGCATACTTATGCAGTTTTATGGGTTTTATGTGTAATAAAACTTAAACATTACTTTTTTCATGTTTGTTATCAATTACATAAATGTATAACATATGTTACTTTATACACTTTTTTTTTTTACTTTCACAATAGCATCAATATCATCTGCAGTACCATCAGGTAATATGTTTTGCATACTTATGCAGTTTTATGAGTGTTATGTGTATTGGAACTTAAACAATACTTTTTTCGTGTTTGTATGCAATTACATAACTGTTTAATATGTGTTTCTTTATATACTTTTTTATTTATTTCCGTAATAGCAACAGTATCAACTGCAGTACCACCAGGTAATGTGTTTTCCATACTTATGCAGTTTTTCCATACTTATGCAGTGTTATGTGTATTGAAACCTAAACATTACTTTTTTCATGTTTGTATGCAATTACATAACTGTTTAATATATGTGTTAGTTCATATTTTTTATTTATTTCTATAATAGCAACAATATCTGCAGGACCATCAGGTAATCTGTTTTGCATGCTTATGCAGTTTTATGGGTGTTATGTGTATTTGTGTAGGTATATATGAAATTTAATTTATCCTTATTTTTACATTACTTTTTTTTTTATTTTTTTTTGTCATAACTTTTTTTTTTTAAAGTCTAAATAGTTTTAAATAATATTTTTATTGGTTGTTTTGTGCAGTATTGTATTCAAATTTATTTCTTTTTTTGTTTTTGTTTTTTAGCAGCGCATCAAGATTTCCTGCGATATTGCTCCCAGCACCCAGGTCCGATATCTCAAAGAGCTTTCTACCGGTGGTGTCAATATAGGGGAGATGATCCCTCCTTTAGATGGAGGAGACAAGCCCCATATGACACCACTGGTAGAAGCGGTGCTACTAATTAGTGGTGTTGCTAGCCAAGCGGTGTTACTAATTAGTGGTGTTACTTGGCACTTAATGCCAAGCGGTGTTACTAAATTGTGGTGTTACTTGGCAGCGTTTAGTGCCAAGCGGTGTTACAAGTGTTGAGCTAGGTTGTGTTGTCTAGCTTTTTTAATTATTCTGGAAACACATAATCTGAATATTTTGTGTTATGTGCAAATGTGTTATGTAAAAATAATTTATGCTATGTGTATTCAGTAGCATAGGCAGGGTCTTTTGATGCTTTATATAGCACTTTCAACCAAACTTAAGTGTATTCACGTTTATAGAATTAAAATACTTTGCAAAAAATTGATGCTGTTAAAGCTTAGGAACAAATGTTTAAAAAAAGTGTTTTTCCTAACCTGAATTTTTTTAGACATAACAAAGTTAAACTCTTCAACAGCTTCTAAATATATATCTGAAACAACAAAAATCCCACCTACACTACTGGTGTTATTGTTTGTCATCCTGTAATGTTGTTGTGATGTTTTGTGTTGATAGACAGCTTGGCTTACCTTCACGTTGGTGTCTATCGTTAAAAATGATTATTGGGTAGCTTCATTACTGAAACTTACTCCTAATCATTCACTAAAAGCCAAGAAATATTTTAAGAAAAAATGCCGAATTTTTTTGTGTCAATAAAAATTTTTATCTTGAGCAATGCTGATAAAACTGATTTTTTTTAAAAAAAGATTATTTCCAGCCTTCTAACCAAATATTAGAGACTTTTCCAAAAGCACTCTCACAAAGTAAGTGTTTAATATTTCTTTAATATTACTAAATTTCGTTTCGTATTTTTTATTTTTCAAATGAATTAACATAAAACAAATAAATGTGCATTCAGTGTTATCAATAATGATTTTATTTCGTTTTTAGATAATGCTTTTATAATCAATTTAAAAGTCTTTCAAATCGTTAATCATTTTCTAAAGGCGAAGAAGAAGAATCATCAATCTTCATACCATTTAATAAAGCTATTTTAATAAAACGCAATACAAATTGTTGTAAATTAGTATTTCAATAATTTTCACGTTGTTACCTTATTTTGCAGTTTCCTATCACTTTGTATTGAATTAACTAAATCCAATATTACAGTTCCTTTTATCAAGTACTTCACATTTTCTGTTTTTGTTTTATGCAGATAAACAGATCAAGTTAATTTATTTAACTTGCCTAGCTACTTATTTTACACGCCTAGCCACAGTGAGTGTGCATAAATCAACAGAGGATTTGGGTTTGGGCAGGTTGTCTTGAACTAAATGGTTTACCTTCTTCATGTTAAGCTCTAAATATAAATATACGGAAAAGGTGCATATGTGATTTTTTTTTTTTTTTTTTCTAGCACATAATCTATTGATCACTAAAAAATATTAGAGGGAGAAATAGAGATAAGGTTAATGTGGAATAGAGTTTGTCCTTTTAGGTGAAAAACTATTTTATAATCTATCTATCTTCTATATAATAATGCCGAACTTAAAAGTGTTAGTAGAAAGAGTCGCAACACTTTTTTTATAAGAAAACGTGTATACAAATATCTAACGTACGTAATTAAGTAATGATGAAACATACTGAAACATTTTTCAAGTTTTATAATTTGACTTTGACTTAAAAATTGCATTGCGTCAACCTCTTCTTAATTTTTGATCTACAGCAATTCCGTTTAAAACAATTTTTATATATTTTTAAAATTTCGATATTTGATGTGTCAGCATGGCCGAATGGTTAGCGAGCTAAGCTTCTGAACGTAATAGTCGTGGTTCAAATTTACCACCAGCGATTTTTTTCTTAGAATCTTTAAATTACAAAATATTTGTAAAGTTAAACAAGTTAAATGTTATACACTTAAACCGTTTTTTCTTTTTAAATTTTATAAATTTTTTGGATTTCTAAAAACACCAATAAACGGGGCGAAAATTTGTTGCGTGCGTGTCATGATTTTGATACTGTTCTCACATAATTGGTCCTAATAAGCTACGGATAGTCTTAAAAAAAAAGTCCTAAAACCTAATAAGGAAAAAAATTTGATAAAACCGTCCCGCTACTCCACATGGTATTGCAGTGGAGGCAGAGGAAAAAAAGCAATTAAAAGGTTTTTCGCTATATTTAATTTTTTGCTATAAATATAGCCAGATTAAAAAAATTAAAAAAAATGTATGGAGATTTTTTAGGCGCGGATTTGAAGCATTGCACAGCGACTCTGATGACTGCGCACTTAACTTGTGAGCTATCAAAATTATGCATGTAGTTAGGTGCTTCAACATTTTTTTAAAAATGTAAAATGAAAACAAAATAAATACCATAAGTAAGAGCTAAATAATAACGTTTAAAAATTACCAAACCTTTTATTATATTATTATTAGTTTTTCAACTTTTAAACCACAAAATTTATAATTTATTTTTTTGCATGACTTTTGACGCTTTAAGTGACTAACGTTTTAAAGAATTGCATTACCGTTTCCGTCTAATACAAAGGTAACTATAAAAGACCGTTATTATTCAAAACTAAGCATATAATAACAATAAATATAGTAAATAGTAACTATTGAAAATGGCTAGGACGCGACCATAAACCATGGTCCATGGCTGCAGTAGCGTAGCGACAAAAAATTGGCCCCCCACCCCCGCAAAAATTTAATCCGGGCCCCTAAATTACTTCACCACCTTGCCTTTACCTTCCTTCTAGACAAATAAGTTATACATGAAAATAAAAAAACGGTAATCTAAAACACAAACTAATGATATACGCATGTTATTTATTGTACTGACACTTTTTTTTAAATTTTTTCTTTGTTGCCTTGAGCCCCTAATAACTCTGGGCCTCCCCGCGGCTGCGGGCCCTGCGGGCCCTTTGCTACGCTACTGCATGGCTGGTCTAAAAGTAGGAAGTAGTTTAGTTCAGAATTTTTAAAAAAATAAATAAATAAACGGGGTTTAATAAGCTATATACGTATGCGGAAAAAGTGCGTATGTTAAAGTTTTTTTTTGCTCTCAAAGCAAATTTTTTTAATGAATTTTTTTCCACCGTTTACTAAAAAATATTGAAGTAAATAAGGAACAAGTAAAGAAATGATTAGCGTGGAATAGATAAATATAGAAGTAGAAGAAAAGACCTGTATTTACCGATACGGACAGCTAGATTAAGAAAATAAGGGAAAAAGTTTGTGTAGAATAGACTTACAAAGACCCGTATTTTTACGGGTCAATTCAGCTAGTTAGAAATAATACTGTAATCAGAAAGGTTGACCAAACCTCAGAAAAAAATCGGAAAATCTGTTAAGGTAATAAAAACATTTTAATAAAATGCAGAAAACTTATATTTCAATCAGATTAAAACATCTATATGTTTTTAAAATATTTTGAATTTCTAAAGCTTCTTTTAATTTGAAAATATCAATTTTTTTAAATTGAAATTCTGACCATACTTCAGCATCATTAAGTTTATCTAATTCGAAGTGTGTGTAATTTCAATAAGGGTAATCATTTTGAGATCTATTAATATCATATAAGAAACTAATGTCCTTTACTCAATAACTACTTTACAAATAAAATTGTCTACTAAGAAACTGTCACTTCAATTAACTCTAATGATAATTCAATCACCAGAGTTATTCAAAGTAATTTAATAAGTCAAAATTAAATATGCTAACCATTTATAATTCTTAAATATTTCAGAATATAAAATCAAACTAAACTTCCAAAAAATCTTGGATATTAATAGATGCTAACAAAAATTATTAAGTTAAATAGAGATTAATTAGGTTCTGTGAAGCATACATACTTACAAATAAATTGTGTAAACTACGCAATAATGAAAAGTAAAAAATACTTTCAAAGAGACATCATTTTACTAAATTAAAAAATCGAAATTTTATCTAATACATATATACATATATATATATATATATATATATATATATATATATATATATATATATATATATATATATATATATATATATATATATATATATATATATATATATATATATATATATATATATATATATATATATAGAGACAAACACACACGATCATTTTAAACAGTAGGCCAATTTGGAACCATTTAAAGATCTTACCTGGTTCTGCCCCTCTTCCACTTCCTCTTCCCCTTCCCCTTCCCCTTCCTTTTCCCCTTCCCCTTCCTTTTCCTCTACCGCGGTTTTCCATACTTATTTCCAAGGGTTTCAAGAGTGTGATAAAGCCTTTTTTTACTATATCCACAGATAGATAGTCTTTATATAAAGTTAAATAAATTCTTTATGTAAAAACGAGATTTGTTTTTACACGTGACCTTTAGCAACCTTTAGAACGCGCTATTAAAAAGTCACGGCGTGTTTTTTGTATTGATTTATTTCTAAGAATTTTATTACTAACGAAATTTTTGTGAAAACTAAGAATTTGCTCTATCAGAGTAAAAATAACATTAATAAAATGAGGACCCATCTGCAAAACGCGCATAGTTACAAAAATAAAAATTTTGAGTGAATTCTATTTCCACGTTCTATATAATTAAATCTATCATCTATTTAAATGTTAGACCAATTAAAATATTTTTGGTCCTAAAAATGGACAAAGAAAATATCAATTTCTGTTGAGGCGCAACACTGTGGTCTAGTACCATGCCATAAATACAAAAAAAAATTTTTGTTTTATAATAAAAACAATTAAAAATTAAATTATTTATGTTATGTGAAAACCAGATTTAAATTTTAAGGTACGTAATTATAAAAAAAATTGTCTAGGACGGTTTAAAGTTCAAAAATTGAAAAAAATATGTATTTTTTCACGTAAAAATCTGCCAACTTTTATACATGCTCACTTTCACTGATGTCACTGATGAATCTTTTTTTTTTTTAATATTTTTATAAAATATGGAAAATCAAAATAAAATAAATTAAAATATACAACTTTATCAACAAGGCACAATTAAATAACAATATAACAAAAAAATAAACAAAATGCGGCTCCCCCTCTCACTGCCGATGTTTTTTATTGAGTCTCAACAGTGATAAGGAATAGCGGAATATTCTAGTATAAAAGCGGACCAAACAAAACATAAATAAAACCAGGGCTGTTGAGTCGGAGTCGGAATTGCGGAGTTGCGACAATTTAAGCGTAGTCGGAGTTGGAGTCGCTAAAAAAATCGCGACTCCGACTCCTATAGTAAAATTTCTCGGTATTGCACATGCAATTACAAAAGATTCAATTAACCTTATGTTCATACTAAACCTCAAAGAACGTTTTATAAATTTGTCTAAATAAAAATAAACTTATTGTGTAATATTTTTTAAAGAATCCAAAAAATTTTTAAAAAATTTTGCTTTGGAGTTGGAGTCGGAGTCGGAGTTGGAGTCGGAGTCGGAGTTAGAGTCGGAGTCGGAGTTGGAGTCGGAGTTGTACTCAAAAAATTTCAACTACTGGAGTCGGAGTCGTTACTTTTATTTTACAACTTCACACCCCTGAATAAAACAATCAAATAAACAAGATCGAATAAACAAAATAATCAAAACTAATAATATTTAATAGTTATTTAGTGGTGAAACTAATTTTAAATATGAGGAATAAAGACATTTTTGATTACTTAATTAAAGGAAAGTATGAAAATAAATATTAGAGTTTAATTAGTAAGAAAGCAAAAACCGAAGTTTGTATTTTGCAAAATACAAACTTCGGTTTTTGCTTCCTTACTAATTAGACAAGAACTAATTGAATTTTAAAGAATAATAAGCTAAAGTGTCAGCTTTATATTTAACCAAACCAATATCATTTTTATTATTTGTCTTGACTGAATACTAATAATACTATAAATAATAATACTTTCTTGACTGAATACTAATAATACTAAACAGTAATACAATTAGTTTTATTCTGTTAATAATGCACTAACTTCCAAGACAACAAACAATGTTCCAACACTTTTGCTTCTTCAAATAAGCGTTAGAAAACGGTACAACGTGAGCTAATCCAGTTTTTTCTATTCCATTAGTATTCTAATTTAACATCGAATTGCTTATATGCTAAGTTACACATTGGATAATTGATGCTTTGTTTATCATAAACATGTGCATCATATGTATAAACTTTATGCATACTAACTTCAAGTTAAACTTGGTTTAAATTTGTTTTGAGATTAAAGTAGTTGCGGACAGTTCTTGCTTGATAGTAGTAAAATGAATTTCTAAAAGCATTTTCCATAAGCTAACAGTTACATAACATAACTGTTTAAAGTGTATATTTAAACTAAGTACTGCTAAACAAATTTAAATGATGCACGTTAAACTTTATTTTAAAAGACTGTTGATAAAAGTATCTATAACATATTGATAATTTACATAACATAAACAGAGCATGTATGCTTTTACCGTTTGATATAATACTTCAGATTTGTTTTTTGAAATGAAAAGAAACTGCATTAATTTAGGGCGCAAAAAATCATTAGATTTAAAATTTGTCGCTTAGAGAATGCAGATAGACCAAAAATGTTACTCGCAGAAATTGCAGATACACCGAAAATGTTTTTGCGGAGATTGCAGATAGATCAATTTTGCGCAGAGCCATCGATATATATATACATATATATATATATATACATATATATATATATATATATACATATATATATATATATATACATATATATATATATATATACATATATATATATATATATATATATATATATATATATATATATATATATATATATATATATATACATATATATATACGAAGTGTCTATTCGCACGACCGTCGTGCAAATAACGAAATAAAGCTTATTCGCATGACCACGGTTATATATAAACTATAAATATAATACGCATATGCCATTCAAAAAGGTAGGATTCAATCAGGTAGCTTGTTTGTAATAAACTGATTTATTTAATTTATTTTTGCTATAAATATGATTGCATAATAAACCTAAATCATGTTTTTAGTTTCAGCTCATCAAATTAGTCATGAATATTGAAATTAAACAAGGAGATGAGTTTGATAACTTTGCTGAATTTGAAAATAAGTTGGCTTCTTGGTCGGCATTTACAAACCTTTTGTGGACTAAATGTGACAGCAAAACTTTTACATTGGCTAACAAGGGTTTGAGTGAGAATTCAAACGGTTTCGATGAGAAGTTTAAATTTAGAAATGTAACATATTTATGCAAGCATGGAGGAGTTAAAAAAACAAAAGGGAAAGGACTTCGCCCAAATCAAAGATTTTAAATGTTTTGTTAATCTAATTTCTTTTTATCTTGATAGAACTGCTTTTATGAATTACCCTGAACAACGCCGGTTAAGTGAAACAGTGATGATAAGGATGATATTGGAACAATGTTTAAACTTGGTGTTAAAGTTTATTTAAAGATTATTTGGAAAAGAAAGAGAGTAAAATAGTAAGTTCGAAAGATTTATTCAACATAAATAAAAAAATTGAACTAGAACGCAATTGTGAAAAATCAAATCAGGCTTTATTGATCGATGAATTGATGTCCTTCTGTAAGCCTTCTGCTTCTGTAAGTCTGCTGCTCTAACTTTTCTTTTTCAATTTTTGTATTTTACAGGATTTATGATTTAGAGTTAGTATATATATAGAGGCAGTAAACGCCTGTTAGTTTTAACCTAAATGTATTCAGAGATTTATTTAGAGGTTTATTATACTTTGAGTTAAATGGGTGATAATTCAACTATAGTTTAAATAACACACTTTATTAATCAATATACTTTATTTATATATTATCTAAAAGTTTTAGCTAAAGTTTGATTTTTAATTTCAGTTGAAATAGATCCTGATGCAGTTATATCTGTTCAAGTTGATTCAGACGGTGTTCTGCAGTTTGTATTACTAATAAGTGGAGATGTGCAGCAGGTGTTTGATATTTTTCCTAAAGTGCTAATAATTGACTGCACATATTGCACAAACAAATTAAGAATGCCTTTATTCACTCTGTTAGTGGAGAATGGAAATGGAACAGGTCAAGCTGTTGGTTATGCTTTCATTGCATAAGAAACTGAAAACACTCTGCAAGATATGTTTTCAGAAATTGAACTTATATTGAATCTTAGCCAAGTAAAGGTTGTCACTTTTGACAAGGACCTGAAAGAAATAAGTTCAGTTCCAAGGTTATGCCTACACCTGAAATCCAACTGTATAAGTTTTATGTTTTACAAGCATTTTATAGATTTTTTAAATAAACAAGCTTTAGCTAGTATAGAATAAGATAATCTAAAAAAAATATTTCAATCGCTTGTGTATGCAAAACCAAAGATATTGATTGATACAAATTTGGGACATCTTGCTACAGTTGCACCAGTAGTTGTAATAGCATACTATAACAAAAATTGGGGCTTGCCACAACAAGTTAAGTATTGGGCATACTATGAAACTATCAAGTATGTTAATCTTGGTAATACAACAAATAACAGGTCCGAGTCCCATAACCAAAAAATCAAAAACATTGTCTAGGAAAATGTACTTAGCAGAAGCAGTAAAATGTATACTTTTGTTACATACTGGTAAATTTGAACAAATGACTCATATTGAGTTTAATCAATTTTTGAAAGAGCCATATAGATCAGCTCAGTTGACTTTTGGTATCTTCGGATTTCCCTGAGAGGTGCTTTACCACCGTTGATTTTTCTGGCAGTTTGTTTTGTTCGGGCTATAGTCGATGAATGGCACTGCTTTCGAGATAGCACTAGTTCAAACTAATTCGCTGGTTTGTTGCCATGTTACAGTTTAGCGCCTTTATAAGACTGCATCAATTTGATTGGCGCTTAGAAAGTGCTTTTTGATTGGGTCAAAAAAATGTGCAAAAGCTATGGCGTCTTTTTTGCTAAATAAAACGAACGAGGCGGGCTCGGATCTTGCAGATTCTCTAGCTTTTAGTTTTACTTTCAAACGATGCGTTGATAAAGATAACGTGACCAATTTATTATTTCGTTAGTTCGCGTCACGTTTCGTTTTTTTTTATAAAATTAATAAACTGATTCAAAATAGAAAATATCTGTGTGAAAACACACAACATCGAAAATGCGCCACTTTTTTTTGCGCAGTCAACGTGTTCGCATTGCCTCCATCTATGTCGGGTTAACTTCGACGTGCAATAAAATGTATGGAAATTGCGCCAAAAGTTAGCATTCAACTGAAAAATTCAACATGTCAGGTCGTGGTAAAGGAGGAAAATGTCTCGACAAGAGTGGTGCCTAGCGTCATCGCAAGATATTGCGTGATAACATGCAAGGCATCACAATGCCCGCTATACATCGTCTAGCTCGCCAAGGTGGTGTCAAGCGTATCTGAGGGCTTATCTACAAAACTACTGAAAGTCTTTTTGGAAAATGTGATTCGCGACGCCGTTACTTACATGGAGCGAGCCAAGAGAAAGGCTGTTACCGCCATGGATTTTGTCTACGCTTTAAAGAGGCAAGGACGCGTAGACAACATCCATGGCGGTAACAATCTTTCTATTGGCTTGCTCCTTGTAAGTAACGGCATCGCGAATCACATTGTACGAATTCAGCGGATAAACAGTCCAGCAACCAAAACGGCTATTTTCAGAGCCACAAATCTGTTGAAAACGTTTTATCTGGCATGTAGACATACATGTAGGCAAAACCTATAGAGGTTGTGAATGTTTGTGAAATTAAAACGATGCTTTCTTTTTGCATCGGTTTCGATTAAACTCAACCGCCTCTGCTTTTAGTTAAGCCTTGCGAAACCGTTACTGTTGTTTTTTGTTGCATGGCTTATGAAAGATCGGTGATATACACACACACACAAACATATATTTAAGTACGTAATATACGTAATAAGGAATTAGATATACGAAGGTATATTTAATTCCTGCGAAATATATTTTTAATGAAGAACTAAAATTATCAATGGAAACCTCGACAGTATACAGACAAACAA
This sequence comes from Hydra vulgaris, assembly GCF_022113875.1. Classification (NCBI taxonomy): domain Eukaryota; kingdom Metazoa; phylum Cnidaria; class Hydrozoa; order Anthoathecata; family Hydridae; genus Hydra; species Hydra vulgaris. Next base: position 21,685,773 of record NC_061159.1, on the reverse strand, counting down.
AACATTATGGATCAAATGAAAAAATCAATTTCATTAACACTTAAGTTAAGCAAACTCGTTTTAAATTTAAAACTAAAATCAAATGCAACGTAACGAGAAGCTTGTTGGCGTAAACAAAACTTCTAATCTAAGTTAATATAATTTTGCAAATCACAGTTTCTCGCGCTCATCGCCTTTGTAAACAGTAAATTGATTTAGGGTCTAGGGAAATTGAGTGTGAAAAAAAAAAAAAAAACAAGTATTAAATAGTATAGAGGTGCCGCCTCTAGGATGGTATGGAAGTTTGTTTTTCTTATTAAGTCGTTTTTTTTTAAAAAAAGAGAGGGTGAGAAACATATTTTATTTAGTTAACAGAATGATCTCGCGTTCGTTTCCACACACTATATTAGAGGCTTTCTTGTTAAAATGCGCACAACGCCGTTTTTAAAAGATTTTTGGCTGTGAAAATAGCCTTTTCATAGTAGCACAACTATTTGCTGCTCGTGTACTTGGTGACAGCTTTGGTGCCTTCGCTCACTGTGTGTTTTGCCAATTCACCAGGAAGTAAGAGGCGCACGGCGGTTTGAATTTCACGTGAAGAGATTGTAGACTTTTTGTTTTGAAGGGCGAGTCGCGAAGCTTCAGACGCGATCTTTTCAAAAATGTCGTTCACGAACGAATTCATGATGCTCATTGCTTTAGACAAAACTCCGACATCGGAATGCACTTGCTTCAACACTTTGTAGATGTAAATGGCGTAGGACTCGCGTCTCCTCTTCTTGCGTTTCTTATCTCCTATACCGGCAATCTTACCACTTTTTTTGCCAGCTCGTTTTTCACCCTTTTTGGCTACCTTGAGAGCCTGCTTTTCTCCTGTTTTCGGAGCGTCAGACATTTCTACAATGAAATTGGTATTGAATAATTGGCGTGCAGTTGAACGCCTTGCTTATATATTGCAGAGTTGTGCTCTCTAAATCGAGTTCATTTGTGATGCAGCGCACTAAATCGATTGGTTCGCGCCAAACCATTATTTTAGAAAACGCTATTTTTCTATTACTCGAACTTTTGTTGATTTTGACAAAGGCAGTCGAGCTACTTCAAAAAAAAGTCGTTTCACAATTTTGTCTGTTGCTTCGCGTAAACAACAAGAAATCAAAAATTTCAGGACGTGGTAAAGGAGGTAAAGCTAAAGCCAAGCCAAAGACATCATCTTTCAGAGCCGGCCTTCAGTTTCCCATTGGTCGCGTTCATCGTTTTTTACACTAAAGCCACTACGCTAACCGAATGGGATCAGGCGCTCCAGTTTACTTGGCTGCTGTTTTGGAGTACCTATGCGCTGAACGCTTGGAGTTGGCTGGTAACGCTGCCCGAGACAACAAGAAAGCCAGAATTGTTCCTCGTTACTTACTGCTCGCTGTTCGCAACGAAGAGGAGCTGAAAAAACTGTTGTCGGGCGTAACCATTGCAAGCGGTGGTGTGCTGCCAAACATTCAAGCTGTTTTGCTGCCCAAGAAGAACGAAAAACTTCCAAAACCAGCAGCAGCCAAGTAAACAGCGATGCTGCGCGAGCACGCTCTAAAACAAAAGGCTATTTTCATAGCCACACATTTGTCAAAAATATTTTTGCGTGAACGAAAAACTCCATTTACGCGAAACATAGAAGTTTATTTGGCAGATATAAGAACTTCTCTTCATAAATTTAATGTGAGTTTTCTTATTGTTTATATTTTTGCAGTTAAAGAGCATTTTTCTAAACGAATCTAGGTTTTTTTTTTGTGAAGTTGAGTTTGGGTAACCTTACATTAAATCAGGGAAAAATGGTAGAAGGGTCAGGGAAAAATACGTTAAAATATTGTCAGACACCCTGAGACTCCAGAGTCTATTGGAGTTGGAGCTAGTCGTAGGTTTTTCTTTCATGTACTTTGCGATTTTTAAACGCAGTTCGGTTTAGTGATAGATTCAAAAGAGAGGTCTTACGAGGCTTTATCAATGAAATATTAATACAGAGAGGTTTGATAAGTTTGTAAAATTATTATTTTGAAAATCTCATTTTCATACTTTTGGGCTTGTGTCGCTTTTTGCAATACATCCTTCATTGATACCTTGAACTCAGAAAGCTTTTATATATTCGGAGTTTATTTCGAACGACCAAGAGACCATTAATCTGCCCTAGAGTTACTTACAACGTTTGTTGTTAGTTTTATGACATTTTCATTTTCTGCGCTTTTGGCAACACTAAAATGCGTTGCGCTAATAAAATTCTGCAGAAAGCAATCAATTTTTTTTGCTTTTTCGTTTGCCCAATGACTTTTTTTCAATTTTTTTAATTTTTTTTTTCTTATCTGCCTTATAGATGCCGTTATAAACACGACAAAATTTCAGTGTACAATATAGCTTTAACGTGTCTGTCTCGAAAAAAAAAAAAAAAGAAGAGTAATTGGATCCGCTCAAGATTGATTATTGAGTTTTTGAACTTTGAGCTGTCGATTGGCTAAAATGGTAGAACAGAAAAAATACACGCTTAAAAATAGTGTTGAGCCGTAGGCTACATTATGTCGCGTAGAATACAACAATGAGTGTCGACGCCGGCTACACCAACACTATGTGGCTTTAAAAGCCACACTCAGTGTTGCATTCGTAAAGCTACATAAAATGTAGACTTGAAAGCTACACTTTGTGGCCTTTAATGCGACACTTTTGTAGAAATTTTTTCGACATAATTGTTGCATATAATCAATGGCTCTATATATACGCTCTTTTTGCGCGACAAAACTGTTGTAAAAAAATCTCAAAATTAGTGTTGTGCTAAATGTAACACTATAGTTTAAACACCAATCTGTGTTTTTCTAGACGTTAAAAATGTTTTGATTTTTTGTAAGTATATTTATGCGTGATTTATTCCGCCCATTTAGGTCTTCACGTACTATGTATATAACCGGGCACAATTAAATAATTCAAATAAAGAATGCTATTTATATCATATAATAAATTACACATTGTCATTTAGAGTCATATACTAAATTACACATGTATATTATATTGGCTTACAAGAAATAACGGAACGATATCACAATAAAATAATAAAAACTGAAATATAAATTTTATTTTAATTCCGAGTCAATGCATTGTTATAGTATTTCTTTTAAGTATATAAACTCAGTTCAAACTCAAACTCAATTCAGTGAATATTAAATTAAAAACAAGTCTTAAAACATTTATTTGCAAAAGCAAGTTAAAACTTTGAAAAATAGATACCGCCGTCAGAGAAGAACCGTATATCAACATTTTGTGTGTTTTTTTTTTCTATTATCAATAAATATTCAGGAGTGTGTGTTCCATAAATATACCACAACAATAAAATTTTAGGAAATAGTTAAATAATCAGTCGAATTTTCTGGAAGAAAGACTTTGCAAATTAAAATTTGAAACTTGATTTTCTTGGAAACACAAAAAAAAGACATACGGCCTCTTGGTTCAGCCTCTTGGTTCTCGGCTGACGATACAACAAAAATATCTTGGTTCATTCTTGGTCAGCCTCTTGGTTCTCGGCTGACGATACAACAAAAATAAACAAGAAAGTGATAAAAATACTTTTTCGTTTTACAAACATATTGCTTAATTTAATCTTGAACTTTTGGCAATACTTTCTTTAAAAGGAATTGACGATAATTCTTTTGTTGTTTATTCCAAGCAAATTTCCCATAAATCCATATACACAAATAAGTTCATGAGGAAAATTGACATTAAATACATAATAAGAGACTAGCAGCAACTCAAAAGCAAATCTAATACTCGGTATGGCTTCCAACCGTATAGCTGTATTATCGACTTATAATTAGAGTTATAATTTGAATTATAAATAGAGTGCCGCAACACTTGAATAAAATCAGTAGAAAAACTTTCTCCTTCTTCAATAACTTAAGGGAGCTTTCAAGACTGAGGTGTACCTAAATGTTTAAGTAAAATTTTAAAAAAATGCAGAAAATTCAAAGCTCAAAAAAGTAATACTTTTTGATTATAAACCAAATTTCACTTTAAAAAAAAATGCATAGAAAAAACTTACATCCATTTCTCTATAAAATAAAGCCAAATTCTTGGACTCTTCAAGCCCTTCTGTGGAGGTGCTATCATAAGAAAAGGGAGCGCCTTAAATGCAAGCAAAGTTGCATCTTCTAAATAAAAATAAAAATAAATCAGGGAACAACTCGTATATACTTATAAACCTTTATAGGTAGATTATAAAAAAACATTCTTTTGGATTAAAAGGGTATATTACATAAGGAACTAATAAATGAAATAAGATGAGAAAGAGAAACTTCGCACTTTTGCAGATTGGCACATAGTCAAGTTGCAGCAGCTTAGTACTTATGCAGATTGACAATTATGTTGTAAAATTTCTTATTTAAGTTATAAAGTTCTTATTTATTCATTCTCCCCACTTAGGGTAGTAGACATATATATACCCCCATTATATTAGTCTTCTCACAAAGTATTTTTGAACATTGAATCTCTTACAAAATGTTTTGTTTGCAAGTGTTAAAGCCATTATGCAATGTAATATTACTTGATACCTCTTCAATGAAATGAAACTATCTTTGAAATTCCCTCATTAGTTTCATATCTAGGAGGGCCCATGTTGCATATTTCAGAAGTTACAAAAAGAGAATTTTTTTCTAAGTGTTTATCTTGTTTATATATGTGTAAAGAAACTTGAGTGGCTCATTGCAATGTATAACACTACTTTCAAACTTACTCTTAAACAATAAAAGAGTGGAACCTGCTCTAATGTCATTGAAAACTGATAAAGCAGCATTACCAATATCATCGCTCGAAATAACAGCCGATCAATGATCAGCAATGTTTAAAGAAATTTCAAAAAATTCAAGGGAAACCTTTTTTTGTGAAATAATTACATTTGATTGGCAAGCTTTGAAAAACTATTTGAGCGCTGCAATATAGAAAACTAATGATTATGAAATTACTGTTAACAGAAACAATTACTTCAGGTATAATGTAATAAGGAACACTGCTGCTTGTTCACAATGAAGAAACTAACAAAGGATTAATATATTCTATTGTTTTTTCAGGATAAGTGTAAACTTGATAAGTAGAATTCTCTGGGAAACTAGGCAATGAATATTCTGAAAAATTAGGCAATAAATCGTTACGATTATCATTTAATGGATTACTATATATTTTGGCTCAGGGTTTTTATCAATTAAATCAATATCAATATTATGGTAACATTTTACATGTCTAATTCGCGACATATAAGCTGTACTTAGATGTTTACAGAATGGCTGTAAATGTACCATTTACAGCCATTCTGTAAACATCTAATTGGATAAACAATTTCGGCAATACTATTATGACGTTGTATATGATTTTGAAAAAAAATCAATAGTTTCGTAAAAGTACCACATATATAGCAAATAAAAATTTTAATAACTTTTATCAGAAAAAAAAAATTATATATAGGGGAGAGCGGGGTTGGTTGTCACGCGGGTTGGTTGTCACAAAGTTTATTACAGGAAATGTAAATAAGATATAGAAATTTCAAATTATGCAATGGAAATGTTATATAAAAAAAACATTTTTACAGTAATTTTTATCTTTTTTTAGCGTGCAGAAGAAAAGTTATTCGTTTTTAAAGGTTTTTGATATGAAAAAGTAAAATTTCGCCTACTCAGAAATTTTCTTTTACCAAACGAACATTATTTTATTGTGTTTTGAATGTAGATTTATAAAGTACTTTATTCATTTGAGTAACTTAATCCGTAAAAAAATATCATGAAATTTTCACGCTTTTAGGTAAATGTACAGGTGTCCAGCAACTTACTCAGAAGGGGTTGCTTGTCACAAAATATATGGGGATGGTTGTTACACTTGCCTCGACTCCATGCGCTGCAAATTAAACGCCGCTTGCAGATTTTTTATTGGCTTTGTTTATTTTCCGCATTATTGAGGAATATTTTAATGTTTAAGATATTATTTAAAAATCTAAAGTCAAAGTCTTATATTTGTTTAACTAAATATCTGTAATCTAAATTATTTTTATTTCAACGTGCATAACTTTAGATTCCGATCCAATGTTTAGTATAATTATAGAAAAAGGATTGCAGAAGTTCAACTGTTTATTGTTTTGTTTACAAACTAAACAACTAGCTGTTGTTTAGTTTGTAAAACTGTCTGTTGTTTTGTTTGTGCATTGTTTATATTTAGTGCATCTATTGTTTTGAATCTTTTTCCAACAGCCGATCAAGAGAACAGTGGATTCAATGTCAGGTTTGCCAAAAACGGTCTCATGAAGAATGCACACCAGGCTTACAACAGTTTATTTGTGAATTGTGTTCTTTATCCAATAATTTTTAAAAAACCAAACCTAAAAACATTTATAGTGATAAACTAAAATTGTTAATTGTGTTATATTTAAAATATATATATTTCAGTTTATAGTATTTTATTTTTATTTTTCTTAGTAAAACATAAACGAAATTAATTTGTACTCGTTTTACATTAAATTCTTATCTAAACTTGTCAAAATCCAAATGTGACAATCAACCCCGCACCATGTGACAACCTACCCCGTGAGCGGGGCTAGTTGTCACACAGAAGTGGTCTTTGAAAAATGATTTTACAGCAATAAATATTTCACTCAATGTCATAAAAATATTATAATAGTTACTGGAAATAGTTAAACTAGCTTTGTGCAAAGTTTGGCATTGATTGGATGAAAATTAAAAGCTGAGCAGCCTAAAATGTAAAAAGTGTGACAACCAACACCGCTCTCCCCTATATATATACATACATATATATATATATATATATATATATATATATATATATATATATATATATATATATATATATATATATATATATATATATATATATATATATATATATATATATATATATATATGTATATATATATATATATATATATATATATATATATATATATATATATATATATATATATATATATATATATATATATATATATATATATATATATATATACACACAATATATACATATTATAACACTATAAATCATAGTTGCCATTGTGCATTTATTGCATATATTAATATAATTTTGTTAGAGTGCTTTCATAGGTATGATGAAACTATTTAATACATTATTTCAACATGCAACATGACTAAAAATCATAATCATAACTAATAAAAATCATTATTGAATGATATATCATGCAATAATGATTTTTATTAGTTATCTCAGCAAAAAATATGTACATAATGTATTTTATTTAAACCTATATTTTACACATTTTTTTTAGACTATAGTCTAAAAAAAATGTGTAAAATATAGGTTTAAATAAAATCACATGACATTCCAATTAACTGGTAATGTGTTAACATAACACAAGTAATGTTGTTAACATAAATGTAAATAATGTTGTTAAATAATATTGTTAACGTTAAACGTTAATGTTAATGTTGTTAAAGTTAATTTTTTTATGTTATAACAAAATGGAAATATAAATAACAAATATAAATAACAAAATGGAAAATATTTAATACATAAATATTATCAAACAAATATGATAATGGTGTTGTTTTAGTTAAAATAGCAGCATTTTTGTTATATTAACAACAACTATTTTAGTTATCATATGTTAACAATTATATGTATACCATAAAGGTATACTTTACATTATGTACATATTTTTTGCTGAGATAACTAATAAAAGTCATTATTGCATGATATATCATTCAATAATGATTTTTATTAGTTATGATTATGATTTTTAGTCATGTTGCATGTTGAAATAATGTATTAAATAGTTTCATCATACCTATGAAAGCATAAAATGTTAATACAATTATTTTAGTTACGTTAACAACATTATTATGAAGTTATAAAAATTATAACGTAATAACATTAATTATATAAAATAATAACATTATAATGTTATTATTTTATATAATTAATGTTATTACGTTATAATTTTTATAACTTCATAATAATGTTGTTAACGTAACTAAAATAATTGTATTAACATTTTAATACAATATATATAAAATGATAACATTAGTCTAATTAAATAAAGTCACACAACTAATTCATATAAATATTGTTACTTATATATCTTATCGCCATAACCATTCACCGTAATGAAAACTACAAATAGCATATGTGCTGTTTGCAATGTAAATGTCAATAAAAATCAGAAAGCTGTCTTTTGCGATAGCTGCCTTAATTGGGTCCACCTAAAATGTAACAATCTCAATGATATTGATTACCAATTACTAAAAAATTCCTCAAAAAATTGTTCTTGGTTTTGTATAAATTGTTTAGCCAGTATTTTTCCCTTCAATAAAGAAACTATAATTGACAACGAAAATCTTACTAATGTTGACACCAAAGTAAATGAGATTTATCAAGTATCAGATTTCCCCATATACTCAATCTTTAACACATTTAATACACATGTTGATAACAATAATAAATCCCAAAATCTCCCAATAAACAGTTATTATACTAATGTTGATGATTTAAAATGTATTGCAGCTGACAAATCCTCATTCAATGTATTTCATATCAATATCTCATCACTCTCGAAACATTTTGACGACCTTGAAAATCTACTCCAATCAACAAAACTTGAATTTGACATAATTGGTATATCAGAAATCAGGCTGAATAAAAACAGGCCTCAAACTAGCAACATAACACTTAATGGGTATTCCCATGAACACACACCATCTGAATCACAAGCAGGTGGTGCATTATTATATATAAATAACAGACTCGCCTATAAACCCAGAAATGATCTCCTCATCTATAAACCAAAAGAGCTAGAATCTATCTTTATTGAAATCATAAATCCAAAAAAATCTAATATTATTGTTGGCTGTATCTACAGGCATCCAAAAATGTCTTTGGACAACTTCTTATCCTTCTATCTTAATCCTTTACTCAAAAACTTAACAAAAGAAAATAAAACTATATTTATTTTAGGAGATTTTAACATTGATTTGTTAAAATGTGACACAGATTTATATGCAAAAGACTTTTTTGACTCACTCATCTCAAATTACATTCTTCCTCACATTATCCACCCTACTCGTATCTGTAAAACATCAAAAACATTAATTGACAATATCTTCTCAAATATTAAATCAAACAAATATAAAGCTGGGAATCTTACCACCACAATTTCAGATTATCTTCCCCAATTTCTAATAGCTTATAATATTCTTAAACCACAACCTAGCAAAAAACTTCTAACCCAGGAAAGAAACTGGAAAAGTTTCAATGAAGTATCATTTAAACGCGATTTTCACAAAACTATTATAGATAAAGAACCAAAAATATACCCTGATAACTGTACTCAGTCTCTCGAGAATACTATCTCCAATATTAATTTGTTGCTTGATATTCACGCGCCTTTTAGAAAGCTTAACAAAAAAAATTTTAAATTCAAGACTAAACCATGGATATCTGATGAACTCAAGCACTCTATACAGCACAAAAACAAGCTCTTCAAAAAATATATTAGGTCTAAAAATCAAACAAATAAAACCATGTTCCACAATGAGTATAAAATATTTCGTAATAAACTCCAATCTAAACTCAAAGAAAGCAAAAAAAATTACTTTGATAATTATTTTACTGAAAACATAAAAAATATAAAGGCAACCTGGAAAGGTATCAAAAACATCATTAGTATTAAAAGTAACTCTCACACAACTCCTAATGTAATCGTACATAACAATATAACAATAACAAACCCCTTTGATATTTGTAATACATTCAACAACTACTTTACTGGCATTGGTAGGGATGTCCAGGCAACAATTCCTTCATCCATGAATCATTTCACATATTACTTATCAAATCCTGCTCAAAAATATTTCTTTATGAACCTACTGACGAACATGAAATCTCAAAAATTATCGACTCTTTAGACTCAAATAAAGCTTCTGGACCAAATGGTCTACCAGTTAAAATACTAAAACTGTTAAAAACTGAACTTTCAAGAATTCTTTCTAACATTTTTAATACCTCATTCTCAAGCGGTATTTTCCCAGAAAACTTAAAAACTGCCAAAATTATACCTATTTTTAAAAATGATTCAAAACTAATAATGTCAAACTATAGGCCAATTTCCCTCCTCTCCAACATTGATAAAATTCTTGAAAGGCTAATGTTTAACCGCTTATACGAATACTTTAATGAAAATAAACTGTTTTGTGATCTACAATTTGGTTTTCGAACAAACTACTCTACATCACTTGCTTTACTAAGTCTGACAGAAAAAATTAAAAATTCTCTAGATGAAGGAATGTTTGGATGTGGTATATTTATTGATCTTCAAAAAGCATTTGACACTGTAGATGTTGACATTCTACTCTATAAACTATCCTACTATGGTATTAGAGGAGTTTCAAACTCCTGGTTTAAATCTTTTCTTACTAATAGAACTCAATTAGTATCTATTGGTGGAGTGAACTCAAACTTAAACGATATCAAAGTAGGTGTTCCTCAGGGATCTGTCCTTGGCCCTTTGCTGTTTCTTATTTATATAAATGACATGTCTAAAGCATTAAAATTTTGTCGAGTCCAACACTTTGCAGATGACACAAATCTTCTCTACTTTAATAAATCTGTAAAAAAAAATCAACAAATATGTTAACTATGACCTTAAGAAACTATGCAATTGGCTTAATGCAAACAAAATTTCCCACAACTCCAAAAAAACTGATTTAATATTATTTAAAAGTCCCCACAAAAAATTAGACCAACAGAATAAAGTTAAATTAAATGGGAAAAATCTTTGTTGTAAAAAATTTGTTAACTACTTGGGTATAAAGCTAGACGAAAACTTAAACTGGGCTTATCATTATAACGATATCTCTAATAAGTTGAATAGATCCCTTGCCATTCTATCAAAGCTAAAACATTTCATTCAACAAAAAACTTTAAAATCTATTTACTATGCTTTATTTCACTCTCACCTCACATATTGCCTTTTATCATGGAGTCAAAATATGAGTATTATTAATCGCCTATTTATCATGCAGAAAAAAGCAGTCAGAATTATTGAATTTCTTCCAAAAAATTCACATACATCCACATCTTTTAACACATTACATATCTTAAAAGTACATGGTTTAATTAAAATTAAAAATTGCTTATTTATTCACAGCTGCCTTAATAAAAAACTGCCTCCTATATTTGATGAATGGTTTACTCAACGCAGTGCAATTAGCAGCCGATTTACAAGAAATTCTTGTAGCGGTGCACTGAGTGTGCAAACATATAATACAAAATCCTATGGTAAACAATCCTTTAAATACTCTGCAATAATGAACTGGAATCAACTTCAAAATAAATTAAAAACAATCCCTTTTTGCAATATTAAAAAATATACTCTCAAAACTATATTAAAATACTACCTGATACATCAAGATAAATTAAAACAGTAATTGAATCGTTGGTGATAAAAGATTTATGGCAATAGAAGTTATAAGAGATATGATATAAATATGAATGTTAAATAAAAGCAGCCTTATGTGAATGTATTAGCTAGCTTGTTTTTTTTTTTTTGTTTTTGTTTTTTTTTTATGTCTTGTTTTTCTTTCGTTTTTGTTTTGCTCATGGTCGCTCTCCTCGATTTAGCCAGGCTATATGAGAGTGAACCATCCAGAATATAGGCTATACATATATTTTTTTTTATTTGTATTTTATAACATGCTTATTGTAAAACATCTATATTCTTGGTAAATATATTGCTTTTTGTTGTTGTTGTTGTTGTTGTTGTAGTAATGTACTACAAACCGAAGGTCTTACCTAATTTTAAACATCTGAAAATCGATATTTTCCTCGCTTAACATATTTAATACGATATTACTAAAATATTACAAACCAAATATTTTTTTATGAAAAAGTTAACTATGTATGTGTTTAAAATTACCATGCAGCAATAAAAGTTTCACTAAAATTTTCAGTAAAACTGAAAATGGTTCATAAAAAAAAACATGTCGCTAAAAACATGATTCTAGCCTCCTTTCCGAATAATTCGATACGAGAATCCAACAAAGTGCAACACTAAGTGTGGCTTTTTTTACGCATATAATAAAGTTTAATTTCATAATTACAAGTGTGGCTTTAAAGCGCACAAGTGTAGCCTTGAAGTACACAATTTGTGTAGCCAAAAAAACGCTACACTAAGTGTCGTGTTTTTTGTCCACACTATTTTTAAGCGTGTATTATAGTTGATACTATCAATGTTAATAAAATTAAATTGTTTGAATAAGTTAATAGGTTTCTTGTAATAAACTGTTTTATTGCATAGTTGTAGTGCTCTGCCAGGGCCGGCGCGAGTAGGTGTCACGTGGGGGAGGGGGTGCCATTACGACTTTTGCCGATTTAAAAAAAAAAAAAAAAGTCATCGTTTTGCAAAATTTGCCGACTGCCCTCCGACTGCCATAACGACTGACTGTCTAAATATACCGACTAACCTGTCAAAAGGGTCTACATTTGCCGACTAACTAGTCAAAAAGGGTCAAATTTACCGACTAAAATCATTGATGGGGGGGGGGGGGTGTAAGTTTGTTTGTTAAAATCATTGCTTTTGTTTTATCCGAACTGATGTCGAGTTTATTAGCATAGCATCACTCGGTAAATTTATTAAATGTTGACTTAGTCTTTGTAATTAGATGATTTATATTTGTATCACTTGTCAATAGAGTTGTATCATCTGCAAATAATGTTGATTCAAATAGCGTTAGATATTCGGGTATGTCATTTATGAAAACCAAAAAAAAAAGAGGTCCTAAAATTGAACCCTGTGGTATACCGATATTAACTTGTTCTTCACTAGAGTATACATCTATAACTTTTGTAAATATTTTTCTATTATGAAAGTAGTTGCTTATTAAGTTCAAAGCATCAGTTGATGCTTTGAACTTAATAAGCAACTACTTTCAATTTGGAATCTACTAAGTCAAAAACTTTTCTGAAATCGATATAATTATAATGTGTAAAGAGTTTTTTGGAGTTGCTTACTTTTACTTTAAAGATAAGAACGTGCAACGCAGTTTCGCATGAATGATTGTATCTGAAACCGTGTTGATCATCATTGAATAAATCATTTTGTTCAAAGTATGTAGTTAATCTTTTAGCAATTTTTTGTTCAAACACTTTTGTTAATGGAGATATTATAGTAATACTTCAATAACTATTAATATCGTGAATATCACCTTTCTGTTTATAAAGTGGCATAACGCTACCTATTTTAAATTCACTTGGAATACAGCCTGTTTGTAAACATTTGTTGAATATAATCATTAATGGATCAGCGATTGAATCATATGATTTTTTAATAATTTTAGTTGGAATACCTGAATAATCACAGCTACTTTTTTCTTTTAATTTTTTTATTGCGATTTCATATTTATTAATAGGATAAAATGAGAAATAAAATTTTTTTTTTTTAAATTATGAGTTGTTTGAAGATTATCGAAGTGGTTGTTAATAAAGTTTTATGATTTGTTAATAAAGTTATATGAATCAATGTTTTAGTTTACATATCCTCCTCCGCCGCGTTTATTTACTTGCTTTTGGAGAGAAATAAGTTTAAAATGAGGAATATAAAAGTTTCAAGTATTATTTAAAATATTCGAAATCCACGTTTCAGTCAAACAAATATTAAAACAATTTTTTGTTTCCTCTAACAAATTGAGAAGTTCTTCGAAATTATTATTAAGGCTTCGAGTGTTTACTTGGAGAATTATAATTTTATTCAAATTTTTGTCGCAAACAATTTTAATAAGAAACCCTTCTAATTCGCTTGGATAGTGATAGGAGCAATCCGTGTCGTGTAAAAAATTTATATCGGGTTTTATATTTTCATTATTATTTATTTTAGAAAAGTTGAATTTTATGGATTCAAAATTACTAGTCCCAGCCATGCCTTTTTTTTTTTTTTTGAGGGACATTTATTTTTAGAAAAATTTCTTTTTAAAACGTAATGATTGGGTTACTAAATTCCCTGCAAAAAATCATACTTGCCTTCACTGCGTAATCTTTTTACTTCCTCCCATAACTTTTTACGACTCTCAATAGTTTCCTTCGCAAAATCTTCATTAATAAACACACCAGTTCCACGCAAGTTTTTCACGGCGTTTAGAATTTTGTATTTGTTTTTTTAATTTAAAAGCTTAAAAACTATTGTTCTTGGTAGTTTACTATCTCTTGATTTGCCAACCCGATGAGCTTTTTCCACAATCACTTCGCTGTCAATTTTCAGTTGTTTTTTGAAAATACTTTTAACTGTATTTCACAGTCACTCCATGTTTCGTTAGGTTTTTCTTCCACTCCATCTATTCGTAGATTATTTCGACGAGATCTATTTTCTAAATCGATTGTTTTTTGTGTAGGATATTTAAATCATTATCATAACACTTTTTAATTTCTTCAACCTTTTCCATTAGGTTTGTTTCTTGGAAATTTAAAGTTGTTTTAAGATCACTTATATCTTTTTGAATATTCGTCACATTAGATTTGTTATTGTTTACATAAACTTCTAGTTTTTCGATTCTGTCCGTTAATATTTTCAAGTAAGCACTCATAATCGATGCAAAACCTTTTTCTTGTTTTTTTAACAACTTCTCTGTTTCTTTCAGAATAGATTTTTTTTGTTTTTCTAATTTGTTTGCAATTAATTATTCTATGTTTTTAATTGAAATTTCCATATTTGTATAATAATTTAAACACGCTGTAGAAAAAAACACGTCTGTTCGCTTCGATAACTATGTGCAACCAAAAATATATATATATATATGCGTGTGTGTGTATATATATATATATATATATATATATATATATATATATAGGGCCGGCGCGAGTAGGTGTCACGTGGGGGAGGGGGGGTGCCATTACAACTTAAAAAAAAAAAGTCCTCGTTTTTGAAAATTTGCCGACTGCTATGACGACATTTGCCGACTGACTGTCTAAATTTACCGACTAACTTATCAAAAGGGTCTACATTTGTCGACTGACTAGTTAAAAAGGGTCAAATTTGCCGACTACAAATTATTGATGGGGGTGTTACACCCCCACACCCCCTATCGCGCCGGCCTTGTATATATATATATATATATATATATATATATATATATATATATATATATATATATATATATATATATATATATATATATACATATATATATAAAGTGTTCCTAATTTTACATGTCTTAAAAACGAAACGAACTATACTACCACAGCAAACAGTTCAGGAGTCTGGAGTCATAGCATGCCATGTCATGAGCAATCAGATGGCAGTACACAGACAGAATTTCGTTGACAAGTGCCATTTTGCAGCGGACAAAACAAGTGTAACTTTTTGGTTTGTTTCATTTTCTTATGTCTGGTCCGTGTCAACGTCACGGAGGTTTTTTAATAATTAAAGGAAGTATTCTAAAGTTTCCAGAAGTTTCCAGAAGCATGCAGAAGCTTCCAGAAGTTTCCAGAAGAAGCATCTGGAAGCATCCAGAAGCATCCAGAAGTATCCAGAAACATTCAGAAGCATACTACGGGGAAGTTGGCAGCAGATAACAAAGGTGGAAGACCGCGTTCCACCACTTCTAGAGAGGATTCTATGATCGTCAGATCCGTCAAAAAGGATCTCTGGATATCATCAGTCGAGATAAAAAAGCAATTAGAGCTGCTTGTATCGGACCGAACAATCAGACGACGTGCTCTTGAAGCCGGATTGTTTTCTCGACGCCGTGCAAAGAAACCACTGATTTCACTAAAGAACCAGAAAAAAAGACTCCTGTTTGCTACATCTCATATTGACTGGAATGTGCAGAAATGGGGAACTGTCCTGTTTAGTGATGAATCGAAATTCAACATCATTGGGAGCGATGACATTTGCCGTGTACGTCGACCAGCCGGAAAACACCTCAATTTACTGCCAAGAGACCGTGAAGCATGGTGAGACAATGTAATTGTCTGGGGGTGTTTTTCTGCTAACGGTCTAGGTCCAATACATCGAATCGATGGAATAATGGACCGTTTCATGTAAAAAAATATACTGATAGATGTTATGTTACCTCATGCTGAATGGAATATGCCAATATGGTTTTTCAGTAAGTAATAATTTTTCAGCAAGACAACGATCTGAAACACACTGCAAAATTGAATAATAATCATACTAACTTGATAACATTTTTTTTACATTTGCTCTCAGACTACTAATGATACAAATTTTATTTTTTGATTTAGATTCTGTATCTCAATGATATCCTGGCTTTTCGAATCGATATCCTGTAAATCCACTCACACACATAAATGTTAAAAAAAATGTTTATATTTTAATATATATCTATAAATTCTATATTTTATATAATAAATTGTATATTTTTGTATTTACTATTGTATATTACTGCTTGTATAAAAAATCGATTTTTTCAACATACAATTTAGTTTTATTCACTAATTCAATATATGTTATAGCCACGTTTAATTACGTTTTGATAATATTTTGCGATATTTTCTACAGGGCATTTAAGCGTTGATTCAACTTTATATTTCAACCTTTACTCGACGTCTTTGAAGTCACGTTAAATCGACGTTTTACTACCAACGTTACTTATCCTTGCAAAATCGACTGCTTTAACAACGTTAATGCAACGCTTTTTAAGAACGTTTTTTTAACGTTTAGTTGCGACATTTATGTAGCGTCTTTTAATAACGTTTTTTCAATGCTATGCAACAACATTTAATCAACGTATCTTTAGCAACGTTACATATCTTTGCAAAATCGATTACTTTGTCAATGTTTCTGCAACATCTTTTGCGACCGGTTTTCAATGTTGCTTCAATGCAGATATATTTACTGGGGGTCCAATCGCTTCAGAAAACAAAACATTAAAAAAATGACCGACTACAACTAATTTTTATGCAATCCAACGAGAACTATTTTTTTTCTAAATCAACTTGTTTCATTAGGAGAGACAATTTTAGGGGTGGGTTGGGTTTTGTGGGAGGAGGATTTTTAAGTTAAAGCTGGTCTTATGATGCATTTAATTGGGTAGTCAGATAATAGGCACATTTCAGTCGGGTAAATTTATAGTTTTTAGGACTTTTTTTTTTAAGGAACCAGTCGGTACTTTTTAAGAATTCACCGCCCTCTTTTTATTTGTAGAGTTGCCTCTGCTTATCAGTAATAATATGGAAACATCTCCATATGCACTGCTATATTTTTCTGTTTCATAGCTTTGTCCTTCTAATTCAATTTTTTAAGAAAATCCTCAAAAACGTTATTTGGATCAAGACGAATTAGATTTGGCATATTGGTGCAGGAAAGATATTGGTATTGCCTCTCATTATAAAAAAACTTTTTCTCTTAAATTGTTTGTAATCAGTGGCGGCGCCCGCATTTTTTGGTCTTTGAGAAGCTAACTTCCGGACATGGAGCAAACTCCAAACATTTATAAGTTTATACTTATGTAAAATAAGGATGCTTTGCAAAAAATTACGATGGTTGGAGCTTGTGAACAAAAAAAACTCAAAAATTTGGCCGACACTGCCCTAAACGTGAGAGCAACAAGTCGATGAAATATTTTTTTTATTATTTTCAACTAGACTTATATTTATCGATAAATTTTAAGTTTCATAGTATTATCTCTCAGTGTTCAAAAATTATGACCATATAAAATTTGCAATCCTCTCAAATTGAGGGGGGTTTAAACTTTATATGTTTATAATTTTTGAACGCTGAGAGATAATACTATGAAACTTAAAATTTATCGATAAATATAAGTATGTTTTTTCATGTTTTATTAACATACGTTCGTCTAATTAGTTTTTACATAAAAAACATATAATTATATGGTTTTTATGTAAAAACTAAATAATTTTTTAATTACCCATTTTTACAGGACCGAAACATGTCTAAAAAATTATAAAAATTAAGAAATGAAAAAAATTAAATAATTATTTACATTTCATATTTCATTAAATATGAAAATATGCGGTAAAATGTTTTAGACCACTCGTTTTAAAAATTTCATTAAGTATACTCGTTTTAAAAATTTCGTTTAGACCAACACTCGTGTTAAAAATTCATAACTCACTCAAGTTTGAGTTTCATAATAAATTATATGTAAGAAAAAAATCAAAGACTTGCAACTTTCAAATTTTGCACATAATAGTTTTATGGTCTGATAAAGGTACTTGACTTCTGCCCAGAAGTGTGGAGTTATTTGAAAAAAATTGCAAAAACACACCGGTGTGGAGGAAAACTCCACACTTCCCGCGATTGTGTTCATTTATAAACTATTCAAACTAATCATCAGAAGTATTAACTTAATATAAAAAAAATATTTTTCTGTAAACATTAAATAGTTAAAAAAAATTCTAGATGTAACACCTGGCGCACTTGACAGGTATCTGAAATAAACGATTAAATTAATTAAGATACATAGTATTGTTTCATCATGAAAAAAGAAACGTATGCCCTTATGTCTTATAGCGTCGATTTGCAGTATCATCTAAGTCACGAAGCGTATGTGACGAATTTATAACATTTAAAAATACTTTTTTGTGATTATTCAAGAAGTCCTTACGTACGGTTCGTACGGCCTTGTCACAGAGCACCGCGGAAATACATTTTAACAGGAAGTTCACACCTCCTTTTTTATGTCGCAAGTGCGGCCGGAGTTGGCATCGAAGCTCGGTCCAAATACTTTAGTTCAAACTAGTTGATTTTAGTTTTAAAAAATCAAAAGCATGGCGAACTGATTATTATTATTATGATAATGACTCAAATGTTAAAGATGTCTTTAAAAATCAAAACTGGATTCCATGATGCAATACGTAAATTAGTTTTGGAAATCATTTACCTGATTAACTCATGCAAGGAGATTATGACACAAATAAAAATACGAACTAATAAAATTAGTAAAAGCAATCTGTTTCAACGAGATGTAACTATAAACACACTATGTTTTAATTAGTGTTAAAAAAATAGAGGATGCAACATTGTCAGCAAAAAGAAAAAGATAAAAAACTTTAAAATTATTTTGTTCGAATGAGACTTTTTAAAAGATAACAGTATTAACAGTCCACGATCTACAAAACATTTAACATTGTTTATTACTTTTTTTTTACACATAAACCATGTCTAAATTAAACATCATTTGTAAACAACACATTTAAAAATATAAAATCTAATTCCATATATACATTTTGCAAAAATTTAATAAAATAAAAACAAACCCATCAAGTAAAAGAATTATTACGCTTAGTTTTTACCTTTCGGTGCATAAACACCGAATTTTGAGTAATGTGTTAATCTACACAAAGTACATTTTTGTTTCCATATTCGGATGCAGTTTTACAACATCTTTGTAATTTGCTTTCACAAATTCTACAGAGTTTTTGCCAGTGTCGCTTTCAGATGAAGAAATACTAAAAAAAGTAAAAAAGCTTCAGTAAAATAACTAATTGCTTTACCAAAGAAAAGCTTATACAAAAAATTACAGAACGGGTCAACATAGACCACATGTAATACTCTTGCATAAAAACTAACAAAAAATCCACATAAGTAAAAAAAAAACTTAAATAAAACAATACCCACGTTATAAAACACTTTATCTGTTTAAAAATCTTTAAATAAATCTTTTATAAAATAGAAAAAAATAATGGATGAAAAGAAGTAGATTTAATGCCCTCCACAGCTGGATCACAAGAATTGAATCCAATTTAACTTTTTTTCTTGGCTTGGATGGGCAAAGAATATACAGGGGTAGGACCGCAAAATGTGAACGTTTTTGTTTTATTATAACTATTTTCTCGTTAGATGTAGTTGTACTCTCTCACTCATCAGAAAGTGTCTAAAGAGTTGTTAAATATGAACTATTTTAAATAAGAATGTCCAACCATTGGACATTCTTATTTAAAATAGTTCATATTTAACAGAAAATTAATTATTACAATCAGAAAAGTGTTCACATTTTGCGGTCCCACCCCTGTATTACTGCTATATAGGATATAATAAGCCTTAAATACTTCCTTTGTATAAAAGATGTATTTGAAATATTAAAAAAAAGAAAAAACCACAGCTGGATTTTGTTCCTAGCGAAATATTATACAAAAACATATATATAGCATTATCATATTTGGCAATTTAATAATTTTTTAGTTTTGAAAATGATGTACCCTAATTAAAAAAAATATACTTAAAGGCCATAAAAAAAAATAACAGGCATAATATTATTTTATATATTTATTATGATAATAAATCATCCCACACACACACACACACACACACACACACACACACACACACACACACACACACACACACACACACACACACACACACACACACACACACACACACACACACACACACACATACACACACACAAAAACACACACACTTAACTAACAGGATAACTTAGCAGCATGGTTAGATGATGAATAGATGTAACTAGTTATAGTGCTTAACAAAGCTAAAAAAACCTTATTAAAACAGTTTCTATTAATTATTAGTTTAAAAAACGACTTGACATTTTTTTAATTACAAAATTACCAGCTACTAGAATTTATGTTTAAATAATTTTGCATAAGAACTAGATCAAAAATATTTCTAACCTTCCCTCTTCATTTTGCAAATGACTCCGAGATCGAAAAGCTACATGATGAGCATAGTAAGCAGGTGCAGGAATAGATACAGATCTAGTGCATCTAACGTACAAATGACACAGCATAAACGAAAGGGCCTGGAGCTCATCAGCTGAAAAGTTATTATCATCCCACAACACATGATAGTGTGCAGGGCGTGATGTCCCCTTAAAAAAAATTAACAAGTAGATTAGATTAAATAAAAAAAATAATAATAGTATTAAAAGAATTTGTATTCATTGATGTTCATATATTAAAATAAACAAGTATTTATTTTTATTAAATGTTTAATTCATACAAAAAACAAGTTTTTGTATGAGTTAAACATTAAAACGAAAATAAAAAAATAAAAAAAGCTTCAAATCTTTACACCAATATTTGTTTATATCACCTGAATTCCCGAATGACTGTATTGGTAGTAATCAAACTCTGTCGGATGACATACAACTGTATCAATTGTAGTTCCAGCTGAAACATTTCCACTACGATCCTTTAAGATAAAATTAAAAAAGAAATAGAAAATCTTATCAGCAATTACATAATAAGCGACTAAATCATTTCTGTTATTTTCTAAACATATAAGTTAATTATTTATATTATTATTTTTATATGCATTTAAACATATAGGTCAATCATTGTCAAAATTACATTTCTTTTACTTCAAATGTTATATGGTCATGTCTATATAATAATTAAAGGCTATTTCCAACAAAAATTATATATAAAATTTACTTCATCATTTTTGTTGACTGGAAAAAATTTTGCTTTGTGCCTTTTCTGGACGACAACAAAAGTAATACCAGGTTCATAACCTTTTTCTAATTTTATGCAAGCCTTTTGGATGGCAGACATCTCATGAAATAGTACCTTAAAATGAAAAGCAAAAATTTTTAACACAACTGTTATCCAATAAAAAAAATCAGAAAAATTTGATGTAAAAAACTGTTTGACATTAATATATATATATAGCTTTAATATTAAAACCTGCTGAAATTGTCCTTCAGAAACACCATCACGAAACATAATTATCTTTCTTGGTTTCACTTTCATATGTCTGTAAAACTGTTTAAGAAGTTCAACTGTAACATTTTCAAGATCTTCTATAACTTCCTTTAAAATAAAAACGTAAACATTGTTAGATATTTAACAACTTTATAAAAAAGCATAAAACACATAAAAACTTTTTAAAAATTTCACCAAGTTGAAGGTATACTAAAATTATAGAAATGAAATAGCATATACTTTACTTGACAATGCTAAATTAAGCTCATTAAGATCTTCTTGTTTCATTCATGTATTAACACTACTCATCAACTCCCTTAATTTTTTTTGCCTTGCAAACTTTAGATTAAGCAAAAATACTTATTTTTTTAAACACTAATCCGCTTAAAAATTAGGTGAGAAAGATATACATTATTTAAAAGGTGGGCAAAGAAAAAGTTGCGCAAAATGAGGTGGAAAAAATCAATTTTGCAAAACCTATTTGTTATCATAAGTTATCAATAACTATAATACATGACACTTTTTTAGAAGACAAAGCATAGACTCTTCCTCAATGATGATAAACCTTGACTTCTAATTGCTGATGTGTTTGAATGTCGATGGACTGATTCTGTTATCAAAGCTGAGTCTTTAGCTAACAGAGAAAAGTGTATTGTTCTGAATGATATGACCTATAGCATTTAACCCCTTGATTATTTGATCAGAAACATTCATTTTAAAGAAAAAAGCAAAGGCAAAATTTTAGTCGAATTAAAAAATCAAATCAAACATTTATAAATAATATAATTATAATTCTGAAAAAAATAGTAAAACCATTGTTTTACTATTTTAATCAATATCTTGTGAGTCAAGCATGACTAGTTCAATAACCAAAATCTCCCCTCTTTTAAAAGTAAGCTATTTTTCTCCACCTCTTTTTCTACCTCTACATTAAATTATAAGGGTGCTAAAGTAAATTAAAACTAATAATACAAAAAAAAAACACAACAACATCAACTAAAAACTCACAACTCGATGCCCTTGGATACGAACACAAGCAGAATAACGACTTGGAACTTCATCAATGCTGCCAACAATCTAAAATTCATATAAAAAATAAACAATATAACCAATATAAAGTATAAAAATAGTGTGTATGTATAGGTGTGACAAAATGCCTTTAATAGCACCCTTTTTTTGACACAAAGCTTTTTAAACTTTGTATTTACTTTATTAAAGGACTTATATTATTATTATTTTTATCAAAATACTGTTGTTATGCTTTAACAGCCAATCATTCTGTTCTTAGCAAAATTGGAGGTAATCGGGAATATTTTTTTTTTAGGAAAGATGTGATTTTAATGCAGCATGGTATAGCCAAATATTAAAGTCTTTGACTTTGATATTCAACCATAGGGCGTCCTTAAACTGCAGATATTAACATTCAACTAAAAGTTTGTGAGCTTGAAATCTGTATGCCTCTCACTGCCAATCAGTCAAAAAAATAAATATATGATGATAATATTATATTGCTTTATTTTACTAGTCTAAACCATAATACAAATTATTATTCAATCTGTTTTTAGGTGCAGAACAGCAAACAATTAGTAAGTAATTACATTTTATTATTTGTTTACTGTTTACTATTATTTATTATGTTTTTTATTATTAATGTTTATCAAGATTTATTAAAACTCTTTTAATAAACTCTTTTGCAAGATCAATCTCTGTTAATAACTAAGAAAAGAATTCAATTATTTTTAAATTACAGACATACAGGGGTGGGACCGCAAAATGTGAACGTTTTTGTTTTATTATAACTATTTTCTCGTTAGATGTAGTTGTACTCTCTCACTCATCAGAAAGTGTCTAAAGAGTTGTTAAATATGAACTATTTTAAATAAGAATGTCCAACCATTGGACATTCTTATTTAAAATAGTTCATATTTAACAGAAAATTAATTATTACAATCAGAAAAGTGTTCACATTTTGCGGTCCCACCCCTGTATATTACTGATAATTGATAAAGAATATCTTACTTCCAGGTTTAGGATCAAATACATTTGTATAATAATACACTTAGTCATAATTTTATGGAAAAATTTGAAAAAAAAATGTTCATTCTCAAAAACATTTCTACTTAAAGAAACATTTTTTAAAAAAAGACTTTAATAGTTACTAATTTTTTTTAATTGTATTTTTTTATTTTTTATTTAATATGAAGTAATTAAAGGATTATTACTGAAACTATTTGACAAACGATTAAATTGAAAGAAAATACTTATAAATCGATATACTAAATAGAAGAATGAAAATAAGTCAACAAATGAAAACAAGTTTCAACAAATATCACTTAAAATAAATTTTACAAATATTTCAATGTTAAAAATGAAAAAGATATTTTGTTATAAGAAAAAAAAACAAAAAACAATCATATGCTTTCCAGAAAAAAAAACAACCCAACCTATTTTAAGGAACTAAAAATACATTACAGATGCAAATACAAATATGCAATTGACTCCATCACTGTTTTCTTCTGTAGAAAATTTAAAGAAAACAAATTTGTAAGTTATAATTATTTTTTATTTAGACAAAAATTTTATTTTTTCAACTCATCTTAAAATACATTCACACACACACACACACACACACACACACACACACACACACACACACACACACACACACACACACACACACACACACACACACACACACACACAGATATATATATATATATATATATATATATATATATATATATATATATATATATATATATATATATATATATATATATATATATATATATATATCATGTTTCGAAGTTATAGAGTTGAGAGAGGGTTATAACCACAATTGAGTAGTGAAAAGTGAAATAACAGATTTGTTCTTATTATTGATACTGTTAAAGATTCTCTAGAAGTCACAATTTTTGTGATGAAATATGAGATTTTATGACCTGAGAATAAAAAGCTTTGGCGTTAGACAAAACCTTTTTAAAATGGTTTCTAGCAGTAGTAAACAGACATCTGTTTTCTGGAGAATTGTTTTGCTGATAGATATGGAAGTAACGGAGAGCATGATCAACCTTTTTTCTGACCAAGTAATCACAAATATGCTCAATTATATTCAAATCTGGACTCTGGGGAGGCCAGGTCACTAATTCCAGTACTCCTTCCTTTGCCATTTTATTTAAATAATTTTTTGCCACTCTGGAACAATGTTTTGGATCATTTTTCTGCTGCAGAATAAAATTATGACCTATTAGTCTCATTCCAGATTATACAGCATGGTGCCTAAGGATATCCACATAACGTTTCCCAGTGAGTCGCCCCTCTATTTTTATTAAACCACCTACTCCAGATGAAGATGAACAGCCCTAAACTTGTAAAAAGCCTCTTCCGTGTTTAATAGTAGGGTTTAAACACTTATGAGGATAGAATCCA
Organism: Hydra vulgaris; assembly: GCF_022113875.1. Taxonomy (NCBI): domain Eukaryota; kingdom Metazoa; phylum Cnidaria; class Hydrozoa; order Anthoathecata; family Hydridae; genus Hydra; species Hydra vulgaris. The sequence goes on along the minus strand of NC_061159.1, from coordinate 21,660,693 downwards.
ATTCTTATTTGAATATATTGGCGTCTTTTCGTTCCAAAAATTTCGAATTTGGACTCATGGGTGTACAGAACCCGAATAAACATTTCCTGGGTAATCTTTGTGTTGTTTTGCATATTTAAACTGTTTTTCTTTCTTGCCACTTTATTATAATGGTTTTTGAATTGCAACACACCCTCTTAATCCCAATTTGAGTAGGTGTTGTCGAATAGAAGAAGGGCTGATATTTTCCCCAGTTGCTATATTAATGTCATTTGCCAACTATGACTGAACCTTATACTGTCAAAAACTTAAATGAAGGAGTATGAACCCGAATCAGTTTAAACAAGTTTATTTTTATTTCTTATTCAGATGAACGCTTGATCTGTACTTATTATGACATATCATTTTAAAAAATAAACAAACTAATCCCTCATGTTCCCTCATCAATTTGGTTTATTTATTCAAAATAATATATTCTTTCAACTTTTCTTATATATTATTAAACTTAAACACGCTTTAAAAAAATTACATAGGAAAAAAAATTTAAATGCGTCTAATTATACAAATGGTCTAAAACATATTCACAGTACTGTATGTATGTATGTATGTATGTATGTATGTATGTATGTATGTATGTATGTATGTATGTATGTATGTATGTATGTATATATATATATATATATATATATTTATATATAAACTGTATAATAAAATGTATACCAAACAAGCAATGTTACAAAAAACTTACAGCAGCAATGGAAGGGCTTGATTTATCACCTAGACCTGGGTGTGTAACATCTGCACCAAGAAAAATTACCGGTTCTTTAAACACATTCAATGGCCTGAAAATGAAAAGTAATTAAAAAATTTAGAAAGAAAATGATAAAAAAGAGTAGGATAAAAAACAACTACATTTACTAATATAATAATCAGAAAAATATAATATGAGCCAAAATTTGACAATAATTAAGGCTATTTATGTGAAAACTGAAACAAAAAGAAGAAAATTTTCAATATGCTAAATATGAGCTTATTTAGCGTATTAAACACTTAACCACAATTCCCTTTAACCACTTTTAAGTTATATAATTTGACACAAGGACCTTTACATTATTTTTTACAATGTGCAGATTTAAATTTGGTATATGTCATCAAAACTACAAAAGTTACGATTTTTAGAGTATGTCAATCAACATGTTTCATCAATCAATCTATGACCCATTTTTAATAACAAATGTTATAAACCTTTAATACATATTTGAAATACAAATAAATTAGTATAATATAATACTAATTATATAATAAATACAAATTAATATAACAACAACTTTAGTTGAAATTATGTAAAGTTAAAATATAAAATTAAAAAATCAAAATTATACAAAACTGTACAAAATATTGTTTGCATCCTTTAGAAAAATGATTATTTTAAATATTTATAATATTTATCAAAAGATGCTATTTTTGATAGTTTAAGGCCAGTGCAGTGCTCAAGTACATCTGAAGCACTAGAGAAGCTAAAGCAAGATGATGAGACCAAAACATCAAAGCAGTTGAAAAAGTGCTAAGCAAAGATATCATTATACAACATAAACACACCAAGAGGTTTAAAAAGTGTTGCAAAGCTAATGAAAATGCATATGCTAACTAAAAACAAAAAATGGTAAATTTTCAGGTGGAAGCAATTTTTTCTAGCTCAGTCTATCAACATATCATATTTTTATAAAACACAAGCCTTGACAAAGAAGGCACTATGCAGAGAAGCAAGTTAAGAAAAAAGTTACATGAAAATATAAAGCAGAAACTCCCATGTTTAAAATATCAATATCTATTACAACTTGCTTTCTGGAAATTTAAAGTTCAAATTTGTCTTCGGCATTAATTTAATTATAATATAATGTAATATATAACTATAAGTAAATATTAGTAATACTTTATTATTTATATTAGTGTGTACAAGAATACCTTTACTACTGATACTAATATTGACTAAATATAAACACGGATCAGTACGAGAAAAAATTAATCAGGCTACAAAAATTACCTTCAAAATGTAAAAGACTTGACTGAATACACTGTTACTGAGTTAAACTACATTATCAGGAATATTATTATTAGAAAAAGCATTTTGATTTAAATCTAAAAAGTTTTACATAAACAGCTTATTTTAAACTTGATTCAAACCAGTTTAAGAATCATTTTAAAATTTTCTCAAAACCAAATATAATCAGTAAAACATTATTTATGAATTATTTTTGCTTTATTAAAAAATGAAACTACCTCATATGTATTTCTGACAAAATATTAAAATGTTTACTTACCTTATTTAACTGAAAAAGTTTGATATAGGGTAAATAGCAGAATGTTAATATTAGCTATTAGTTGTTGGTATAACAAAAAGAAATCAAAATTACATAATGAGCTTAATTAAAATAAGATATGCCAGGTGAGTTTTTACATTATTTGAACATAAAATTGTCATGAGATGTGTATATATATATATATATAAATATATAAATATATGTATATATATATATATATATATATATATATATATATATATATATACATATAAATATATATATATATATATATATATATATATATATATATTATATATATATATATATATATATATATATATATATATATATATATATATATATATATATATATAATATATATATAGCCTCAATAGTAGCTTCAAGAATATACACAGAATCTCTCATACTTAATTGACACCTGTCTAGTGCTGTTACTAATTTTGGAGTGATGAAGTTTTTCAGCATAGATATTTTACTTGTTTCGGGTTGTGCGCTCTTGATCTGAGTTGGCAAATCTTCTTCCAAATGTAAGTCTTCTTTTTTATAATTTTCTTGTGTAATTTTGGTTGATAAAACTTAATCAATAGTTATTTTCAAAAAAAATTCATATTTGACCCCTCCCCCCCCTCCTTTATAACTCCTTTATTGTGTTTTTGCTCTAAAACAATCCTTATTATACTCCTTTTATATATTTATTATTTATATCCAATATAATTAATTGTTATTATAATTTCAAATAGTTTTGTAATAAATAAAAATGAAAATTTATTAAAAATAAATTTTCACCTGGTTTATGACCCCCCCCCCCCCCAATCCTTTCTAATAATACCTTTGTCTTATGTCTTTTTTCTGCCTAAATAAGGAACTTAATAAATTACAATTTTTAATAAAAACAAAAAACTTGATAAATACTCAATTATTAAACAAAGAAACAAAGAAATGATTGGTATAAGTTAACAATATTAAAGCACAATGGGAATAAGTACTAAGAAATTAAAAATCTCATACTTTTTTAAATTATAACAACAAAATAACAATATTTTTAATATATAATAAAAGAGATTGCTTAAAGCATATTTTCAAAAATTAAGTTTTTGAATTGCTTGTTTATTTATGTGAAGAAGAACATTTCAGTGGTGTTCTACTGCGCATAAAAGAAATTCTTTATGCTCATCATCTTTTGCAATAGATGTTGCATAGTCTTGAATTAGTTTAACAGCCTGTTCTGCTGTATCATTTACAGATTTCGGTGATTTGATATGCTCAAACATGTGATTAAAATTTGTGTTAGCTTTCCAAAACTTTAGGGATTTTACCAACCAACCGCCGTCCTCATTTGAATATCCAAATAATTTTAGAATGTTACTTGATTTTGGTCCTATCATATCAGTCCTCTGCTTCAGAAGAGGAAATTGTGGAAAGCCTATATCCTGTTCACAATTTTCTTTTATATCTTTATATTTTTCAGAATTGTTTTAGCAATTTTAGTTTTATCTCAATCAGATACCTTATCAGAAAATAATGAAAGAGGGGACATTTCTTTGGTTAAATACCAAAGATGCCGATTAAATGTTTCCAGGGCAACAAGAGCAACATCATTGTCAATTTTTTTATAAATAAGCATTTCTTTATAGAATTCCAAGTCATTAAATGGGACATCGATTGTGCTTGTGCACTTAAGCCATATTTTCACATAAAATAGTAAAGTAAATTTACAAAACCATGACAATTTCTCTATAAAACTTTCTTCATACTCTGCCAGGCCAGCAAAAGCAAACATCTTTGATGTGTACAAGATTGTACACATCCATCTAGCATGATGGAAGGCTCCAGGTTTGTGCCACTGTATATTTATTTGTTTTGGATTGAGTAATTGCAAAGCAAGTTGACAACATTCTCGATAATCATCTCTTAACATTTTTCGAGATTTCCGTTTAAGTAAACCAGACAAAAAATTTATTACTTCTGCTTGTTTGGTCTTTAATACCAATCAAAATCTTCGATTTTTATTTTTCTAAAAGTAGTATCTGAAGTTAATGAAAGCCTAGGCCATACCTCATTTTTAAAGTGTCTAAATGGCTCATAATTTGGAAATCTACATTCTCCAAAAACTTATAAGTAAACAGAAGACAAAACTCTTTTAAAAATATGGTTTCGGCAGGTGCACCAAAGTAACTTTTTGTTAAAGTGGTCTTTAATTAACTTTGCAGAACCATTTATCCAACTGAATTTACAGCATCTATGGTAGCTGTTGCCTGACTTCGCCCAGTTGTATCAGGAATCCTGGATACACACAACAATTTCCCTTCTGGTGCACTTGGTTTTCCTGTTACAAAAATAGCCAAACGTTCCACTTTACTATCAACCTCAGATACTAGCTTTGAATCCCAGTGAATGGAATAGTACATGGGTGAAATGAATATTTTCTTAAAATCATCTGAAACTTGCTGTCGAATTTTATTACCTTATCTATGCACTGTGCTTTTTGAAATAGATATTTCATCTAAATTGTGACCTAATGCTTCAGCTTCAGCTAAAATGATTCCAGATCTTTCTCTGTTGAATAGATTTAACCTATCAGCCATTAAGGAAACTTTAGGATTTTCTAATACCTTGATTTTTTTGTCTGTCTAGCAATAGTACTTTCTTCATTTTTATTATAAGTTTTGTCTTCATAATCAAATGATGCCAGTACTTTGAAGCTTTTTTCTTCTATGTTTTCCTTTCTAGATTTCTCTTTTTCAATTGATTTTATGTTTCTCTTTTTCCTCCTTTCTTTTCACTTTCATAGCATAACTCTTGTCTAATGGGCCCAAAAATTGCTTTTTTAAGTGACGCTGATCTGAGAGAAAGTCTATATCTGAGATCTGACTATTGATACTACGCGAGGTATCTTTTCTTATCAAACTTTCTGCATTTGATGCTGCAATATCAAACAACAATGATAGTTTATTAGTAAAACTCAGAAGTTGAGTTGCATAAATTTTTTTTTTTTTGCATTTTTAATCAGGTTCTTTGTAAGATGAATCAGATGTAGTATCATTCTGACAATATCTTTCTTCTGTTTTTTTGAAATTCCTGCCATTTTTCAAAAAACAATCATTTTTTCCCAAACTACAGATGCAACTTCTTTTTTACCAGTTAATTTCAATTCAAATCTTTCAAGATAAACATCTCCATTTGTTGGTAGTTGACTATACATCTTCAAGGGTAGGTAATAATTTACCAACAATATTATCAAACTTCTCACCATTTTTCCTCAATTTGCTATTGCTCATAACTGATCAAATATTTTTTATCTATGCTATAAATTATAAAATTATTTAAATAATGTATGAATAACATTGAAATTCATCATAATATATATATATATATATATATATATATATATATATATATATATATATATATATATATATATATATATATATATATATATATATATGGGCATTTCCATTTCTGTGCGTGATTTTTTGTTTTAGCAATTAAAAGCTGGGACTATAAGCAATATGCATACTATTTTGATTTTCTTAAAGAACAATTATAACTAAAGTATTAGAATAAATTATCTGAATAAATTAAATATACACATTTTTACACATACAATTTTATTTTTTTGAGTAATAATATCGCTACATTTTGAAAAATATACAATAATTTTCAAAACGCGATACTCTAGCTTGAAATAATTGATGACTGCCGTTTCTCATCGAAAATATATTAAATATGAGTTGCAGAAGTATAATATTTCACTAGAAATACTCACTAGCAATTTATTTTCATAAAAATAACTACATGAAATTGACAAATTTGCAACATCCGTGCGTGACTTCCGTGCGTGATCATTCATAAACTGTATTTAAATGATTGCTGTGACTCTATGATTCATAGTGCAATCCTGTAACTTTCTGGAAATCTTTACTAATGTTTAAAATATTATTTAAAAAAAAAGGTATACTGGTGAAACTTATATTGTCCAAGGAATTAAAGTTTATTTATCTAGTAACTAAAATAGAAGTTTTTCTGTTCCGTGCGTGATTCTATTTCAAACTTAATTTATTCTTTGTTAACATTACTAATTCTTACTATTTTTTGTTTACAAAATATTTATATTGATTAGAATTAAATGAGAGTAAATTAAAGATCGCTAGTTTTATTTTTATGAAAATAAAAGTAAAAATATATACGAGTTTCCGTGCGTGATTTTTTGGAAATGCCTATATATATATATATATATTATAAATTTTCAATTTGTTAACATAATGTTTTTTTCATTAGCCTTAAGAAATTCATTTTTATTAATCAATGCAACATTTTGGACTTTTATATTTCTTTCTATACTTTTTGTACAGCTACTTTAAAAGTATTTCTGTTAAAAATTTTGTGAAATTTATTAAAGAGAGGAAATGTTTATTTATTAATTTAAAAAACGCTTTTTTAATATTTGTTAAGCATTTTTGCTGTAGGTTGAACCCAATTCTATTTTGTTTTTTTTTTGCAATTTTTGTTCCAAATTTTAGCTCTAAATCTTTAAATATCTTTCAAGAGCATCTTCATACACATGTTTAGAAGAGTTTAAATTATTTTCATTAGAAGATTTTTGATTTAGTCTAATGTTAATTGAAATAAGAATTTGTTTAAAGATTTGAGAGGGGTGATTTAAATTTATATTAATAGTTTAAAAGCACTAATTCCTGGATCACACTCTATATACAAAAGTTAGGAATTTCTACCTTAGGGTAGGACATGTGATTCTTAGTAAGGCATAAAGTTCTATTTCCTAAGGTAGAAGGTTATACCATAATTATTACCTAAACTATATTAAAAGTAATGATGTGTCGTACAATTGTCTACCTTAAAGGTATAACTCTTAAAAGGTAGAAAATTATATCTTACTAAGGGAATTTTTTTTTTTTTTTTTTTTTAATTTTAATTCACCTTCTCAAGGTCGAGTAGGCCACTACAGACAAGGAGGCTACTTATTTTGTAGATATAACCCTCTCTCAACTCTAACTCCGAAACACGAACCTTGACGAACAAGGCCGCTGCGCGGAGAAACGAGTTGAGCGCGGTACTACCAGGGACATGGTGGGGATCGAACCCGGATCCACTCGTTTATGAAGCGAGCGCTCTACCACTACACCACTACCGCATAATTCACATATCCTCTCCTTTGATAGAAACTTTTTTTTAAGAGTGCAATACCAACAATAAAATGTTGTGGAAAAATGTTTTTTTATTTTAACTATTAAGTAAAAAACTTATTTATTAAGAACTAAAAAATTATTTTGAAAAAAATTATGAATACAATAAATTTTTATATACAAACTTATATTTTATTTTTACATATCAAAAGCTTCTAAAACTAAAATTCAAAAGCTTGGTAATTATTTTTTGTTTTTATTATACTATTGAAATATTGATAAAAAAAGTCTGCTAACAAAAATTGTGCCTAAAAAAAATAGTTACAGAACTCTATTTCAAAATCTTAACTAAGTTTTAGCGATGATTTAGTATTTATTATGTTAAATCCTGAAAAATATCATGTCTTTTAAAAAGTTATTTTGAGAGAAACAGCAAAAAAAATTAAGGTTATCATCTTTAACTAGTTGCTTTTATTTTTTTTGTTTTTGTTTCAGTTCGGACAATTTTATTAATTCTTTTAACATAAATAATTTTTAGCCGTTTTGAACATTTTCTACCTTTAAATTGACCACCATGCAGCTTAGGCCTTTAAAAACTTAAAATTTGGTTCTACTGATTTGCAGATAAAGTAGCATCCATAGATTGCAATTATTTTGCAAATGTTTTTGCTCACCATATTTGTTGAGAAGTGTTAAACTTGCTGCCTAAGTAATAAGTTTTTGCTGAACTAAACCTCATTTTGGAATATAATACTTTTGCTGTATTACTATATTATGGAATAGCTTATTTAAGATTTAAGATTTACTTTGGACACCAAAAATCATTTGGATTGCAAAGTTAAACCATCTTTTAATGACCTAGGCATTATAAAACATGTAAAATATAAGTGGTGTCAATAAAATTTTAAAAATGAAAAGACCATTATATCATTTTTGTTAATCAATCTTGTATTACTGTTTTATATCAGTCCGGTCGCCCCTACTATGATTATACTAAATTTAAATTCATAGACAGGTTTTAAATTTCATTTAACAGTCTTTTAATTTATAGAAGTTACGATCATGTAAAATTTTCACCCTCTTCAAAATAAGGGAGTTGCAAATTTCACATGGCCATAACTTTATTAAATGTTATGGCCATAACTTTATTAAAATGAAATTTTATGATCTTCTAGTGTTTGAAAACCTGTAGATGAATTTAAGTTTAGTATAAGATAAAAAAAATATTACTTACTCATTGCCAATACATTCTAGTCAGAGTGCAAACTTTTTCAAGTATTTATGTTCCCAGACTCCAACCAATTTTATACAAAATATTTTTATTTCACATAAGTATGAACATACTTAAGTATGTTCATGTTTTTTTTTTAAAAAAAACATCTTCGCTTCCAACAAGACTGCAAGCAACCACTAATTTGAGTTGGAAGTTACTGGAAGAGAAAAGCTGAAGATTGTAGAGTAAGATAACGATTGACTGACGACTTAAAGTATTGCAAACTATATTAATCAAGAAAGCAAGATGAAGGAAGCAAATTTCAAAGAAACTAAAAAAGGAAAAAAACTAGAGAAATAAGAGTTTTTGGAGCACTTAGGAACAGACACAGAAAAAGGAGGATACTTGAATAAATGACAAGTAACACAAGAATGAATTTTAGTAGATAGCACAAGAGATGCAAGCTCTTTAGAGCAGCGTCTCTTTAGCAAAATTTATGTATAAAAAAATTATTTAAATAATTGTGCAAATATTTCAATTTTATAGTCAATAATTCTAAGAGATGTCGCTTACTTATTTTAATGGTTTGTCTTAAAACTACTTTTTTTGTGCAAAATAATTATAAAATTATGAGCAATGCACAACTGATGAAAAATAAACAGCAAGTGAATCTTTCACTAAGTGATACATTTAACATAAAAGCAGTAAGACTTATATGATTATATTGAAACATTACTTATATGAGTATATTGAAATGTTATTTATACGGGTATATTAGTTTATTGAAACTATATTGATTATTATTTTCAAATAAATATTTTATAAACATAAATATTCAATAAACTTAAAGCTTCTTTTTTTTTATTCATATATTTCAAGATATTGTTAATCGAATGATTTTAAATTATATATTCAAATAATCAAATAATTTTAAATTATATATTCAAATAATATTTTGTTAACGTTATTTTTGCTTAAACTATGATGAACAATTTTGTTATCAAGTTGAACCTGGTACAAGCGCTGCATCCAACTATTTTAAGGACTTGGATGTAGCTAATTTTAAATCGTCAACAACCAAAGCATATTAGCCCAGACAGAGTCATCGAAAATGAATGAAAAAGAGATTGAAACATTACTGGATATCGAAAGTATACTTCAAAATGTTAGCAATGACCCATCAGAATATGTCATTTGCTAACATTAGACAATGTGTGAATGTGTTTCCAAACACAGATTTAGTCGAAATATTGATAAAAACTTTGTTAATTCAAAGCGCCATTATTCAAATCAAGCATATCATTGTTTGAAATCATTGTTTGAGCAAACACTCAAGAATGATGAAAGAAAACATCAATCTTGGTTGAGCTTTGAGAAACTTTCAGGTTGAGAAACTTTCAGGTTCAGTAAGAATATTAAGTTTTCTGTGTTCCATAAAGATTGCATAGTCTAAGAATAACAGCCTTTTCAACAGTAGGATTTTATGTCACTAAAATTCATTTTTAAAAATTAGAATTTGTGCATTATATCTATGGTAACAAGAGAAAAAAACACTATCAGAATGAATGGCCAGTTGCAAGCAAAATTGAAAGAAGAAATTAACTATTAGCTTAAAGTTCTGAAATGGGTGGTAACTGCTGTGAAATCTTTAGTAACACAAGGTCTGCCTTGTGTTACTAAAGTTTAACACCAGTGCATCAGACCTTTGCAAAACAGCAACTTTTTAATGGATATAAAGCTAATAGCCAAATTTGATACGCACCTTATGGTATATCATCCATCATGAAATATCGCCTATATATGGTATGTCATCCATTATAGTAACACTGGTAGTAGAATAACTTTTTATCTTTCATCTACAACCTATCAAGAGTTAATCTTATGAAAAAAAAAGTTTTCAAGGAAATCAAGTCTGAGATTCAAGCAGCTAAATATATTTCTATCAGTTTTCTACCACTCTACACATGATTAAAGTCATATTGATCAGTTAACATTTATTCTAAGGTATGTAAAAACCAGACGGATTTCTAACAGAAAATTTTTTATGTTTCGTTCCTAATATAGGACACAAATGTGTAAGAACTTGCCAATGTAGCGTTATCAACTCTTTCAAAGTATAGTATTAATATTGAAGACTAATCTGGACAGTCATAAAATAATGCTACTTACTGGGGCTTTATTCTGGCCTTTAAGCCAGACTAAAACAAGTTAGTCCACTTATATTTTATGTTTCTTGTGCAGCTCATTCATTAAATCCTGCTACCAAAACAAGGAATTAAAACTTATGATTTTGTTATGACTAAATGCTGCTGTTTTGATACAAATTCATATAAACCTGAAACTAAACATGTTTATATGTTTAGTCAATAATAATGTTTGTAATTACTTTAT
>NC_061159.1:21622142-21647142 GCF_022113875.1 Hydra vulgaris | reverse complement strand
GTCAAATACCGTTTAAGTTGAACTTTTATAATCTCAAATCGTTTCATTTAGTCCCTTGAAATTATTTATCTTTTGACTTTAATTAACAAACTTTTAATATCTCATCTTGAGTCAAACAACTTATTCTCTGACAACCAAATAAATTTTTATCCATGGCAGACATAACAATGTAAATAAAAAGTAACAACATTCAGTTAGAGTTATCTCACTAATCTGTCTAATGTTCTTTTCTTAGAGCAATTAGTTACACTTTTGAACATAAGTTTCTTCTTTGGCTCTTTTTGCTACTAGTTTACACTAATTCTTTTCGTTTCTGAGCATATTGAGCGGTGCAAAATTGTTATACAGACTTTGGACTTGGATTTGGTGTAACTTCATGGTTAACAGTCTTAGTTTAACCAATTATCAGTTTATGTATATTGTAATAACCCTTTTTTAGATGATTTAGTAAGTTTGTTGCCATTATTTTGTGTGCTTTACTGCCTCTAGACAAAGAAGCTCTATACCTAAATTACTCACTTTGAAGCAATCCCAAAAAAGGGAATTTTACTTTGCAATTACATAGCCATTAGGTACTAATGGTTTCCTTTAATTTGCTACCGATTTAGAAAATCAGAGAATTAAAATACAAAGTTTATTTTAAAACAAAGTTAAAACTAGTATCTTGCCTTTAATAATATTTATTAATTAAAATAGTATTTATATTTAAATTTAAAACTATTATAATGAAATAAATTAGTAAATACTAAATTATTCTATATATACATAGGTATATTAAGTATATAGAATAATTCAGCTACCAAACTGAATTTTGTAAATCAAAAAAAAAAAAAAAAACTTTTTATTTATAAACTGAACTTTGTAAATCAAAAAATATTTTTTCAACTCCGTGCACAGTCATTCCAAATATAATTTTATTAGATTAAAAGCAAAGTTTTGAGCAACATCAACAGGAAAGCAATCGGTAAGTAACATTAAGTAATTTTCAATGTTCTACTGTTTTCTAAGTTTAATCTTATTCTAAGTTAACTTGCTAAAATGTTCTAAATTTAAAATAAATAAATTAGTTATTTATAAATATTCTTAAATATAAAAACTTTATTTAAAAATATATCATTGATTTATTAAAAACTTATTTTAAAAAAGATATTAAAACATACCATAAAATGGTGTCTTTCCTGGCAAAATGAAAACCAGCAACTCAATATCTTTATCTTTCTTAAATGCCTTACTAATAACAGATTCTGGTAACTCATTTGCTGGGGCACGAGCCTGATAAACTGGATTATCAATTTGAATTCCAATTTCTTTTCTAAAGTTACAAACTCAAAACTAACATTTTTTTTAAATTCAACTTTTTAATTTAACAAAAACTTTTTTTTTAGATAAATTTACATTAATAATTTGATTATTGATTTAATTTATTATTTGTTTTCATTATTTTAAATACTAAAATAAAGTATTTCATGTTGCCATTTTACAAATAAATATCCTAAATTTTCAATCTGCTTTAATACTGAATGACATAAAAAGGTTAGAACTTTTTGATGTTCAAATTATAGTTTAGGTAAATAAAACTAAGAACAAAAAAAAAAAAAAAAAATTGGAAAGAATAAAAAAAATAGTTTAATATATAGGCATGCATAGTAAATATCTAACTAATAAAATTTTTAGATGATTGTCAAACATTTTACTTTTTTTCTACCTCGTTTTCATAAAAAGACCATGCATGTGAAGAGCTAGAGAGAGAAGAACTTTCCATGTAGAGACATACCAGGTAGGTGGCTCAGTCCTTGTTTTCTGCCAGTTTTTTCTGGCCCAAGCAGGGCACCCGGCACATCTATATATGCCAAGTACCTGGGGAAAATGCCAGAATTATTAAATTATGTTATAATTTTTCAAATCTTGTTGTAACTCTTTTTATCATATTGTAATTAGTTTTAAATAAACTTAATAAAGAAAATAAATTGAACAAAAAAAAATAAAAAATAAATCATCAAAAAAATATCACTTGATGAAATAAATATTATAAAATTAAACTAATGTTTTAGCATATAGCCAGGTAAAACTGAGAAGACTGGTAGTTAAAACAAATTTAAAACTAAATTACGCTGATTTGATAAGTTCCGTCTGGAATTTTATTAGTACTTCATTCTGCAAAGGTTTTCCGATGTCATAAACAATAAGACCCCACTTTTTTATTATAGCACCTTTATAAAGACGACGCCCTTTCATATTCCATGCACCTAAAAAGATAAAAAATATACATATATCAAAAACTTTTATTGCGTGTTTAGATGAGCAGTCTGATGTCATACTGAAATAACCAGCTGCCAGAGGCTTCAGTACACATCGACTGACTAAGTAGGTAGAACATGCAAGGATAGCAATCTTTTTTTTTCATTATTCTGAAAAAGCATTATGGAACAAAGTAAACAAAAAAAAGTCATCAAATACTAATCTAAATCTAAATTTATATATATATATATATATATATATATATATATATATATATATATATATATATATATATATATATATATATATATATATATGTATATATATATATATATATATATATATATAAAATTAAAAAAATCGAAACTAATAATCAACCTAAAGTTATTTTGAAAATATTCCCTGAGTTTTCCTTGATTTTGAGGATTTTCAGAAAAACTTCCCAACATTTCAAGGTTTTCACTAATTTTTGAATCTGATCTACTGCACCTTGCAGTGGTGATGCCTCCTGCATCAACACTGTCAACTTCTTTTGGTTGTTGAAATGAGATTTGAAATGAGAGTGGTGGTAATTTTGATAAACTGAAGTACTAAGTACTACCTGTGCTTTGAGTCAAGTTCTTTTACACAATTTAAAAAATTATTTAAGTTCCAAAAACTGTAAAACACAAAAAACCATAGCCATCACCAAGTTCTCTAAATCTATCTTTCACTAATATTTGTGGTCAATTTATTTAAAAGTTTGTCTTTTTTATAACATAAAAAAATAGGATTTAAAAAATTAAATAAATTTAAAAAAATTTAAATATAAAAGAAGTAAATGGAGCGCAAGGTAATAAATAGAGAAACACCAACAGATAAGTTAAGTTAAAATCTTTTCATATCGGAACTAATGAACGAATTTAAGATGCAAACACTTGAGCAGTGGGGCAAGCTTTTTTTTTTAACTTTTTATTGTAAAAATGCTTACCATTAGCAGGAAACAAAGGCTGATCCTAAAAATAAAGACATAAAAATAGACACAAATAAACACAAATAAACACAAAAAAACACAACAACAACAACAACAAACAAGGTACCTACCTTTTCACCATATTTTATGCCGGGGGTAGGCAAAATACGACCATTAAGTTCCACCATTGAGTTTGCTATTTGAATTCCAAAGCTATTCAAATATTTATCTTGTGGAAAATTCGCATTTTTCATCTATAAAAATGAATCATTTTTTGAAGATAAATTTTTTTATCTTGAAAAAAAAATTTTCAATAAATTGTTAAAAATACAAAAAATTTATACAATGTTATCTATAGTTGCTTGTCGCTTGTTAGGTCTTTTAGCTGCAATTTGTATCATCTCTGCTGTTGCATTTTCATTTAGCCTTTTAAGACAACGTTGGCCAGGAACAACTTTGCAAACTTCCATTGGAATATATACAGTTTTTTTTTCATCTCCAACATGAAGGCAAGGAAGGGCAGGAAATCTAATATATAAATTCATATATATCAGGCTTGGTCGGGAAGCGGGAGCGATTGCTCTCGATTGCTGACCACGTAAATAATATTTAGTTGCGAAAAGCTGGCCAGATTTTTTAGTCGTTTTGAGAACATTTTAAAAAGCAAAAAAAAAAAAGCGCTAAAGATTAATTGGACCGATGAGAAACAATTACAAAAAAAAAAAAAAAATTAGGTAAATAAAATATCTTTAAACACGAAAAAACTTAAAGCTAAATAAATTACGTTTAAAACAAATATTTTCAAAATATCGCTCTTTTATAATTTTTTTTATAAACTTAAGCGATGTTTTTTATATAAAGTAACAACTTACGATTGTTTAAAGAGGAAACAAATATTCTTTATTTAACAAAGTTTGCAAGTTTTAGTTTAATTTTAGCTAAATTATTTTATAAATAATAAAGTTAATTTTTTCAATACCTATTTTATGTTTCGCGTAGTTTGAAAAGTTTAACATATTTGAAACATTTCTTCTTAGTAAGATAAACAAATGAATTAATTAAATCATTGAATTACTATAGAAATTAAATTAACAATATAGAAATCAACTTAAGGTTAAAAATACTTCATGACGAGGAAGCGAAATTGCTTCACAATATTGCTGGTGATGTTTAGTGAGTGGGCTATTTAATTTTAATTAGTATTTAAAGCAGAAAAAAGTATATAGAGTTTTTAGAATGGCAACTTAAGCGAAAATAATTTAGTAAAATTTAATAAAATAGTTAGTAAACCAATTTCTAGTAACTTTTCTTTATATCTAATTATTTGCTATATATACTTGTGTTCTGTCGTGACCTCAGGCGCGGTGCTTGTTCATCTGCGAGTTACTTTATACGCGTTGTTTGTGTTTAGTAACTAGAAACTTCTTATATGTTTGTTACGTAATTAGTTTTATTAACTATAACGATTATAACTTCATTGAAAACGTAATTGAAATTTTCGTAAAAATTGCTTTAAAAGATACGTTACGATAAAAACAGATAAACAAAATTAAATTTACATAAAGAATACATACTTTTTAAATAAAAAATAAGAATATACTAATGAAATCTATAATTTATAATAAACTTTTAACATTTTGAAAATTTAATATATATTTAAAACTTTTATTTTTGTAAACAAATAATATATTTATTCTTAAAACAAGTTATGCTAGAAATCTCAAAACGTAACAAATCGTTTCTAAAAACATTTCAACTGATTACTCTTCTTAATTTCGCTAAGTGAGCGTATTTTTTGAACCAATAGAATTAGTTTCTTCATTAATTTAGCAGGTTTTTAGTGCTCGCGAATATTCTTTTTATTCTTTCGCACAAAGATGTTTTGAGAACATTCAAGTTTATTATGTTTCCATGTATGTCCGTAAAACAAAAATTTTTTGTTTCGTACATAAACTTAAATGTTCTCAAAACGACTAAAAAACCTGGTCAGTTTTTCGCAACTAAATATAATTTCCGTGGTCAGTATTCGAGAGCGATCGCTCCCACTTCCCGACCAAGCCTGATATATATATATATATATATATATATATATATATATATATATATATATATATATATATATATATATATATAGTATATAAATAATTCTCAGTTTAATTTAACTACCTCATTTTTTCTTCAGGAAAATAAAAAGAATTAAAAAGAAATTGTTTTTTATGTAACTACGTAACCTAATTTGCCTTCAGTTATTGACTGGACATAACTTTTAAAAAAATGAAAGTTGTTACAAAACTTAATTTTAAAACCACGTTGCAAAATTTTATAACAATGAAATGTATAAAAGATTTGCTTTTTTGAAAGTTAAAGCGCTTTTAAATATCCATTCAGCGTAAGGTTAATTTTTGTTTTTGGCAATTATGAGTTAATTGCTTTTGATAATAAATGAACAAAAGTAAAAAATACCAGTCCTTGTAACTATAGCGCAAGTTTAATTTTTAAATGAATGAACTTTTGATTTTTAGCTTGCTATTTTAGTTTATGTGAGGAAAACAAAAAAAGGAAGTATAAACTTTTTCAGACAGTTATTTTTCCTTTCAATATTCTTTTTAAAATAATAATAAAAAAGGTTTCAATGACTTAATAAAAGTTTTATTTAGATCTGTTTATAACCCATAATAAATGTAATTGTAATATTTATTTAAATGTAACTTTTTAAATTACTCTTAATAATTAAAAAAATGTATTTTTTTAAATATATGTTTTTAAAAATATAATATGGCTTTTATTCAAAATAATAGAATATTTTTAAATTATATTTACTGTAATTATTTTTTAATTACCTTTAATTTAAAAGGCGACTTAAAATCACTTTAAAAATTAAAACCTTTAGTAATCATAGGCGTAGAGTATGAGGTACAACGGGGGCAGACTGCCCCCCTTGAGTTAACCTTTCCTCCCTTGAAAATTCGTTTGCCCACCTTGAAATTTTATCTAATCTTATAATAAATATTAGTTCAATTTTTTATTTTTAAACAGAGGAAGAAATTAGAGAAAAAAATCAATTAAAAAGCGAAAAAAGAAATCATCCTTTGCTATAAACATACCCAAAAAAATTGTTTAATAAACATACCCAAAAAAATTGTTTAAGATAAAAACTTGAAAAAGTAGTTTGATTTTTTCATATAAAAATATGTTTTTTCAATGAAATAAAACTTTAGATTGTCTTTTGATCTCAATTTAAGATTTGTTTCACGCTGTATACTAGTGCTTTAAAGTAACTTTTATGATATAGAAAGTATCATGTCAAAATATCGTTCAAAAGTTCATAGCTTTTACCAGAGGTTCACTAATGAGACTTGCTTGGTTTTCAAGCCTAAAAGACCAAAATGAAAGCGAAAATCAACACCAAATTAAAACATCATTTAAACTTCTTTGACCAACCAGATGGATAATGCGCAAGTTATCTCTAATATCTATTATCAGTAACTGCAGATGTCTTCTTACAGAAGTTTTCTACAGAAAACTTCACGTTTGACTGGAAGACCTTACCACTAACCCTGACTTTACCAAATGCAGAGTGGAAGCAATGACCTTTTTGTCTTCTTCACAGGTTTTTGACAACTTTTTATAAATTGGAATTTATTTGAATCATTTTTACAATCCTAGAAGGTTCAAGCATTCAACTTCAGGGAAGTTAACTTAAATTTAGTAAGGTTGAATCCATCATTTAGACCCTGAAACAAATTTTTGTATACTCATGTTTCAAAACACTTTTTGATGCAGCAACTGAATCTGCTAAAATGATGGGTTTATACCTGCAAGATTTGAAATTGTCTTCAATGATACTTATTATCAGCCAAAGGATCCAAATAAGATCTATAAACAGTTACACTTACCGGTTTATATGCAGTTTCAGTTACCACTAGTTAGAAACCACTCGCTATTTAACAAGGATTGAAGAGTTTGTGATTGGATCAAATAAAACTGAAATTAACTACATAAAAAACTTCTAAAAGAATAATTTTCCTAATTATCAAAGACTACAACTTCATCGAGACCATTTCATTGACAAACCTAACCGAAAAAAAGTTCAATTGGAAGATTTTTAATCAGTTCTAGATTTCATCCATGCTAAAGAACACATTAACACAAATTGCATTAACCCTTATGTGTTATACATTTTTTAATTTTTACAAAACCAGACTCTAGTCTTTAATTAACCAAAAATCTGAAGACAAAAAATGTATTTCAAAAAGACTTTGAAAAGATGGGGGTAATTATTTTTATTGACCAAATATGGTTCAATTTTTATGGAAACAAAATTTAGCATTTATTACCCTCATTAAAATCTAAAAATTGTAAAAATTAAACAACTTATGCACAAAAAATTTTAACACAATTGAAAAAAGACAAAATAGAAATAATAAATATAAAAAAGTAGTTTCTACTTAATTTCCACTTTTTTTTCTTTCCTGAAATATTCGGCAACACTGATATTTCTTTTTTTACCATTTTCTTCAATTGGAAACATTTGTTCAGTAACAGATTTCTCAGTGACTCCATTCACTTTGTACTTTCTTTTTTGTATTCCCATATACGTTATTTCAATTTTTAAACCTAAGGTATATATATATATATATATATATATATATATATATATATATATATATATATATATATATATATATATGCATAGTTTTTAGAATTCATTTTATCATATCATCACTAAATTAATTTGAATACTTAAACATCCAATTCTAATTGGTTGCAGAACTGTTTACTAAAGTTTAATACTTAGCATCTTAATCCTTTCCAACTAAATGCAAACATTTTTTAAATATAAGAACTGTTATAAAACTTGTTTATCAAATTAGCTGAATATAGGTAATTTTAATCTCAGCTAATTTTAAGTTGAGAAATTTACTAAAATTGTTTTAATTACACAAAATAAATAATTAAAAACATTTCAGTTTTAACAATTATTAAATGTTTTTACCCAGCTGTTTATTATTTTAATAAAGATTAATGTTGACTTAATAAGCAGACAAAAAAAGTTTTTAATTGCTATTGCGTTATCATTAGGGATGTAAAGGAATTCCGTTCTGTACAGGAATTTGTGACTTTTAGATCATTCCGGTTTAAGGTGAAATTACAATATTTTGAAATTTTTTTACTTTTTTTTTTTTAGGTCATGTGACACAAACTGTAAATTAAATCAAAAAATCATCAATCCTACAAGGTAATAAAGAACTATAGGTAAACCTAGGTAAAAAATACAAAATTCTTAACAAACACAATGTAATTTTAGGTAAAGCTAAAGTTAAGCAGTCTAAAATAATTTCGCTTGTTGCGCTCTTGTCAGTAGTGGGTTTTTTAACATTAGAAATTTTAAATAAATAATAAACGAAAAACAATTGCTGCCCTATGCCAAATCCTCAGTTGATGTAGAAGCATGACCTTGTAGCAGTAAGATAAAAGATAATGGATGTAGCAGCACTACCTTGTAGTAGCAGGCTATAAAATAGTCGATGTATGTACTAAAGCCAGTAAATATTTTTAACGTTTATATTAAAAAGTCACCACTTTTAGCAAGTCTCCAAAAGAAAACACAACAAAGTGAAAAAATAAAATTATTTTATTTTTTCACTTGTTGTGTTTTCCGCTAACTTTATTTTATTATTTCGCTATTTGTCTTTACCGCTAATTTTATTTGCAATAATAAACTATGTAAGGATTCTTAAAAGTTTAGGAATATTGTGGTGCAAAAAGAGTTGCTATCCAGTTTTGGATAACAAACAAGCTCTTTTTTCATTCAAAATGTTACTTTCCTCTGAGAATAGTCACAATTTTAATGTTTCTTAACTTTTAAATAGTTAAAAAGCATAAGATGCATAATACAGTAAGTATTTTAATTTTAACCTAAATGTAAAAATATAAAACAAAGAAATTATTTTAAACACAAATAATATGCAGGTTAAAACTTTTAATTAATAAAATTATAAGAAACAAATACAAACAACATATTTGATTTAAATGAAATAATAATTAAATTATTGAAATAGGTTGAAATATATATATATATATATATATATATATATATATATATATATATATATATATATAATATATATATATATATATATATATATATATATATATATATATATATATATATATAATATGTATTCAATCTTAAACTGTAAATAATTGCAATCATGGGAAAGCCATGACTTTGAAATGTGTAATTAATTGACAATTGTTGTAGTTGGAAAATGAAGTTGCATTGTGTGTCTATGTAAATTAGGGTGCTCAATGCTCAAAAAAAGTAAAAATACTCCATAATTTAGGCAATGTACATTTTCATATTTAACAAAATAATTTATTGAATAATTTCTTTCTAACTGTTGTCCTTGATGAACAACACACTCCATTTCAAATAAGCCTTGGGTACCACAAGGCTCCATTATTCATGTGTTTTGCATATGTATCACTTGTTCCATCAATCAAAACTCAATTGTGATTAATCAATCAGCTCAGCTGACTCATCATTCAGCTCAATTGCATCTTTTTACTGTAACTTTTCTTTCATGCTCAAAAAAGTTTTATTAATTTTTTCCTGCTAACATCATTTCTTTGGGAATATATCCCATTTTCATGTTTTCCTGACACATAATTTACAGTTTTTTTAAGCTGTCAATCACTTTCTTATTCTTTAGCTCTTTTCTTTTTATTCTGTTAACTTACAACTTAATACCCAACTCTCAAATAGTGGTTGCTTGCAGCACTAATTATGGGAAGGAATTTGTTTAAAAAAATATCAAGCAAGACAAAATGTTTTCAACAAAGTTGTGCATTTTTATGAGTCATTGAAAAATAATTCTAATGAAAAATTAGATAAATAAAGATATGTAATAACAGGCAAAAAGAATCATCATAATTTAGGACCAGTTTTAAATTCAGATAGATAAAGAAATAAAAAGAAAGGTAAACAATCAAGCTGTTAATCCTAAAGGTGAATAAAATAGAGATAAATTCTAAACAAGAAAGACATGCATAAAAATCAAATTTAAATTTCATTCAGATTCAGTTACACAAAATCTAAAACTGGGTAATTCTAAAATGTAATCTCTGTAACGCCAACTTACAACATTTTCAATCACCTTCCAGATAGTGGCAGTAGCAAATTGTGGTAAAATAACAACAAATCAAGCAACTTAACTTTTTTAGAACACAGAGAAACAGGTTAAAAAGAGTAGTTCCAGAGTGTAGGGTGGGTTTGAAGTTTAAACCTCTTAATTGTGAACCAAAAGTTCACAATCAAAAGATTCAAATTATTGTTCTACCAATAGCCTATTATGGCATAAAATGCAGTGAAAGCATTTGACACATATACAACATAGTGCAGTTGTTACAAACACCTCATGTCCTAGAAAAGCAAATCCTTTGTGCCTTGTAGGATTTATCTTTATAGGCAAAAACTATAACAAGTATTTTTAGACAAAAACTAAGAGAACTCTTTGTTTAATAAAGACTATATATAGTCTCAATAAAAATACTTATCTTGGGTAGATAACAACTGCACCTGGCTACTGTCTTGTAGAAGGCCTTCAAGGCAAAAACTTTAAAAAATGTAAACGGAAAACTTCTGTTAACCAGCCTTCTTCATCTAATAGGCTAGCATAGAAATAACCTGTACTACATTTTTCCTCCCTAGGATGATGAAAACTGGATCTTCTTGATTCTACTCATTAGTAGGTTTCTGTGCTTCCTTTGTAGTGGCTATGCAACTATTTTTGTTAATTTCTAATGAGAGTACAGCTCTAAAGCTCAGATTAATGTTTTTGAGGCTGGCTAAAGTTGAGGCTAGTAGTAAAGTTTCATGAACTCTGGCTAGTAGTAAAGTTTCATGAACTCTGTGGTAGTAGTAAAGTTTCATGAACTCTGGCTAGTAGTAAAGTTTCATGAACTCTGTGGTAGCTTTCAGAGAGGATGACTCCAATAACAATTGTAAAATCAGAGTATTGACAATGCCATGTTGCAAACAGAGTGTGTTCCTGTTAGTGCTTTTAGTGTGAATTTTGTTAAAAATTTGTGTCAGTTGGCAAGAAAGGCAACCACAAAATTTATTACTTAGGATGTCATGCATTATTTGTGATTGAAGTTCTCTTACTATTGGAAACATGAATAAAGTACCTAAAAATTCGGAAAAATTATCATTACCAACAAATTCTTTCAATCTATTTTTTGCAAATATTCATGGTCTTCAAAGTAACTTTATATCCATTGAAATTTGCTCTTTGTGAGACTAATTTAAATTTGGTTGTTTCATCTTATATATATATATTATATATGTGTATATATATATATATATATATATATATATATATATATATATATATATATATATATATATATATATATATATATATATATATATATATATATATATATATATATATATATATATATATATATATATATATATATATGTATATATATTAGTAAAAATACTTATCAAATTTTATAGTAGAATGCCCTATGAATAAAAATTATTATTCATAGGCTTATTGGCTGGGATTTGATAGGGACATAAAACATGTTTTATTTGTTTTACAGAACTATCAATTTCCACAAAAAGTTGGTGACGATGAAATTGTATATTAATAATAAAATGAATCCATCTAATTCTACCTTAGTTAAAAACTAAAATATAAAATAGTTCAAGCTTTCATTTATTGAAACTTATTCTAATTATACTAATATGAAAATTAAAAAAACTGGTAACATCAGCATCGCAAATATGTACTCATAAACTTAATATTTACTACTAATAAAATACAAAATAATTTTTGTTTTTAAAGTTTCCAAGCTCCTTAAATCTCATTTTGTTTACAAATTTTCTTGTGCTGGCTGCAATGCCAGTTATATTGGAGAAACATACAAACATTTAACAACTAAAATTAATGAATTATTGAGCTGTAACTTAATTGAATACATCATCAACTAAACATAAATTAAAAGTAAAATAAGCATTCCAATTTAAATGAGAAAATCAATCACATTACAAACTTTTCATTATAACATTAACCTATCTATTTAATTAAAATGACAGTTTATTTTATTTTGATTATATTGATTGGTTATTTACTGATTTTTTGTAATTACATTTTGAAATTATTTTAATGGTCTAGTACGCATATATTTCTCTGTCTTCTGTTAAAGTCTTCTGTTTTTTAATATTTATCCTACAGTTTTTTTTATTGTAAAAATAATTTTTTTAAAAATGTAAAGCAAAATTTTGAAACATGTCAAGATTAAAAAATATTATGTTATTTTTAAATATATTAGTATATTTATTTTATCCTATTATGACATTCAAGGTTTTTTATTTTGTAGTAAATTTTCTTGATCCAAATGGGTAATAATTTTAAATTTTTCTTGCAAATATAGTATACATTTTTTGGAAATCTTAAACTAATACTTTTTCTTTTAGATGACAAATATATTTTGACTGCAACTTTTAGTTGCCAAATATATTTTGACAGTCTCTATTGAGTATTTTTTATGTTTAAAAGATTGTTTGTGGTTGGCATAACATTTTTTCCGTTTGCCCTCGGTTGAGCCGATGAATTGTTTATCAGGCTTATTTTAAGAGGAAACAATGCATTAGTAAATAATATTTTTTCATAGGCATTTTTTATTCATAGGGCATTCTACTATAAAATTTGATAAGTATTTTTACTAATATATATACATATATATATATATATATATATATATATATATATATATATATATATATATATATATATATATATATATATATATATATATATATATATATATATATATATATACACATATATATATATATATATATATATATATATATATATATATATATATATATATATATATATATATATATATATATATATATATATATATATATATATATATATATATATATATATATATATATGTATGTATATACATATATAAATTATAATTTTGTCAAGTAATATATAAATAATAAAAAAAAAAATTTTAAAACACCTTTAATTTCTCTATGAAACTGTCTTCTTTTGTGATCATTAAGAGGTTGCCTTTCAGTATTACAGTTGTAACCAGTTATCTCGTATAAGTATTCAACAACATCCATGGAGCGGTAAAAAGCGGTGGCACAAACATCAATATTCATTAACATTTTCCATTGACTTGGTCGAACACTCATGTGGTAGCCATGCCATACTTCCAATCCACATCCAATCCTTACTGAACCATCAGAAGAAAAAAATTTTGATCCCAGGGGAACATACCTATGTTTGTGAAAAGAACAAAAAAAAATCATAGCAAAATGGCAGCAACTTGTTTAATAATTTGTTTTAATGATGGAATTTAAAAGGCAGTTATGGTCCTTTAAAGCTTATCATTTCTATTATTTTATCAGTTTTACTCCAAAATTTTAAATGGTCAAAACTGCATATTACAGCAACAGATAAATTTTTTTTTTATTTGAATTGCTTTTAAATCCAGTTAAATATGTGTAAGTTTTTTAATTTTAAAAACCCAACATGTTTTCATTATTTTATTTTTTGCATTCATTCTTTGATCTTTTGTTTTAGAGTCCTTATCAAAAGTAAAGTTTGTCACCTCTATGTTTAATTAAGGTATTCTAATAATGCAGTAGTTATTGAGGGTAGGTCTGTTCGACCTTTAAAATCTTTTATGATTTGAGTTCATTACGTCGCAAGACAGGAAGGTTTCTATCTACAATTATAAAATTACTTTAGACTTTAAGTAGGAAAGGAATAAAGTTTCATTTAGTTGATTAAAAAAACTAATAAAACTTTTTTGAAAGAATCTAAAAATTTAAAGTAATTATTTAATAAAGAGGGTTAAGTAGATCAAATAGTCTTCAAAATGAATCCAATACCCTCTGTTTATGAAAAAATTTAATATTTGTAATAAGTTTTTTCATTTGTTTATTATTTAATAATTTTGTTTACAAAGATATTCCAGAAACAAACCAACTCTCCTTTCGAGAAAGTGCTTCATCTTGTAGTAATAATTTAATATTTTTTCATGATGTTACAATGTTTTATATGGTGATTATTCTTGTATTAGTAGGATGATTATTATTTTCTATAATTATTATTAAAAATTATAACAAATTTTTATTAGAAAATTATTTCATTGAAACTGTGTGAACATTAATACCTGCTATTATATTAATTTTTATAGCTATTCCTACTTTATTTTTATTATATTCTATTGATGAAAATGTTGAACCTTCTTTAACTGTAAAAATAGTTAGTCATCAATAATATTGCTCCTATGAATATTCTAATTTTTTACCAAATATAGAACTTGATTCTTATATGATTCCTACTACAGATTTAAATCAAGGTGATTTTAGATTACTTGAAACTGATAATGATCTTGTTTTACCAGTTAATACAAAAATTAAATTAATTGTTTCAAGTGCTGATGTTATTCATTGTTGAACAGTTCCTTCTTTAGGCGTAAAAGTAGATGCAATTCCAGGTCGTTTAAACCAATTAAACTTTATTATTAATAGACCTGGCAAGTTTTTTGGTCAATGTTCAAAATTATGTGGGATTAATCATTCTTTTATGCCAATTTTATCTCAATTTATTCTGTTTCTCAAGAAAAACTTATAAACTGATCCATTAATAATAACTTAAGATGTCTCAATTAGATTTATCTTTACATTTTAATCATGTTTTGTTGTTATTACTTTTTTTATTAATAATCTTAATAAGTTTAAGATTTTATAACTTTTTCTTAATTTTAAATATAAGAAATAATTTTATTTTAAACAATTCAGAATCAAATAATAATAATTTTAAACAATTTTTTATATTACATAATATATTAAAATTATAATGTCTTCTTATTTTGATCATTTTTTAATTACTAAGATTTTTGGATTTTTATTTGACTCTCATTTGATATTAATATTATCTATATTTATAATTTTTGTAGCTTTAAATTTTAGTTTTATAATTCCTTCAAGAATTCAATTGTTTTTTGAGATGATTATTAATCATTTTTTTCAAATTGTAAAATAAAATTATGGAAATAACTCTCAAATATACGTATTATTTTTTTATCTTTTATCAATTAAGTTATTGGGGTTTTTTATTTTTACTTTACTATCTACTACTCATATTTCATTAATTTTTGGGTTATCACTTTTTATATGACTATCAATAATAGTATTTGGATTTTTTAATTTTAAAAGTTCTTATTTACATGCTAACAGAAGCTCCTTTAGGTCTTTCTCCTTTATTAGTATTTATAAAATTAGCCAGTCATATTTCTAGACCTAAAACCTTAGAAATGCGTTTAGCAGCTAATTTAACAGCCGGTCATATTTTATTAGCTATTCTTTCTGATTTTATATTCAAAATGATATGTTTTTCTTTTTCTTTTTTTAATTTATACCCTTTAATGATTATTGTATTTATAATTATAATAGAAATAGGTGTTTTAGTTATTCAAGCTTACGCTTTTACGATTTAAAGTTAGGTTTTATATTATTTATAGCTACAGGATTTCATGGAATTCATGTTATTATTGGTACAATATTTTTTATCAGTATGTTTACTTAAAATTTATTTTTCCCATTTTACTAATTATTGTCATTTTACTTTCAAAGCCGCATTATGATATTGACATTTTGTTGATGTTGTCTGAATATATATATATATATATATATATATATATATATATATATATATATATATATATATATATATATATATTATATATATATATATATATATATATATATATATATATATATATATATATATATTTATGAGGTTCTTAACTGGTTCAGATTAGTATAACTAAAGTTCGATTCTTTAACTGTAATAATTTTCATGATTTTTAATTATAATAATTTATTAATATTTGCATTTATAGTTTTTATTATATTAAATCTATATTTAAATAAATATAGTTTTTTTTTATCTAATTCTGTCAATAATTTTATTTATTATAATCCCACAATTTATTATAACAAATTCTTTTCTATGAACTAGTATAATAATATTTACATTTAAAATTAGAAAATTTAATTTTATATAGTTTTATTTTATTATCAGTAATGATAATACTATTATCTAATAATTTAGTAATATTATATTTATCTGTAGAGATTCAAACTTTTTCATTACTAGTTCTAATTGGTTCTAATAGAAATAATATAAAAAGTTAAGAAGGAAGTTTGAAATATTTCATCTTAAGCAGAATTTCATCTGGATTTTTTCTCTTAGGTCTTGCTTATTTATTTAAAACTTCAATTTTATTAGATTTAAATTTATTTAACTTTATATTTAATAATTCATCTTCTTTTCACTTTTTTAGTAATTTTATATTAATTTTATCTATTTTATTTAAATTGTTAGACAAAAGCTGTTTATTTAATACATTTATGTTTTTATTTGTTATAAGTCTTCTACACAACTTCATAAGCAGAAAAAATGTTAAGAACAGCATATTTTCATATATTTAAACAGTAAAAATACAATTTAGCTTAAGCCTGACTTATTACTCCCTTAACTTATTAAAAATAATAGAAGGGGTGATGAATGATAAATAAGGTTATAGAGCCTTAAAAAACCAATAAGAAAAAAATGTGTAAACTTTTAAATGTAAAAAAATTTAAATTCTATTTAATAAACACAAAAATTTTTTGCAACGCTGAATCTGTTTAGAATGTGTGCCTCTATAATTTAGAACACATGATTTGATGTTTTAATGAAAAGTCAATTTTAGAAAAAAAAAGAAAGTTGGGAAAAACATAACAATTGTTAAAAGTTGTGGTCAGCAAAATGGAGCCCTTCTAAAAAAAGCTTTTATTACATTGCACAGTGGGCGAAAATCATTATTAGCTGGATAAAAGTAACAACTTTTAAAATGTTTATCAGATTTTCCCCATATTTACTAGGTTTAGTGCATTTCATACTACAAATTTAATGGTACCATTAAATTGTTTATTTGATTGCTATGGATACATGTTTCATAGCAAGAGTGCATTTTGCATAGCTACCTAATATAAGAGACTTTCTTAAAACGTCAAAGTTATAAACTAAACTAATATTAATGCTACAATGCTGTTTTATGTATTTGAATGATAACACAAATAAAAATTACTAATTTTGGTGTTGCTATGCATTTCTGGGCTCTTACAAACAAGTTATTTAATTTTTGTGAAAATTTTGCATAAATCAATATTTCTTTAAAAAATAAAATATAAATTTTGAAAACAATCTTAACTCTAAAGGTTTATAGAAACAGTTAATAAAATTTTAATTAAATTTATGTAGGTTAATTGTCCTTTGCAACCAAATAAACATTAGTAACCTTTCATACAATTTGATCTAAAGAATGCTTTATAAAGTATATATAGGAATACAAACATATTTTAGCTACATAATTATTTTATTTTATAAATAATAAACTCAAATAAAATAAACACCGTTTTGAATACCAACTAACATTAAAACTATGTAATTGCAATTTACAATTAGTCAAAAAATGGAACCTCTTTGAGTAGATAGAGAACACCATTTGAAAGAGACTTTTTCTTAAGATGAAAGATTTTCTTAAACAACTTATCAAAGGGTCAAAAGAATATATTATAATTCTAAATCTATAATTATAAATTTTCATTTGTTTAGGAATGCGAACAATTTCTTGAAAATGGTTTACAAAACTTCTTAAAGTTTTTATTTTGAGTTTCTTGTGCCTCTTCATTGAGTATTTAGCAGGTGATGCAGATTCTGTAGCATATGATACCAGGGATATAGGTTTACATACTTCTCAGCTGTTTTGTAACAGCATTCTTTAAATAGTGAAGAGCCAAATAGAAAGCTAGATGACAATATACCCAAAATAACATGCAACATCTTTAAAGAACTTGAGCAGACTTCTCTGCATTCTAAAAAAAATCTTTTAGCAGTGTTTCCACTATATGATGACCCAGAGGCACAAAACATTGGCATATGAATCACCAGTCCAATTTCATCACAAAACCTTATTTGAATTTTCTGTTTTCATGTTTTGAATAATTTTTTTTACAGATAGTGTCCTTGTGGTCTTTTCATCGCCTAATTAGTTTTAAGAAGACATTCCATGCTTTTAATCTAAGCATAGAGAGTTAAAAGGCAAAAGTAGAGACCTATCTCTGTCAATGGCATATATTTAACTCAATAATCATTAATTATTGCTGGATTGCATCCACAAACTGAATGACATTAAAAAGATGTAGCTGCTGTAGCAACTTTGCTGTCCACCATTGTTTTTTCAATTTTATATAATATTTTTAATTTTTCACAAAATGTTGACAACAAATTTTTTATCAAATTGTTAATAAACTGATCCTCTTGTTTCAAAACTTCAAATGTTTTTTTTTAAAATGAGAATCTTATGGGTCTGTAATATAGAATTGATGATGGATATGAATATTTGGTCTAACCAAACAATGATTATTAAAAGTTTTTTAAAATTTGTGAAATTTTTGTTTTTTAAAATTGAAACTTTTAATTTAAACCTCCAGGACCAATCCATAACACTTCCATTACATCCCTACTATATATTGCTTAAGTACACCTCCATTACATCCCTACTATATATTGCTTAAGTATATTGTATCTTTGTACCATTTGTACATTAGTTCATAATTGTTATACTTTTAATATAATTTCTCTCATACTTAAATATTATCTTATAAATATCTCGTTTGGCAGAGTTTAAAGTAGTGTCAGTTACTGTTATAATTTACAGCTTAAGTTAAAATTTAAAGTTTAAGTTGTAGTTATAGTGCAAGTAACGTTGCAGTTATAAGCAAGTAACGTGTTTTACACTAATAAGATAATAATTTTAGTAATTGTTTTTACTTAACATGATACTTAAAAAAGTAAAAAAGAGTAAAAACACAAATATTACAATATTTAAACCACTAGTTTAAATATTGTAATATTTGTAAAAAAACCTTTGATACCACATTTTTTATAATTTATTGTTTTTTGATTTAGCGTAATACTAAAAATTTAAGTATAATTAAGTTTTTCATTCAAATGTTTTGCAATGAAAATTGAAACAAAAAAAATTGGTTTAATAAATCAAATTATATTTCCTTAAGTTTAAGAATATGCTTAAATTATTTTTTCAGCAAAAATTTATTTGAACAGAAGTAAAATAATTTACTAATTTTAACTTTTTATAATTAATTTTGATTTTAATTTTTTAATCACTGGTTTAATGTTTGCAATAAAATGTCTCTACTTTTAAAACTACTTTCAAGAAACAAAATATAATTAACTAAAACTTTTTATCTGATGTTCTGATATTAATACTGTAGCTAGATATAAATTTGACTTTCAGTAACAATTCTCGCTATGCTGGGTATTAATGACTGGTATTAAGGACGCTGAATTAATTTTATAATTATTGCGTGCTAAAATTCTTTTAAACTTTTCCAATTTTTTTTTAATTTCAAATTTTAATCACAAAATTATTTGAATAAGATAATTTTTGATGACTTAAATTATTTTTTTCAAACAAATTTCTTTTTAAATAAAATTCCTAAAAACAATTTTTGTATTTATACAAAATGTTTGATCTTGATATTGCTTTAAATAAAATATAAAAAAATGGTATCAGATTTTTTATATTCTATTCGAGATTTCTTGTTAAAATAACTTTTAGTTAGAAGTTTATATTATATGTCAACAACATTTAAGATATAAATAGAAACATTTATATGGCTAATTTTTGCGAGTCTTTGAGTATATAAAGTAAATTTAATAGTTGAGTAACTGTAAGTTACGGTAGTAATTAACTGGGTTTTTTGATTTAGTTTACAGGTAAATTTACTGCGATGTACTTTATCCATTCAGTAAATCAAACTAAATATAACTTTAAAATAATATTGGCTTCCACGCAGAGATTTAAAGTAATTTAAATTCAAAAGCGCTTTATGTTGAATAAAATTCAACATAAATTCAAAAGATAAATTTAGTGTGACATACTTTATAACTTCTAATAAAAACTTTGAACGAAAATATTACTTTTACAAATGGCCTAAAAATCATCACATTTGCGATGCGATTAAATTGAGCCCTATATATATATATATATATATATATATATATATATATATATATATATATATATATATATATATATATATATATATATATATATATATATATATATATATATATATATATATATATATATATATATATATATATATATATATATATATATATATATATATATATATATATATATATATATATATATAGAGGCTTGGTCAGAAAGGCGCGTGACTTTACAGCGTTATATGACCATGCAAATAATATTTTGTTTTGACAATTTGACCACAGTTTTAAAATTTTAATAAAGCGCTGAAAAAACTCATCTTAACTTAGTTATAAAGAAACTAAATAAACAAATTTATTCTAAAAAATGAAAAAAAAACTTAAAAAACTTAAACAAATAATAAAAAATAAAACAAAAATAGCTTTGTAATAAATAACAAAAAAAAATAATAAAAAAAAAAACAACATAACATAATGAAAATGTATAATAAAAAATAAGTTTATTCAAATAACCTTTATAACTACGTTTGAAATAAATAACTTTGAATCTTTACTAATGTTTTTATAATGTAAAACTATTGGTGTCCTGTCTGCTTTGTTACCGCACCATATAAAGTTATACTAATAGTAAAAAAATAAATAATAAATAGTACTAATCGACATAAAATGTAAATAAACACTTTCATTTTTATAAAAAAAAAACATCATTGCGCATTGGTGGTATTTAAAAAAAAAAAACAATTAAACTTAATAAAACTTTTTTTAAAAACGCTTTTTTTTGGGGCAGGGGAGGGGGGAAATGCATTTCACAAAAATGACGAATGACTTAGCAACAAAAAAAACATGTTTTTTCTTTATTATATAGATTAAAACCATTTAAAATAAAGTAACAACTTCCAAAAATTTTTTAATAAATACGCACATTTAAAAGATAACAGAAAAAAAACTTTACAATTCTTTGTAGTAATGTAAACAAAAGAAAAATAATTAAATCGTTTCTTTTGTCAGAAAGCAAATGAGGAAAAATAAAGATGAAAACAAAAAATAATAAACCAAACTATTCCTTTAATTAATAATTTAATTTAATTTGTTAATAATTTAATTTGTTAACTTTAATTGATGATTTTTTTATTTAAAGACTAAAGAAAAAAAAATTATTATAAAAAATTGGCATATTTATTTATTTTTTTTCTTACATTCTTGCAAAAAAAAATTGTTTAGTTTCAAGTATATTAACTTTATTTGATAGTTTTTTTATTTAAAGACAAATGAAAAATACATATGTATATATATACATATATACATATATACATATATATATATATACATATATATATATATATATATATATATAATATATATATATATATATATATATATATATATATATATATATATATATATATATATATATATATATATATATATATATATATATATATATATATATATATATATATATATATATATATATATATATAGAGGCTTGGTCAGAAAGGCGCGTGACTTTACAGCGTTATATGACCATGCAAATAATATTTTGTTTTGACAATTTGACCACAGTTTTAAAATTTTAATAAAGCGCTGAAAAAACTCATCTTAACTTAGTTATAAAGAAACTAAATAAACAAATTTATTCTAAAAAATGAAAAAAAAACTTAAAAAACTTAAACAAATAATAAAAAATAAAACAAAAATAGCTTTGTAATAAATAACAAAAAAAAATAATAAAAAAAAAAACAACATAACATAATGAAAATGTATAATAAAAAATAAGTTTATTCAAATAACCTTTATAACTACGTTTGAAATAAATAACTTTGAATCTTTACTAATGTTTTTATAATGTAAAAACTATTGGTGTCCTGTCTGCTTTGTTACCGCACCATATAAAGTTATACTAATAGTAAAAAAATAAATAATAAATAGTACTAATCGACATAAAATGTAAATAAACACTTTCATTTTTATAAAAAAAAAACATCATTGCGCATTGGTGGTATTTAAAAAAAAAAAACAATTAAACTTAATAAAACTTTTTTTAAAAACGCTTTTTTTTGGGGCAGGGGAGGGGGGAAATGCATTTCACAAAAATGACGAATGACTTAGCAACAAAAAAAACATGTTTTTTCTTTATTATATAGATTAAAACCATTTAAAATAAAGTAACAACTTCCAAAAATTTTTTAATAAATACGCACATTTAAAAGATAACAGAAAAAAAACTTTACAATTCTTTGTAGTAATGTAAACAAAAGAAAAATAATTAAATCGTTTCTTTTGTCAGAAAGCAAATGAGGAAAAATAAAGATGAAAACAAAAAATAATAAACCAAACTATTCCTTTAATTAATAATTTAATTTAATTTGTTAATAATTTAATTTGTTAACTTTAATTGATGATTTTTTTATTTAAAGACTAAAGAAAAAAAAATTATTATAAAAAATTGGCATATTTATTTATTTTTTTTCTTACATTCTTGCAAAAAAAAATTGTTTAGTTTCAAGTATATTAACTTTATTTGATAGTTTTTTTATTTAAAGACAAATGAAAAATACATATGTATATATATACATATATACATATATACATATATATATATATACATATATATATATATATATATATATATATATATATATATATATATATATATATATATATATATATATATATATATATATATATATATATATATATATATATATATATATATATACATATATATATATATATATATATATATATATATATATATATATATATATATATATATATATATATATATATACACACATATTATATATACACATATATATATACATATATATATATTTATATATTTATATATATATACATATATACATATATATATATATATATATATATTTATATATATACATATATACATATTTATATATATATATATATATATATATATATATATATATATATATATATATATATATATATATATATATATATATATATATTAATGTATATATATATATATATATATATATATATATATATATATATATATATATATATATTAATGTGTATATATATATATATATATATATATATATATATATGTATTAATGTATATATATATATATATATATATATATATATATATATATATATATATATATATACACGCATATATACATATATCAGGGTGTTAACCAGCCTGATGGCATCGCGTATAACGCGGTATTCCTAATTGATTTCAAATTCCTTAAGGTTCATTAGATCAAAGTAAAAAAAAAAAAAAATTAGATCAGTCTCAGATTTTAAGTGTCGCGCTAGAATAATAACATTTTTGTAATAAAAGATTTATTAATAATCTCAGTAAAAAAAATTATCAGGTAAAGTAAATTGAAAATAACAACAAAACTAATCAAAAATAAAACTTGCAATGAAATGTATTACCTATGTTATATTTATGTAAAACGTAAAAGAAGATAATTAGATAATATTATTAATTATTAACCAATATTTATAAATATAAAATTCTTTTTTTAGTTTACAAATACAAACTTTATGTAGATATTTAATGAATGTAATATAAATTGAAAAAATAATAATAATAATTTTGTATTTAAATACATTTTTTTAATTTAAATACCTAATTTACTAGATATTTAAAATACGCCAATTAAATTTAGTTGCTGCCCTCTTGCGGTGAAAGAATCTCGCTTTGCCCCTTATATGTCTTTGTTACTTATTTAAATTAAAGTAGCATATTGCAACAAAAGTTCTTTTAATAAACATTATATTTGGCAGAAATTTTTTCAATTAAAAGTTATTAAAATTTTGAAAACTTTCATTTAATTTTCATTTAAAAGCTATTGATTTAAATAAGTTTTTAAACTGTTAAATTTATCTAATGATAAAAATTTGACATTTGTAAAAAAGTTTTTTAAGTGTTTTAAAATACTAAAGTATTTAAATAGTTATATAGTCAAATATATTTTATCATTTAAACCTTTTAAAACTGTATTAAAAAAGCGATGCACAGAAATAATCTAGATCAAAGTTTCAATGAAATTTAATAACACATTCATTAAAACAGCAAACAATTGTCTTTAGTTCTTGTTTTCTCTCTTCTTTACTGCAGCCGTTTTTCAAAGTGTCTTATGTAAAAAAAATCAATTTGGCTTTTTTTACCAAATAAGCTAATTTAGATGTCTATAAACGTTTTTGAAAACATATTTTTAAAGAGTTCTAAAAAAATTCATAAAAACTATTAGTTTCAAAAAGCATTTTACAAAGAGTTTCTCCAAATAATTTTTTTTAATTACATTTTTCTCGAAATACGTAATAAGCCAATTAAGGCGTTTTGAAAAACAGCTACAGTATATCAAACAAAGAGGAGAAACAATTTAAAAATGAAAACCTTAGAAGATTTCCCATAATGAAACAAGCTAAATAATTAGAATTAAACATTTATAAAGTAAAAAAATAATCCTGCTGTAACTATAACACCCAGCAAAAAAAGAACATTTATTTTTATTAAAATTTAATTATATCTAAAAAGTATACTCACTTTTTTTTTTTTTTTTTTTAGCCGCACCTATATTCCCAATTTTTTCCTGGGTAACACCCTGTATATGTATATATATATATATATATATATATATATATATATATATATATATACACA